>WEIT01033759.1:0-50495 GCA_013389985.1 Dryoscopus gambensis | reverse complement strand
GTTAATAAAGGACGAAATATAACATTCAGGTAATGAATAATAAACTACAATGAAGTATAAAATGAATGGACAATTGTTAAATTGATAATCTGGTTTCTTATTTATAACAATATTCACAGAAATATTCTTCCATCGGCACATGCTTCGGTTGAGAAATTAATTGTGTCCAGACCTTTTCCCAAAAGTCTTTTGTCAGAATCAAGTCTCAAGAAACATAGAAAAAATTCCAAAACAGCCAGGTCAGGAAGTGCCTCAGTTCTTTTTGGGTCTGAATAAAGCTAAAATTTACATATCGCTGTTCAAGGATCTTTTCAAGTTTAAGATGAATTTCCCTTTGTGCCTTCGAAACCCATCATTCCCATGGTTCCTCCATCTGAGGGGGAACAGCAGAACAAAAGCAAGAAGAGAGATCCAGGGAATTTTACTCACAGAATTCCTGAGGATTTTTCAGAATCTTCGCTGTTCATCTATGCACTGTCTCCAGGGAGGGATCATTATGTTGCATGCATTCGCCACCATTTGTTGCAGACCGTTCTCTACAACCTTCCCAGAGACAGGAGGGCCCGAGGAAGGAATCAGGGAACGCTCATTTTTGTAGATGTTTCAGAGCTCTTTATTACCAGCCCGCATGGCTGGGAGTCTAGCACAAGACTGAAGAAACCATGTGAGCCCCAGCAGTTCCCGAGGTGGGGGGATACGAATTGACCAATGGGACACAGAAGTTGGGTACATGTGACCAGGGGCAGGGGAGACCCTGTACCCAAGGCCATGTGTCCACCCCAGGGTCCCGCTCGCCCCAGGGGAAATGGGGGAGGGGGAACCCCAACATGGTCCAGCTTCAGTTCTCACAGTGGAGTCTGCTTTCTGGAATATGCTGGCTGCTCACAGGCAGCATAAACAATACCTTTGAACCCTAGTGGTATTTAAAAGCTACCTAGATCCCTCTATAACTTAGACATGTAAGCATCTCAGGTGGTATTCAGCTATCAGAAAATCCCCCCGTATTTCAGCTACTCAGGATACTTTTCCAAGAGTATTAGGAGTTGTTAAAACTTTTGGTATCCTGAATTTACAGCACTGCGGTGTACATAAAATTATTAATTTTAATTAAAATGATAAAACATTCTGAAGCACTAGAAACATCCAAATTTTGTAATTAAAGTAATGCAGAAAAAACTGCTTAAATGATTTCAGAACTAAATTTCACAATGGTTATGCCACTTTAAAGTTACAGGGTTTAGAAACTAGGCTGCACTTTTAAGAGGCTCTTTAATAATTCAAGCCCTTTCAAGGTCAGAGAGAAAGCGGTGATACAGTGATTTCTCTTCTTGAAATTTAAGAGCTCTGTTTATTCCTCTCATATACATGCATACATATTCCAAGAGTTACCATGGGATCTCAACAGTCAGGGTCAGCGTGTCAAGTCAGTGGATACAGCCCACTACTGTGTACCTGCAGCTTCAAAGCATCACTTTTTCAATATTCAGTTTGGTGCACCCTTGATAACAGGGCCAGGTAAGCTCTTCCCCTTCAAATTCAAGATTATACATTATCCAGAAGTAGCTGGAATGACCAATAATTTTCTCCCTGGCTCCTCTGAAGTGATTATTCAATATTTATTTTCAGGATTTCTTTTTCATGGTAAAAGCATAACTTACCTCTAAATTTTCTGGAACAGGAACCCTTTTTTCAATATGTTTAAATGTTGTTTAGTGTGGAAGGGACCTGATCTCTGAAGCTTTTAAAATGCTACTCCAAGAAAAATAGTGGTAGTACCTATTGCCTGTAGAAAAACATAAATAACTCCCAATTAACTGTCACTGAAGCACAGCTTGAGTCTGAGATTTCAGTTTGAATGGATTGAGTACTTTCATGGGAATGTTCAACTCCCAAGCAATCAATCAGGCCATTACAAAAGTCATCCAGAGCAAGTAAGAAAACTTTGGAGAATTACAGAGCACTAGTAAGTATGAGCATGAAAATGGCCTCTGATACTTCATGGAGAGCTAGAGAACAAAGTAAAGCTCCTTATAATAGTGGTCAAAAATAAAATGCACAGGTAAGCTACACAAATTAACATTTTGCCACTTTCACACAAGCATTGAGGAAAGAAGTGGGTGAGTGAGACCCTTCCTTATCTTGCCCCACATTGCAACATATGCTTTGACAAAGGAATGTGGAGGAAACCTTTCTTCCTTCTGTGCTAAAATACCTTGGCTGGCCCCTGTTAGAAAAAAATCATTTTGGACGCAGCTTCTTAGAGTCCAAACATCCATGCTGACATTAATGCAATCAAAAGCCAATCCTCCAACCATGTGTGGACATGGATTACAAAAAGTGCTGGTGTGCCCAAAATATATATTGGGCGTATTCAAATTCAGACACATATTGACAGCAAATAACTGACACAACACATTGCTCAATGAGGGAGATCACTCTCGCTTTCAAGCAGTTCCCTGCTAGTTGGATTCTCTGTTCTGCCCCCAAAGAGCTAAAACACAAGTTCCCTCCCTCTACCTGATGTTAGGGAAAGCCCGTTCCCTTTTAGGAGACAACAACTAGAAAGCAATAGGACCAGGCACATAAAATCAGTGCAAATATAAGAGGCACAACTCCAGCAGCTCCCTCTTTCCTGTCTTTTATCACAGAATTAAGAATAGTGTTGGCAAGCTCTCTGTAAGGTTTATTTGGTGTCTTTATACATTTTAAAATGGAATTTTGGTAGGTTTGTTTTTGCATGGATCTGTCAGTGCGTTGTGTATAAAAAGACAATTCAAGTCTCAAGCTATCAGCCTCTTTCTGCCAAGTGACAAATAGTGGAGGCTTAAAAAAGTCTTGTGGCATTCCAGAGAGCTAAAGAATAATGAGTCACAATCTCAAAAAAACTTAAAATTATTTTTTCTTTCCCCCTTTCCCTTTTTTCTTCTCCCACCTTCCCCCAGTTGCTCACAGCAGGGGATTAGGACATGGGGCTCAAGAAAAGAGAATTTTCAATTTTGAGTTTTAGTATAGGGTTTTTGAGTATCAGCAAACCCTCATTTTCACTTGCACATTATGTGGGGCTTTGTCATTAATTTGCACAATGTGTCAAAAGAGTAGAAGATAAGCTGTAACACCCTCCCCCAAGCTACACTCTGCTGTTAGATTGAAAAGGCCAGGGTAACAAAGTGCTAATAAAATGTTAGCGGTGTTTCCCTTCTCTGGAAAAAACTTGCCAGTGCTTAAGGAAAAGAATTAAATTTGTACAGGAATTATATTAAACCAATGTGCTAAACTTTATTCCTTATTTTTATTTACTTCTTTTGCCACATTCATTTTTTTTAGTATCTTTTCCAACTTAGGAATCCTGTCCAATGCTTGGAGCAATATGCAGGAAGAAACAATAAGAAATCTTACTATAACCTCAGAAAATAAGTATGATTTTGCGTATTCATGTAGTTTCTAGAAGAGCAGAAAGAGAATGAAACATCGGGCAGTTGTTGATCACATCTCCAAGGCACTGATGTCTAAAGATGAGATGATGCAGATTCATACTGAAACCAGAACAAACAAGCAAAACGAAACCAGCACAGGACTCTCCCCTACGTTAGTAAAAATAAATAAATCTTCCTTGTCATTCTATCCTGGCCCCTATTTTTACTGTTGTGCTTGTCACCTATGCACTCAAATTAAACAGAAAGCAAGGCAGCATCTTTCACGAAATTTCACAACAGAGCACTTTCAAACTACAGCCTTTCCCATGCCTCGCCAAACTTCCCATGCTTCACAATAGCAGTGCCTTCAGCTGGGACAAACTCCCTGAGTGTTCCAGCTCCATCTCTTCTCTGGCACCTAGTGAGCCCAGCTCTGCCTCTCCTGGTCAGCCTACATGGGGACAGGCAGGAGGGCCCACTAGAAAGCCTCAAATCCAGCATTCCCAATGGATTGAGTCCACTTAAGTAAATTAATGTCTTTCCACTTACAACACAAAGGTTTTAATGCAGATGAATTTTCATCTTTTTGATCTTGCCAGAATAAATAAATAAATGCATACATACATAAATAATCCAGATACTGAGATGGGACATCTTCATCTTCTGAAGTCTGCACACAGTTACATCCAGCTCCTAGAGCCCAATTCAGGAAAAAAAAAAATCCTCACTTTGAACTCAATATAAACATCAACTTTTTATTCATATGCTGTCCGAAGAAAGAGTACATGAAATCGGATGGTTAAATGATTCTTTTGTCAATCTTAAAAGACCAAAGAACATGAAATGAAGAATCATGACAGAGAAGCCACAGAAGTGTCCTAAATACCGAGGACATTGTCTCACTACATAAAATGAAGTCAGTAGATTATTATCCAGCATCCCCAATGTTTCTGCCCTGGCTGAAGAAGCAGTCTTGAGAGGAGCTGTTCACAAGCCTCATTTCAGCAATGAAAATCCTGACAGATGTGAGAAGGTAAATGTCACAGAGCCAGCCAGGCTGCTAAAGGCCCCTTCCCTCAATGCTTTGAATAAATACATCTGCATCGCTATTTGTTTCATACAAAGGGTCTAAAACTGTGAAGCAGAGAGAAGCTGCACTGCTAGGACACATTAGCAGGCTGTGTGCCAGGCAGGCAACTTGCCGCAGACATGGGCAGGAGATCAGGGCCCCCGCGGCTGGGAGGGCTGAAAGCATTTCAAAGCAGACATGATCGGCTGGGATGTGTTGCTTCCAGCAGCTTCTCTGCTTCAGCACGGAACCAACTGTTGGGCCAGCTGAGCCACTTGTGTGCCATGGCATCAATTCCCCACCCCACTGTGCTTCTCTCATACTCCCTGAGCTTTCCATGTTGCTCCATCTCCTGATGTTAATGAAAGAACCTGTGTATTGATTAGAGCTGCCTTAGGAGAGCCAGGGTCCTTCCGCACATGTTTGAGTTAAGGAACTTACAGGTGAGGTTAACAACCCCTTGGCATTTCACAACTAACCAAGCATCTAACAAGTGGTCAGCATGGCTCCTCTGTCACTCAGCCAACCATACTGACAGTCCTGCTTTAAAGGCACTTCACTGTAAGGGGTTTGGCAGCACATGGAAGTGGCACGGCAGTATGTGGTTCCCTCCAGGCTTTGGTCAGATCACACAGTGCCTAGATTTAGAGAAAAAACAGGTGTTGCACAATAGAACCTCTGAGGCAGCAAATAATTCAGATGTGATCAAAAAAGTGTCTATGCCAATGCAAGTGAAAGGTATCAGCATCAGCAAGGACACCGGCTTCTACTCACAGCAGCATCTGCACTGCTCCAGGGGAGCCCAGCTGGTCCCACTGCTCCGAAATGAAGCCCACCAGGTCCCTCTTCCCTGGGGAAGGGGCTGCTACTGCCCTGGCAGGTTTTGCCATATCCTGTGTAAAATTCTGTGTTCCATGTAAGATCTTCAAACTCCCTGCTGAAAGGCAGATATTTTACAGAAATCATCTTTCCTAGAAATAACAGCAGAAATTCTCCTTCACCTCCTACTAAGGACTCTGAAGGGAAACATGAACCCAAATCTTCCATCTCTCCAGCAAAGCTCCTCTGCAGATGTTGTCAGTCACCTGCAAGGAGAGTGGGAAAACCTGGTCTGAAGTGGCTGCTGCCAATGTAAAACAGATCTGTGTAAGCTGAGAAGTGTTTTCTATTTTAAATGTATTAATTCATACAATCAAAGGGCATTGGTTCCAGACCACACCGTAGTGTCATGTTTTAATGCAGCTAATCATTCAGCACACGAAATCTGGTGTTTGCATAAGGGGAAAAGAAGGAAATATTGAGGAAAACTATAAAAATGCAAGGCAAAATAGGTTCAGACTTAAACAGTTGCAGTATAAAGAAAGGTTTATTGCTAACAGAATTAAAGGTAAAAAGAAATAATAAGAAATTAAAGCTAAACTCCTCTCTCTTCCGGCACCTCCCCCCCTCCTTTTACCCAGCTCACACAAAGCATAACAAACATGGGGTTTTTGGTCAGTGTTGCAGTTCTTAAAAATCTCTTTCTTATGCTTAAGGAAAAGGGTTTTTCTTCTGCTATGCCGTGGTTTCCTCTACAACTCAGCAATCCACCTGGTAAATACAATTTGCTGAGGTGGAAAAATATCTCTCCCATGAAATCTCACAGAGTCCCTTCACACTGCAGTCATGGGTCACCATAAGAGAAGGTTTTTAGTCTTTTAAAGCTGAGTTATTCTAGCCTGGAAACATAAGCTCTCTTCTTCAAAATCTCCAAAAAGCCTTTCATCACTTCTATATAGCCTGGCATAGGTATTTTCTTATCTTCACAAGCCATGCGTAGCTTTCCCATCTCCCCACACTTTTCATGAATGAAAGAGACCAACCGTTCATGATATTACAGTTTTTTACCATGGCCTGCAAGAAGCATTTTTAAGCTTCGCGCTGGGCGTGCTTCCACCCTCTTTTCCCACTGCCATCTTTAGCTTCGTCTCACGTGACTTATTTTCTCTTTCTCTCTGACCTTGGAGCTGCCATGTTGAAGAGTTGGTTTTCTTTGGGCTTTACAGTGGAGAAAGCCTCTTTCCCTTTATGCTGCTGGTTGTATAGTGTCTTCTTCAGTTGAATATAAGCTGCGTTGGCTGCAGAAAGCTCTGCTGGCTCCCACCGAGTGTGCATTGCATTGCATGGGAGGGGGGAGGGGAAGCCCGCCAGTCCTCAGAAGCCGCGGCGTATGCTCTCGGCTACGCAGCAGCTTAGGGCTGTTTCTTAGCTGCCTGCGGCTCTCAGACGGTTCTCCCGCAGCAACCCATGCCCTGGTGCCAGGGGAGGGGAGGCCTGAGCCCACTCCAAGAGACAGAGCCTGGAGCCCATTTTCCCCCTTCTCCCCATGGGAAAGTGGAAACCAAAAGGAACTTCCCGTGCTTGTGCTGCCTTTAAATATGCAAGATCACAAGAAGCAATTGGTCTAAAAGACTGTCGATCAACTGTGTTCGAACCCACTACACTTAGCCATCACAAACGATCACAGTAGGTCAGCAAAGACCCAGCAGCAGCCCTGTCTCCACAACCACAGTTCACCAGGACACAGGGTCCAGGTCTTCAGGTGGGAATTCCCAGCCTGCCAGATCCCAGCCCACCTGGATGAGCCACAGCTGCCCAGAGCCCACAGGGGTTCCCACTGTTATCTCTAAGTCAGCATTTGGGTCCCTCCTACGTTCACCTCAGAAAATAAAAAGGTAATTAAAAAGTGAGATGACAGAGCGCCTAAATGCAGGGAAGAAAAGTGCAGAGGAAATTCAAGAGGAAAAACAAATTAGGTCAAGGGAAGGGGAGGGGGAAAGAGAAAAAAGGCAATTGACAGCAATTTCATTAGTAGAAGTCAAAAATGTTTCCTTTACCATTACAAAAAATATTGAATTCTGTTGTACTTAACTTTATGACGAATTAAATATTAGCAGTGAGCAACAGATGAATCTCTTTGGAATCCAAGCATAACCTGAGCATTCTTACAGTAATAAAGTACCACAATGGGTTCAAATTCTCTGTGAATTGTATTTGTGAATTGTTTCTATGAATTTGTATTTAAATGAATACACTGTATGCACATACATTCAGCAGAAAAAGTGAAACCCTACCCTTTTGAAAACTGAAGTTTCTAAATGGAAATTGTTTTTACTACTTAGATCGAAACAAAAAAGAGAGACAATGAAAAATTCAAGGGAGTCAGTCAAATTAACCTTTTTTGATCAATGACTCATTTGTAGGGATAGACTCATTTTTAAGTTGTGAAATTTCTGATGTATGCAAGCCACCAAGGTTGGAATCAATAAAAAGTGAAAATAAAGTGGATTTGTGTGGACTGATTTTTAAAGCAAAACTATGCATTATTCATACAAAAATCTGCCTATAATGACTGGAAAGCAGATTGAAAAGTTTAAAGGTATAGACCCTGTAGAAAATTCAAGACAAATGACATTATTAAAATGAGCTTTGATTAGATCTGCAGAATACAGAAATCCAGCCTTGCTCAGCTATAGACAAATTTCTCATGTGTGCATTTCCAGGTTGCAGCATACGTACAAGTAAGAAGACCCTCTTAAAAGCAAGACACAACAAAGTTCCAGAAGAGGAAAAAGCTAGACTGCTCAGGAAAATGAACAAATTAACTACAGAAGTAATTAAGTTGTTAAACATTTACAGCACACACATTTTTGTACAAAGGTACCTTTTTAAACATTCAGAACAACTGCTTTTAATAGCCAGACTCCTAGTTACCAAACCATGTAAGATGCTGCAAGTGGTGAGAAGGCTGCTCTCAGCAGAGCACTGTCTACATCTGGGATGGGATTTGCAGCATACACTGAAACACTGGTTCTCTCCTTAACCCAGTGGTAAAGAAAACCTGACCTCAACGGAACAAATTTCTGCAGCTTGGTCTTCGTTACCAAGCAGTGCAGTGTGACAGGGCAGGTCTGGGGAGTGAAGCAGAGGGTGCTGAGGACCAAACCCCCACATTTGATACCTTCTGGCCATCATCAGTCAGACCAGCACTAATCTGGTCACACATACTGAACACCTGCAAGCAGCCAGTGTGAACCAGGCAAACAGTGGGAGCCCATCTTCACATCTGTCTTCACTGAGTCCATCCTATAGAGCACACGAAGTCTGGCAAGTGGGGACATATAAGGTTCATGTAAAAATACATTCCTGAACCAAACTAAAAATGATGGTAGAAAGAATGCGTTTCCATTAAACACTAGTGTTTAAAGATTACTTCACTATAACAACCAGGCCATGTCTAGTGTTTCCCTAGAAGTTTAAATAGAAAGCATTTTTTACTCTTTCATCTTGAACTGTACTTTGCCAGAAGACCGACTGATGCAGCTCCACACAAAGTCAACATGCTTCACTCCAACATAATTTGGTTGTCAAGTAATACTCTCACATTTTCTCAAATCTCTATTTAAGGAGCAAAACAAAAAAAGCAAACCAGATTAGAAAAAGATGTCTTCAAAACCTGCAGATAATACAAGATTTTATATGGAAGAGGAAAATAGCAAGAGGAAGCTGGAATATAAAAAAAATGCCAAGAAGAGAGCTTGTACAATTTCAACAACATCCAGCTGCAATTCAACTCCTGCTTCAGCTGTAATCTCTAAATCCATCTAGATCCGCCTAGAAATGTTTGATTATCTATATGGGCCTATAGTTATATACAACAAGTATGGGAAAAAGCAGTTCTATCTCTTTACCATTACTGTGATGAACTTCAAAACTTATTTACCTTGAAAGTACTCAAGGGATTGCAGTATTAATTATTTTAAAGGACACTCAATGCAATTGGTGGCACAGCATTGATGAGTATATTAAAAAAAAAGAAAATTAATTGGGGATCTTGGGACCTTATTAAAATTTGCTCTTGACTGTAAGTTCTATGACCTTCTATGGCTGAACTTCTCTTGATGAAGTAACTGCATTCATACGTTAAGAATACCATTTGGTGGAGAAAAATAACCAGACTTAAAAGAAGTAAACATATTTCCAATACAAATCAGTAGTTTTCCAAGGAAAAATAGTAGAAAGAGTAAAAGCTTTTGCACTGAACACTGAAACAGGATCTGGTTCTTGTGTGTCTTAGATGCAAACCTCCTCTCAAAGTGTCACACCTAGCAGCAAACCTCAGGAGGCAAAAAATAGATTCACAAGGCTGTGTTCCTGACAGAAGCATCAAATTGGGCAGGATAATGGAAACTTGTACCCATGCAGGTAACTAGACAGTATATTACTCACCTCTCAAATGTGCAGAAAAGGAGGAAAACCTCACTAGTTCAAACAGCCTTGTCCCAACAGTAAAAGAGCTGCTTCCAGGCTGGAGATGAGCCACACAGACCCTTAACATGACACCAAAGCTCAACTTCTCCTACAACAAGCAGAGGTGGACACGGACACACTGTACTCGGAGTAGAGACACGCGGGACAGGACATTCATCACACATAGAGATGCAGGGTATATATAGGCCCAGGGCTATCCACACAGGTGATGCCTTCACACTCCCCACCTCAAATCTGAGCAAGCTTCTTAAAAGCCTGCACCAATCCTACATTTTCAACCAGCAAAATTCAATGGGAAAAAGAAATAAGTAAATCTTCATCAGCATTGTGGAAAACAGCTTTGACTGCAAACACTAGCAAGACTTCTCTTTTCATCTCATCACCAGCCAACTTTGACAGCTCTATGGACAGAGAGCTCCAGGTGCCTTCTCAGCTTCTTGACATTTAAACTCCTGTTCATGTTTCATCCAATGATTAGTATTATTGGGTTTTTTCCCTCCCCACTGGCCCCACACAATGAATTTCAAAAGTTTCAGAGCACAGAAAAACATCTACCAAAACCACCCCTTACTAACCGCTTCTTACATTCTCTGTGTTATTTCCAATCCTCTGTCTTTGACTATAACAAATCATTTTGATCCTTTGTAGAAATCTGGAAATCTGAATTATGCCACACACCCCAAGTGAATTAAGCGGAAGACCAAAGAATTGGGAAGCACAGCCAATGCCAGAAGGAAGGCAGGCTTTATCTGTGGCACCACAAGATTTTTGATAGTCGTTTTTGCTGGGTTTTACAGCTTCTTTGAACAAACCTCTGTACTTTTATGAGAGGGAAACACTTCCCTTTCTCAGCTAAACTAACCTCTGCCGTCTTTTCACTTTTATTTTAAAAATTTGGCCATTTTGCTTGGTTTGACTACTGGAAATCTGCTTTGTAGCAGTTAAAATAGTGGCTCTTTTATAGTAAAAATCTCAAATTAAATCAAAAGTATAGAGTCCTGCTGCTTGCTGGGGAATTCCTCAGGTCCACATCAGAGGCCAGGGCTCCCATCTTTTGCAACACTTGCACAGCTTCGCTTATTGCAGGGGCTTTTTGAGTATCACCATCTTCTGCTCTAGGACCTCTCTATTTCCCTGAAGAAACACTTCACACATTCCCCAGGATTCTTTCCTCATGATGTTTTTCTTAGAATTCATTTCTCTCCTTTCAATATCAGCAATGTCAAGTCTGACCCCCGTGACAGCAGCCAGCTGTTTGTCCATCCTCTTCTTCATCTTCAGTGCAAATGCAGGATGTGGCATCAGACTCTTAAGGCCTTCCACATCCTGGTGCCTGGGCTGACAGAAACACAGGAAATTTCAATTTCCTCAAGGCACTCATCTGTTCCTGCTATTCCCTAGTAACAGCTGAGTAGACTTTTTGCAGGCTTCATCTAAAACCCTCATACACTCCCCAGTAATTTGTCCCTTTTGCTTTCCACGCAGATGACTCCCAGAACACCTCTCTTAAGTGAACAATCACATCTTTGCTGTCTCTTCTTTTAAACTTTACTTCCAAATATGGACAATGTTTGCTGCCATTTCACACAGTGATGAGAAAATGTCCTTTAATATTTCCAGAGATAATACAGTTTCAGAAGTCTCCGTACTTTTCCTATCTAGCACTAGAAAGAGAAGCAAAAGGAGTAGCTCCCTGACAGTGGATTTGTAAAAGGGGCAAGGATCTTCTTTTCTTTCACTGTATTTGTAATGGGAATAAAGAAATGGGAATTGTAAAGTATGTGAAAGAATATACATTTCATAAGCAAAATATTTCTGTCCTGGTTTAATGCTGGAGGGTAATAGGAGAAGTTGAATAATTTACCCTTAGCTGCTGAAAAAAGGATTCTTTCTCCTGTGCAATTTTCAAATCTGTTTCAAGTTCTCTCCCACTCCAACAGTTGTGGGAGCTTTTTTCTTTTAAAAAGAAGACTCATATAGACAGCAAATGTACATAATTCATGAGGAGACACACTGGACAAACTTTTTTTCATACTGACACATAAGGCAGGACTCAGTGGATGGAGAACACCACAACTCCAGGCCACATTTTAAACACACATTTCTAAACCAGACAACAGCTGAGAGCCATTACCCACTGGAGACTCAGCTGATGCCTCACGAAGTTGCCTTTCTTGAGTATTCCAAATAAAGCCTTCCCTTGCACCTACTTCCAAGGAGCTTTTCCTTTCTCCTGCTACTTGTATTGTGCCAGGGAGGAAAGGCTATTCAGCAAGGCAGGAGTTGCCCTTCCTTGAAATTTTTCCTGATTGTTTTAACAGAAAAAACAAAGTTATTGAGATACCTGAGGGTAAAACAAGTTGGTTGAAAAAAAAATACTTTCATTTTGACCAAAACCTAAAGTTTAAATTTTTCCTAGATTCTAAATGGGAGACACACCAAAACCCCTATCATTTTCTTACAGCACTAACAGAATCTAACCAGAGCTGAACAGCTTTGATAAACACACATATGGTTAGAACAAGACCATCTTCCAGCAGGTTTTTTCCCCTAAGACCAGCTAGAGTTATACTTCAAACCATGAAGGAAGCAGAGACTATCCTCCAAAACCCCTGCTAAGAGAAAGGAAGGCAAATGGAGCTAAATCAGGATGAAGGTAAAAAAGAAAATAAGAAACTGATTTGCCTTCTGGGAAATACGTAATTATATCTGAGTTCCTCTTCTAAGCATAGGCCTGAGGCAGAGAGTTCAGGTCTATGCATTTGTAGCTTCCACACAAGTTGGGCAGATATTTGTAAACTTCTCTGATTTCTCATTATTATCAGCAGAGCTCTCCTCAGATTCTCCATGCAGCCAAAGGTTTCAGCAGCATTTATACAAGAGCTCAGGGAATGATCCCGCAGACCACACAATAGCAACAGAGGAAGGGTGGGATGGTATTAGAACTGACATTGTGCCGGAACTCAGCCTGGATGGTTACCAGGAACAGTAAGAGAACCTTCTCAGAGAGAGGACAAATCTTCCTGGGCTTACAGGTGGAGGAAGTGCTGAAATTGCTTCAGAGAAGCTGCACCTGAGATGAGGAAATAACCAAAGAAGGGACAGAAATACAGCTAAAGCATCCACATTGCAGCCAGCAAAGGCAGCAATCCTTCAGAGCCCGGGTCTTTTCCAGTCTGGCATGAGGCTTTACCTCAGGGTGTGCTCAGCCCTCAGCTTTCACAGGAAAGGGAGCAGACCTGGGACCAACACCAACCACGCGCCACTGAAGGTCTAGTTGGCAAGCCCCACACAGATTGGTAGCCCAATTTCACAGCTCGTCCATGTCACCCACAGGCTTTACCCATCCCAACTGAGTAGGCAGCACTGGCTTGGATGGGATGTTCAGGCATTAGGATACAGCCCAGCTCCTCAGATAGGCTCTACCAGCCCCCATCACAACAGCATAAGACTAAATGAAAGCAACCTGCCCCAGGAAAAAAGTCCCTTCAGAAGAGAACATGACCACCAAAATGGCATGGCAGGACCAACAGGACAGACATGGATCTGTATTGTGAATGGTAACAGCAGAGTCCCAGAACTACTGAGGCTGGAGGGATTTGTACAGCTGTGCCCCAGGCAGCTCCATTCACCAACATACAGCACAGCCCTTGGACTGCTGAGAATATCACAGTGGTAAGTAAAATAAAAGCAAGCAAAGGAGTTCATCTTGATTTAACTTCAGATCCTCATTTTAACTTGAGAAAATTCAATTAGTTTCTACCCAGAAGCAGTTTAGCTGCCATTGTTGGCAATCAATGGTCCCTAAATGCTGAGAAACTGGCAACTGTTCAACTCTGCTGGAAGAGAGGCTTTCCTAATTAAAGATGTCACTTTTCCAGCTAATTTAAGTCTGCCATCTCTTTAAAGTACCAATTGCCACAACAAAATATGAATAGGAAATTGACTTTCTGTGCATCTGTTTTTGCAAAATACTTCCTTGGAGTCATATGTTTCAGCTAAAATGGTTTAGGTCACTTGCTGGGAGGTGGTAGCAGAGCTTTGTTCTGCCTCCCGAATACCTCTTAAATAAAGAAAAATAAGCAGGGGTTCTGTCCTCTGCAGGAATGAAAAAGGTATATGTTGGCTTTCACATCATCAGTGAGTTGTGCTCTATTCCATCTGATACTGATTTTGTTAGGGTAAAGGAAATCTCCACTGAATAAACAGCTTCCATCACACTACATACTTATGACACTACAACTTCCCTGGGGATAGGGAAGTGCTGTTATTCCTGCTGGAAGGAAATGTAAATGCATACAGCTGAGACACAAAGATTTTTAGATGTCTAACTTCCACTAAAGTCAAATTTCTGACTCATGCTATTTAGCTCCTTTCCATAATAGCTAAATAACTTCCTATTTTTTTCTGAATCCAGCTATCCCAGCATTTTAGCCAAACCATGCATTTTTAAGACTATTTGCACTCCGGCAACAAAAGGAAAGCAATACCTGTGCACCTGGGAATGGAATTCCTAAGTTCAGTAATAGAGCAGCATCCTAACTTCAGCACAGTATCTAATGCATCCCCAGCTGTGGTCACTCCAGCCCTTTCTCCTGAGGCCCCAAACTCAGCACTGTTCTGGGTCAGCCAAGGGAGTGAGCTCAAATCCCAGCAGAGCTGTCTTCATCGAAAGGACTTCTGACTCCTCTCGCTCCTCCTAATTTCTTCTTTTTTTATGATCTATTTGTGAATCTGCATGGAGCAGATACTATAGTACTGCTAATTCAGACAGAGCAATAGAGCTCATCTCTAAACTAGTTTTCTTTACTCCACAAGCCTCTGACAAACAAAGCAGTTAAAAGCAGGACTTGAAATCTTCTCCTTCTATCCCGTATCCCAAGTATCAGAAAGGTCACTGAATTTTGTTTTTGCGGAATTTTAGACAAGAGCCGTCCTCTATTGAGTGCCACAAGCAATAAGCCCCTGATCTTTGACTGGGACTTAAGGCCTTATTATTGTACAGAAGAGTTAAATTCAGCATGGATGAGATACATTCAACCACCAGGGTAGTTACTCACATGAGAATTACTGATATGAGGCTGTGTTTCATAAGCTTGGAAGTATTGGCTGGTTATGTAGACTTGAAGCAAGTTATACGTTATTTACAATTTATAAAAATTTATTTTAAATAATTCCTCTCCCACACTATCATTTGATCAGCTCTGTTTACAGTCTGCAACTGTGGAGCAGAGGCGTGCAGCATTGATTACACCACTGGGCTCTCCCACCCCCAGGTGTGACAGAACAGACCCACACTTCCTTCCTGAAATGGAAACCTCCTAACATGGGTAGGAAAGGGGGAACATTTTATACTTGTTTTTCCTCTGCCAGTGCAAGTTCAGCTATTCCCATTGCAGTATATTCCCGCTTTGCCTCTTCCTGGAGCCTAGGAAGGACTTCTGGCAGCAACAAAGTCTCTGGGAACTGAAATAAGGGGCTCCATGCTTCACTAGAGAATGAGCATGGATGTATCCTTTGCTCACATCTAGTTCTCTAGAATGGCATTTCCTGAGACTCTACCTCCCTCCTCTTCAAAATGTGTTGGATGAATTCCCTAGTCCCAGGAGAGAATCACAGAATGGTTTGGATTAGAAGGGACCTTTAAAAATCATCCAGTTCCAGTCTCCCTGCTGTAGGCAATGACAACTTCCACTAAATCAGCCTGTTCAAAGCCCAATCCAACCTGGCCTTGAACATTTCCAGGGTGCAAGTGAAAACCCCAAATTATTTGCAAATAATTCCTCTAGGTTGTGAGGATGGTAAGATTTTCCAAGCCCAGTTCAGCAATGCCACTGTTGTGCCCTGCTCCAGTCCTGGGGCTGGCTGTGAACTCTGTACCCCACAACCAAGGTCAATGAGGCTTTCTTTTTTTAAAATTAAGTCACAGAGCACTGGAATGAACGCTATGCAGAACTAATTTGTCAACTCAGCCACAGTGTCTTTATGTCTGCATATTTGTTGGCGAATTCCCTCCCCCCCTCCCCGTCCATGTCCTCCCATCCAGAACAGGCACATCGTGACTGAAGTCAATACATGGATTTGCCTGCCCCTGCACTGCCCCCTCCAATCCAACAGTGCACGTTGCACTTTCAACTCTCCCTCCAGAAACACTTAATTATTCTCATGAGTCACTGCGTAATAGCAAAGAGATGCCAGGAGAGGAACAGAGGCACCAGCTCTGGGGCACCTCCAGCCCTCACCCCAATTCCTGCAACTGCTGATCAGACCAGCATCCGCTGTGTACCTTTCCAGAGGCCCATTGTAGGACACACACAGCAGCTCTAGTGGCACCTCACGATCCTGCAGGAGGCTGCAGGATGGATAAATCAGAGGGTGGCCCATGGCTCCTGCAGCCTCTGCCTTCCCCAGCACTCACATGACAGTGACCACTGCCCACTCACCCATCAGGACAGGATATTCCCATCTGCAGGCACCAAAACTCACAAACAAAACCATCCCATGAGCAGCTTATTGCAGGACACCATCCAAAGGCAAAGCCTTTCCTAAGCTCTGCAAGAAGGTTGCTGTGCAGATTCGGAGCCCACTCAGAATACTGTGGCAGGGAAGAGCACTCATGTCCTCAAGGTATGAGGCAGAAGTACTGCAAATCAGGAATACAGCTATAAAACAGAAAACCCAGGAATCTCAGCTCATTATCAGACCTCCTAATTACTCAGTCTAGCAACACAAATGCAATATGGAAACATTCATCATCAAGAAAATAAAAAAAAAATCTTCACAACTTATATACATACACACATATGTGCACATACAGTTTACTCTACAAAACTAAAATATTTAGCTGTATATTTTACATCAGCACATTTCACTTTAACTCAGGGATACATCATACATATTCCAAGTTATTTTATGTACATAGCAGCTGTGTACCAACACCTCCACAAGGAAACCTGCGGGGTACTGCTGCCTCCATCTACCCAAGTGCTAATGGAAAAATAACCTGCACAAATACATCTGTCAACACACAGGGAAAAATTTTATCCCTTGAAGCAATAATCACATTGCATTTGGCTTTCCATGAACACATACAACTCCTTTCCACTAGGAAAGACTCTCTGTAGGTCAGCACTTGAAACAGTGACACATCCAAATGCACGCACCCAGGCCTGTTCCCTGCTTCACTGGCAGAGCAACGCACCCTTAACTGCCTCTCCTTCTTCCCTCCCATTTCTTTCCATGCACTAGCACGGGTCTTGCCAGAGCAAATTTGCTTCCTAATTCCCATTGGGAGGAACACGAGCTATGTCTTTTTAATGCTGTGCTACGACAGTCCAAAGCCTTGTGCGTGCCAGTTTCTGAAAAGGGTAATCTCCAGGCCATTATACTTAGCACAGATTCTATGAATTATGACAACAATAAAAATCAGCAAGAACAACGTCCACAATGCCACACACAACCCCAAAGGATCTGATGTGCCATTGCTCAGGGCAGAGCTGCTCCCTGTTCTCTGGATACATGGAAAATCCAGACCTTCCCTCCTGCAAGACAACACCTCTTGACCTTGCTGCCATCACACTGCATGCCTAGAGAGCACACACACAGACAGACTGCAGGAAGGAGTGGGAGGGATCCAATTATTTCTGTTTAAATTACTCCTAGTTTAAAACTGTGGTTTGAAAGAAAAGAAAAAGGAAAAAAATACCCAAAACCCCCAGCATGGCTGCTAGGGTGGCTTGTTCTCCAACCATCTGTGCTCCTGGCAGGAGCCATTCTGCTCCTACACATCCTCCAGTGCCTTCTGCTCCCTGAAGTGTTACACAACTGTACAGTGAAGGAAAATTGACAGAATTAACAAGTGGCCAAGTACAGAATTACCACCAAGGCTGAGTACATTGGTCTCCCATCACCTCTGTCTGGTAAAAAGGAAACAAGCTGATCTAAGCTCTAGCCTGTGGCTACTACTCCAATAAATAATTACTAATTACTGAGGAGAGCACTGAAGAACAGCATAAAATTAAGTGATACTGTTGCTCCAGGCTCCCTCTCATTTGTACAGCTTATTATTGTCCATGGTTGCACAGAGCCTTCCACTGCACTGACACCAGTGACTGGCATTTCAGCCATTCTCAGTTCTTGTGGATAAGCTTCTCTCCATTACTGCTTTTGGGCTTTTCTGCTGTGCAAAGTTCATTGTAAGCCCAAATCTGGATCCATACTTTCCATATGTTCTGCCATTTGGATTCAGGATCTGAAGTTACCTTGGCTGCCACAAAAATAGGAGCTTACAATTCCCCTTTGCCTTGCAATTAGGTCTATAAATCACTTAATTGTGGGAGCCAGATTTTCTAGCAGAGTTCATTCATAAGCAGTCAGTTGCAAAATATTTATCACAGTCCAAATTTTCTCAAATTTCAAGCATTTGGATCACAGAATTCTATTCTGATCCAGGTCTAGGAGTAATGACAGAAAAATTATAGGAGGCCAGAGAATCAGGAATCATTTTCATCAGAAAGCACACTTCTCCTTCAGGAAATGTTATACCCTGCCAATTCTTGCATTGAAACTGTAATTTACTCCTTTAAACTTCTTTACTGTTCTGCAGATTGCAAGACATGATTTGAAGGATGCTGAACAATTATTCTAACAAGGAAATTATTTTTTGCTAATTAGCTAGCTGAAAATTTCATTACCATGAAATTTATCAGTCTGATCATTTAAACACCTTCTTTGAAAGCCAAAAATTAGGAGCATCTTCAGTACAAAATATACCTATTATATCTGTTTTATCAAAAAACATATGCACACAACTGCTAAGAAAAAAAGCCTCAAAATACTGTAGAACAAGGAATATCTGATGTAAATTNCCCCCCCCCCCAGTATTCACCAATCTCAATAGTAATTTCAGTAATTAAAATTACAAGCCAACAAAGTATTACCAGGAGTAGGTACCTCCTGACAGGTGCTCAACACGTGGTAAAATAAGCAGTACTCACACTAAGTGCTTATATTGTCAACAGCACTCTTAATAAATGGTTGCATTTGTTACGCTTTCTTAAATAATTATTTCTTCTTTGCTAGAAGATCATAATCATCTAATAAAAATGTGTTTGATTTTGAACCGGACCTAATTATAGGTTTTAAAAGCTGGTGACAACATATGCACTGGAAACCATTAGCAAGTTCTGCACAGAAAAGGTGACAAAAAATCAAAAATTTCTTTGATTAATTATGAGACCGTGATCCATGGGAAATCGATACGACTTAAGTGCTTGAAACCTAACTCTCTTTTCAAACAGAAATTCAGGTAATCACTGTGTTTTTTAATTATTGGGACAGCACAAAAAACACTGCAATCATCCCAACAAAACCCTCTTGTGTTTGTGCCAAAGATTTTTTCCTCTCTCCATATGCAGAAAGAAGCTAATAACCTGAAACATTCCAGATTTCATAAATTCCAAATAGTACAGTGAATTTCTGGGCAGGTGCAGAAATCAAACCATGCACTTTGAACTGCAGGGCTGAGAAAGATAATTATTTACTTGCCAGTCACAATCTATTAGTGTACCTAGACAATCAAGGATTTTTAGGATCAGCAGCTAGTCAAGAGTACCAACTGCTCTTTCTTCAATGTATTTCAGAGTTTTCACATCTTTTAAACACCGTTTCTTTGTATTTATGACTGAATTACAGTTCAATAAGGCAACCCACTGAATCATCACACTTCCTCAGGATAAAAATTCTTCATGTTAACAGCATCTCCCTCCCCAGATGCCCTTCAGGCAACAGTGAAAATGAAGGAAACTGCAGTGTGCTTATCATGGTGACATAAGTTACCTCTCTGAATACTTCTCAGTCCAAAGCCAGACAAGAGTAACAAGAGTCTTACAGGGGGAAAAAAAAAGAGGACAAAATGGAGAAAGGTCAGTTTACATGAAGTGCACAGTAAAGACTTCCTTTGTCAAAGAAATCATCTGCACTTCCAAGTATCAATATCCATAGCAATAAAAAATAACTGCAGAAGAAAAGGGACATCTTGATTCACAAAACAGTATTAGGAGACTTTCAAAGACTTTGTGTGTAACTGAACATTTGCTTTAAATTAATAATCTTTCTTCAGCTGCACAACAGAACAGCTTCTGGCTACAGGACGCAGCTTCCTAAACTGCTCATTATTGCAGTAATGTTTCAAGAAATGAATATGCTAGCTCATATTGGAAATCACAGGAGCATTATTTACCTCTATTGAATGCTGATCTAGACACTTAGCAAATAGAATGCAGATTAATTAAGTGCTCTTATCTAAGGAACTTTGATTTGATAATAATTAGTTTAAATATCAGCTATATTTTCTTACTTCAAGCATTTCAATTATTATTAACAATAGAATGGGTGTTACTGCAATAGCAATTCCTCATGCCAGTGGAAAGGACTTTTAATATAAATTCATAATGACACCATTGTATGCACCTGATTCTAATCAGGAAAGCATGCCATGCATCCGAAATTGGTGTTCATGAATCACAACCTGGTTTCCCACTGTGGATACTGTTCCTGTTTCTGACACGTCTTCCAAAGCCACCCAGCAGTGCTGCCTGCATGCTGGCTTCAGAGCCAGCAGTACAAAGGTGCAGGGGTTGAAGCTTAACCACTTTCATTTGCTCCATTAAGAGGTGGATGTATTTACTCATTTATGTGCTTTGCTACATCAAAGTCCATCTCTCAATCACACCTTTTCTGGGAGTTACATTAAAGAAGAATGTAGGGCTACAGGCAGTAAATGTAACAGGCTGCCAAACAGCTCTAACAAGGTCAGTATCAGCAACCCCAGCGCACACTGTTTCCAGCTACTGGTATGTGACTGACCAATGGAGCATGCCAGGACAGGAGTACAACATAATTCAGAACAGTAATTCTACACTTTGGATCCACGCTTGGAATGCACACTGGGTAATTCCTCAGGAAGTATTTAACCAAAGGTAGAGAGTGGTATATCCTTTATCCGCTCCACAGCTGATGGAGAAAACACAGATCGTTGTTTGAAACACAGGGGAGCTGGAGGAGGAACGTTTGTACTCACAGTTCACCACTGGAGATGGCAAGCAAGGGAGGAACTCTGGCGAACAACATTTGCTCTGACTCTGATGAGGCACCACAAATAGTTCCTCCTAGAAAGAGACCTGACCAGTGGTGCCCTCAGGACTTCTAGACCTCCCTGAGGTTCAGTGCTTTGCAGAAAAGGATTCTGCAGGTGGGAGGCAGCAGTAGGTTGTGTAGGTGTTGGACGCTGTAGTTTGAGACATTTTCTGTTGCCTTCTGCACATTACTCACTGAGCAGCTCTGCACAGCTATTTTCAAATCATGAATCTGCAAGGCAGACCCCCTTTGGCTAACAACTCAGCTAACTGGGGAGAAAAAACAATGCACCTGTCTCATCCTGCATGCTGAAGCAGCAAATGCTTTCTGAGCTTTATTTGCAGAAATGGGACAGTCATCGTTGTTCTTCGAGTTCTAGAAGAAAATTTCCATCTAAGAATAGCATGGCAAATCACCACTGTTGGATCTCTGCTTTCTTAGACACACAGCCATCCCAGAGCACCTGCCTAGAGAGCTGCCCCAGCACATCCTGGAGTCTGCAAGTGGCAATTATTCTGCATGTTGAATATATACATTTCATTTGTGTGTATATGTGTCTAGGCGCATGTGTATTTCCATGCTGGTACATCTGTATAATACATCTTTTCTACACGAATTAAACCAAACAGTGATCACAACATGTTATTTAAATATCACTAAGGATTAGAAGGTTCAGAAAGACTCCAAACCCCATAAAGAGAGGCTAGGCAGGATTACTTCCTGGCAGCATGTGGATAAACGTGTAAGCTGATTATTTATTTTCATGACCTACATTGGCACATAAGGAAGAGACACAGTCCTCTCCCTCCTCAGACAGGATAAGATCAAATATTATACCTCCCAGTAATGGATTCAAACTCACCTTCTTCTTCTCTTTCTCTTCAAAGAGCAAAAAGCAGAGAAAGATGAGAGACAGACTTCAGCAGCTGAAACAAAATGGAACTGCTTAGCTATAGGAATAACCAGGGTGTTGAGCCAATGGCATTCAAAGAACTAACAGTAGGGATAAATCGGGGAAAAAAAGGTAGTAGAGAACACGAATCTCAAGGTAGATAGAAGGTCAAAGAAGGTTTTGGAAGAAAGTTAAAAGATAGAAGGGTGAGGAAAAAAAAAGAAAAAACCCACCACGGACTATTGACATTTATAACATTCCTTGAGTATTTGCTATGCTCCTGCTTGCTTACTGCAAATTCATACTATGCTCCTTACAACGAAAAGAGAACAGAAACATTGTTAATTACAACAAGGTGCTACATACACAGAGCAACGCCATTGCTATTCCTTACAAGTCAAGGGCAGCCTCCTGTGCTATGCTGCCCAAAAGAAGCTTAAATGATGCAGTAATGTGGTAGTGTGGAAAAATTAGTTTTATTTCCAGTTGGTATGTTCTGTTTTTCTCCCTATTAAGTTGTAATAAAGGTTTGTCCCAGTTGCCACCCTTTCTCCACCCCATCCCCAAATAAAGTTAAAATCCTTCCCCTACTCCCTGTCCATCACCCAAATCACACCCTTTATTCCAGCACCTTCCCTGTCAATCCTCAAAACCCATACCCCTGTGTCATGTCAGTCATTTCCAACCCTACCCCTACATCTGGAAAATCCTGTTATATTCGATGCTCCATTTGTTAATATGTATGTCAATCACCTTGTATTATCCCTCATTGGTTATATATATATATATATATATATATATACATAATCTCACCCTTATCTCCTCCCTACTACCCCCTGATTGGTTCTGTACCCTGGCTACCACCCCTTCTATAAAATTCGCGGTAAGCCGCCAAAATTCGATTTAGTCCGACCGAGCAGGGTTCGGGCAAATAAACCGTTAACCTCGGACTGTGGTCTGGACTATTCCTTCCTTCAACCCTTTGTCCTGGACCTCGCAGACAGTGACGCGGAGCGGATCTCCTGGATCCCTCGCTGCCTTGCGACCCTTCGGTTCGGGTCGTCGGGCGGCTTCCTTCATACGGCGGCGCCTGCACTGAGCTAGCCAGGCATCCACCGTGTGCGTGGAAAAACGCAGCACCGCCGCACAGTAACTGTCTGCAAAATCATACAAGCAAAACTGTGATGGCTTTGGCCAAATTTAGGGGAAACGTCCGAGGGGAACATCTACAAAGGAGACTCCACCCCTCCTTACCAGGTTCGGGAAGAAAAAAAAGAAAATTCTCCTTGGAGGAAGGTGGAAGAGAAAGTGAAACTATTTATTTAACAAACAAACAGGTTAAGAGTAACAAAACCTCCCGCTGAGGGGAGAGAACCTGAAAGATTTGAAAGTCCTTCTGTGGGTGCGGTTTCCTCTTCTCTCCCGTGAAGCTGGAATCGGAGCTGGCCAGCACGGGGTGCAGGCCCCGCCCCCCCCGACGGTGGAGCTCTCAGTGGGTCTCTGATGCTCCTGATATTCTTGGCGACAGGATTCTGTAAGTCAGCAAGCTGGTCTTCTTCAAGGATTATAGCAGGATAGCATTCCTCAAACTGCTGGCATGCCTTCTCAGTAGTCGTTCTCTCAGTAGTCCCCCCGGGCTCTTCTCCTCTCTCTTATGTGTTACCTCCCCGAGGGCCGGCTGGTCTCTGACCCTTAGTGGAAACACCTGGTTCAACACAGCTGTAACTCATCAAGGTCAAGTCTGCCTTGTGTCCAGTATAGCTCTTCTTTCAAGCATAACTTATGTACAATTTAAAAGCACAGAAAAACACAGGAATCATGGCTAAGTAGGGGCTGAATAATGTGGGATATAGCACAAATCACCCCATGACAAAAACAAATGTCATTTTGCATGCACAGAGCAGTTACATTTCTTCATGCATGTAATCTTCAATTACTAAAGAAACTGTGATGTAAAAATAAAGCTGCCAAAACAGTAAGGGGCTAAAGACAGCTTCTATTTTCAGACTCACAACTGTCTTGTTTTACATGGAGATTTTAACACAGGAAAGCAGCACAAGAGCAGAAGGCAATATTAAGTGGCCTGTGTACTACACCCAGGTTACACAAAGACCTTCAATTAGTGCCAGTGCTATCTTTATTCAGACCCAGGTAAGCTTTGGAGTGATAGAAACCACTACCTCTAGCATTTACAGGATTATGGGGGTTTTTAGTGTTCAAGACTGAGCTGGTAGAGGACTATTTGTAATACAATGTCCAACCCCTGCCAAAGAGGCTCTAACACTAAAGGCAAAGGATAAAACATGCTGGTTGCAGCATGTTTTCCTCTATCCAGATTAAAAGCTGTTCAATAGAAGTATAATTGAATCTGTAAATCTACTCTGACTCAAGAACAGTGTACCTGACATTGAAGATACAGAGCTGTCATAGTGGAGATAACCTGCACAGTGAACAGCAGGCCTCTGGGAATGGAAAATGCATCATCTGACAGCAGTTAAAAAATAAATTAATTAAACAAATGTAAAATAAAAACTGGTCATATCACAGCCTACTTTAAGCTTTACGATAAATAGGCACTGGCACGTATCATCTGTTTCTTCTTTAAAATATGCCATAATCAATTTGTTTGAAAATTCTAATGTGCAGTGAACACCCTGAGCCAGTGCATGGCCCTGCTCTGGCACACATTGCCCTGGCAGTGGCACTTGCACATTCAGGGAGAGGCTCCAGCCACTGGCACACCAGGGAACACTACACAATCCCCATACAGAGGGGCCTGCAGGCACTGCCCTGCATCCCTGAGCTGCCTCATGCTGAAGCTCCTGCTGGACAAGATGCAAGAACTGCTTGAATCCCACATTTTTTCACGTTTTTCTTTTGCTTCAGTAAGTCTGCAAAAACATTCCAGGATCAGGATTTTAGGCTTTATACCTTTTCTCTCTGGAAAAGCCTCCAGGACTGTTCTACACATCCCCTCTTCTTTAGCACACTTAACCTTTCCACTGAAATGTAGTCTCTTGCACTCTGGAGTCACTGCTCCTGTACCTCATCATTGCCACTTCATCCTGCTTCCTCTGCCAAAAAAGCTGGCCTTCACCCAAAGCTGAACCCCCGAAAAAGGAACACACCCCTACGTTTGAGCAGCTGCTGTGATTTGCATGTGAAAAGTTTTCCCTTCCTCTACGACCTTGTGCCACCACTGCAGCTGAATACCCCAGATGATTAGGGACAGATCTTGTAACCTTCGATGCAGGCAAGACTCCTATTACTGTTACACTGCCAAGAAAGGAGACCCACCGCGATTTAATTTCAGCAATGCAGATGGACTCCAAAACCCTTCCCTCAGTTACCTGGTACTGAAGATTTCTAAGCTCAGACAAATCAGTGAAACAAAAATGAACAGAGTACTTCCAGCAGAAAGGATGGTAAGACAGAATGAGACCCAGTCCTACAGCTCTTTCCAAGTTCAGGCAAAGGATACCCAGCATAGACACACTGTGAATACCAACAGAAGAAACCAGCCACAAAATGCAACATGCCAACACAGGAAGAGGCTAAAATTTCAGAGCACCAGTAGTCACAGACCTGAAAAATCTTCCACATGCAAAAACTTATAGCCAGGTTTCATCATTAAATATGATGGGCTACATGTAATTACTACTTCAAGCTTTATAGCTCCTCTAGCAGTCCCATCCTGTTCTGCATTAGCTAAAACTAATGTTACTGATCTAACATCTGTGGTACCTTGCAGAAGGAAAGGTAGAGATTTGAGCTGATTAAGACAGCATTTAACCCAATAACTCTAGTGTGGAAAGGGACTCGAGTTTTGATCAACTGAATTAACAACTTCACTTTTGATCTGGCTGAGAGAAATCCAACATCAAAAGTAGGTTTTACTTAGCCCCCTTAATATCTGCAACTTGCCCTAAGACGTCAGCTCTTCTCACGGATATTGGACATGAATCACAAATCCTGTGATTACACCTGCCAAGAATCCTCTGAAGAGGCGTAGGATTTCCTCCCCCCACACACCTCTTTGCTAGAAAAAGCTGGTTCCTGCTAAGTACACATATCAGAACAAATCAGCAAGACATTGACCTGTTTGAGTGTCAAGTGATTAGTACAAACAGAAAACTTCAGAAACACTGAAGAAAAGAAAGAAAAAAGATGCTTTGCAATAAAGGCAAGAATGGACTGCATCTTAAAAGGTCATGCTCTTGTCAGAACAAGGAAATTTATGGAATGTATGTAAGTGGCAGGATCTTCAGATGCATCTCAAGAATAAACAGGGTGAGATGTTTTCAAACAACATTTGAAGTGCTGAGGAAAAAAGTAAGGGTCTCATAAATAAGGGATCAGCCAGGGAGGACAAGCACAGGGCTGGTGCAGAGGCAGAAGTCACCTCAGTGGCCAGTACAAGTGTTGGTACCAGCTGAAAAGCCGCAAAAGCCAGTGGTGTCCACTGGCGCCAGTAGCCCCATGCCAGCCCCACAGCTGGGACAGGACAGGTGGACAGAGGGAGCTCACTGGAAACCAAACCTCACTTACCTGATTTAGAGGACAGGCAGGTGTGCCCTGACAGACACATGAACACACACACTCTCCACAGATCTCAAGATGCGCATGCAAAACACTAGTTTTTCCCAGGATTTCTACTATTTCAGCGTTATAAAATTACTGCTTTAAGTTAGTTTACGGCCTGCCAGTTGGCTGCATTTCAGAGCTATTCCAGCCCACACAGCTAGATTTTTTTTTAAGGCACAAAAAAAGTGGAGGGGAAAAAAAAGTCTGAACAATGCCATAATCACGATGAAAGAGAAATAATCCCAATCCTTTTCTATTAGGAAAGAATTGGTATGCTAAATCCCACCATTCTGGCAAATTTTGAAGGAAGATTATAAGATGCCTTTATCTACCTCTCAGCCTTATCCTATTTTATGCAACTGGAGCACTTGGTAGACTAGCACCAGCAGTCATCCCTCTTCTTTTCATCCCAAAATGGGTTTCTCCAAACTACATTTCCCTCTCCAGCTCTTCACCTACATTCTAACCCTCTGCCAACTAAACTGAAGGTCGAACCATTTTTTGTAGTTGAGATACAGGAAGCAGCTACTGCAACAACCACTCTGCAAGGTGAGGAAGCACAGTTCAGAACAACAACACTGATGCTATAAACAGCAGAAGGTAATTCATCTCCTGTGCATGACTCATGGTTCATCAAACCTTCAAGACAAGAAAAGATCATTCAAAAGCACCAACACTTGAATGCATCAAACACCAAGCACCTGCATGCACACCATACACGCTGGTATCTAACAATGCCACTGCTCCCAGAAGGTGACAAAATACACAAGGCAAAAATGATCTCCCCTTACAAATGGTCCAGTGCAGATGTACACATTTTTCCTTGCAGGTGAAAAATGAGTATGCTGCATCTTCAACCCTACATGCCTACCACCACACACCTCCATAGCACAGTTTGACGCTCAGTGCCTGCCTTGCTTAAAACCTTGTTTCCAAGCCAAACTAACTGAAAACAGAAGCAGCAAACAGAAATGGTGTGCAAACAGGCAGCCTGTACACAGCAGCACCATCACCCTCCTCCTGGGCCCAACCATGTTATTTCCTCTGGATTTGCATTGGATCAGCTCACTGAGACCTGTGCAATACAGAGCCCTGTCATCCCTTAGAGGCAATCCACAGTCCCCTGAGCTCACTGAGGCCCAGCTCAGCTAAATGCTGACAGATTTTTAACCCTCATGTGCACCTAGAGATGAACCACCTCCAGCTATGACTGACTCCTGTCTGTTGTGCATTGCTAAGCATCAGGCAAAGAATTCCCTTTGCTCCCTCATTCCTTCCCATCCTTCTCAGTAACACATCTAATACTCCAAGCACTAGCTCTCATTAGCCTAAGCAGGAGTTGTGCACAGAAACCTGCCAGCCAACACTGCCAGACCCCAGCTTTCATCTCATTCCTCTCCCTGGCACAGCAGGGCAGGCTCGCTGTGATGCTCAGTGAGCAAAGCTGAGTGCCTGTTCCTCTCCACAGAGCACCGAGACTATATCAAAGGGGCCTCAGATAACATCTTCAAAATTACATCTTTGTGTCTGCAATGACATGCAGCCTCTTACTCATCTCTCTTTTTATTAGATAAAAATCCTTTCAAAGTTGGTAAATTAATGGCTATATGCCAGGCTTAGGGCTCCGCAGAGAGGACTAGAACTCCTAATAGGGTTTGTTCCAAATTTGCTTTGCTAGTAATAACTCAAAAGAAACAGCCAAATGAACACAAAAAAAAAATTTATTTCTACTTTTCTCTTTTTTATTTTATTGTAGGATATGTAGTTTCTAATGAAATAGTAAATTCACTGACGGAAAAGGTTTTTAAAACATATAGCAGTAACACATCTTAAACTCACTTTTTATGGAGTATTTTTAGGAACTCCTCCAAAATAGATCTCCAGCTCCCGTGGTTGCCATGAAATGTCAGCATTTGACAGTTTCCGTACAGTTATCTCTCAGACAACAGTTTCTGTCTGTAATTACAACAGTAACTGTAGCAAATCTGAAGTGGCTGTTGCTAAATGGTGTCATTTTAAAGGCAGGTTAGTGAAGTGACCAAGGTCTGAAAGAGCAAGGTTTGGGGGTGTCCTCCCAAATCCAGGATGTGTGGGAAAGGGGCATACAGCCCTTGATCTTCTCCGGCATCCCAGGAAAGCCTCCAGTCCTCTCTAATAAGGAAAATTGCCTCATATACTCATGGAGACCTGTATACACATATGTGCAAACCTGAATCCATACATACATCACATTTTGTTCTTTTCTTCTCAGATGCAGCCTTCAGATGGACAGATTGCCATGTAGGCTGGTTGTGTTGTTGTTAAGAAGAGGCAAGGTGCGAGGATTCAGATGTTGGTAAACTTGGAAGTGTAATGCAAGTTGTTTCAGTACACTACGTAACCCTACCTAATGTTTAACGTGTTAATATTCCCCATCATCTACCTACAAGCCCCTCGAGCCTTGCCTGAAAGACAAATTGAGGGCTGGCACCTGTCCTTTGGTGTACGTTCCAAGTCTCAAGAGCTTTGCAGAGTACCTTTAATGGTTTTGATGTACTTCAATAGGATTTTGTACTTGCACTTGTGACTCCACAACTGAATTAAAACACACCAAGAGAGCAGCCACTAGGGCAAGCAACTTCTTCTGATGCTCAGAAAGCAAAGGTACATTACAATGTAAGAACCAATTCCCAATTTCAAGACTCCTCAGTGTTCCTAAAAAGAACTACAATTTTGTGAATGTACGAAAGAAAATATGCCGGACGTGCTAATTGCATCTTCTGTCCTCAAAGACCAAACGAGAAACCAATTATCACATACACTCAACAGGCTGCAGCACCAAAGTACCCATCAGCATTAGGCAGCAGCACATCAGCTTATGTCTGTTGTCTTCGTGCAATCAACAGCTGTAAAAGGTTGCTTCAAGAGATGGCACGGGAGGGAAAACGCAAGTGAATACACCTGGCATTTCAACCAGAGTTCATCACACTCTGCAGCTGAGGACAGGAAATTGTTGTTGCTGTTGCTTTGTTATGCTTTTCTAAGAAATACACCAGAGGAAAAAGAAAGTTGTCTCTTCCTGAGCTACTCCCTATCCCTGCAGACCACAAACCCATTCAAGGACTCTTGAGTCACAGCCTGAATATGCACTTTCCCAGAGCAAAGGCACCCAGAGCAACCCCATTAAAGTGCAGCCAAAAGAGAAAACGAGCTTTTTCATGTGCTTCAATGGCTGATAGCACTTTGATTTCCATTTGGCCGCCCGGTATTCAGCCCAATTCCTCTTCTGCGAGTGTCTAGAAAAATTAAACTGCAGTAACAGTATACTTTAGCGAGAGAGTGAGGACAAGTGACTGCAGTCTTGTACATATTCTAGCAAGGTCCCTTTTGAATGTGGTTGTGCTACACAAGATGTAGCCATTAAGCAGCACTTGCAGAGCACCTCCTTCTTCAGCTCATACCAGCACCAGGGCAGGCAGCAGCTGCCACATCAACCCTGCTAAAGGTCTCCAGTCGTGCAGGCAAAATTGAATTTTGCTGCCCACAGATCAAGACTGGGTTGCTCCAGGCTGGTGGGAGACACATGAGAAGTCAGACTTGCTGTTCCTGCTGCTGGGGATAGGATAGCAGTGAGACAGTCAACAACAGCTGGTGCTGGGACCAAGCCATCTCCTGCTCACACATATGCCTTGTCCTGTCCTGCAGACTCCAGCCTGGCTCTCCACGGCTCCGGCACTGCTGAGGACACAGCAGACCAGCAGCTGCTGGGGCTGCCCCTGCCTGAGCACCCTTCTGCCTTGTTTTCACATCTCAGCCTAGCAAAACTGTAAAAAGCAGCACAACTCAAGAGAAGTATAGGAGACACCTCTCCACAGTGGAAGAGAAAACAAGAGGATCTCTCTTATAAGGTAAAAAATATTCTCAAAGCAGTATTTTAATAGCCTTCCTAAAAATGAGAAATAATTGCTCTGAACATAGTGTGAGCAATGCAGGCAGAAGGTGGATTTATTACAAGTAGGAGCTTAAATATTACAGCCTCTTTAGGTCAAGAAATGCAGTTAATTTTGATGAGAAAAATGAAGTATCCAGCTTGGTTTTGGACAAATCATGTTTTATAAGAAGCACTGCAGTTTACTTGCTTTTAATTTATTCCAATGACTTGAAAACCCATATGTATTTTTTTAATAAAGAAATGCAAGATCTTGCTAGTGATGAAAAAATACAGAACAAAATCTATGAGAGCTAGCAAAAGGAGGAAAATCTAGAAACACTCGTATGAAGAGCCAAGCACAACAGAAGTTAATCTCTGTGCAAGCCAGCAACGACAGTTTCAGAAAATATACCCAAAGGAGGAAGGCAAGGGATGTAAAGTTGCCCCAGCCTGACAGGATATGCACCCCTTGGGCACACTTCCCAAGCAGTGCTGGAAGGCAGGTTGGGAAGAACCAAGCAAGAGGCACTCTGCTCCTGCAGAAAATGACATGCACAGCGCCTTGGAGCTAAATCCAGTGCCAGCACAAGCGCCTCTGAGTTCAGGCAAGTTAATAGGTGAGCAGATTTGGTCCTGCTGACATTAATGTTAATGCTTTTCTCAAGCTAAAGTTTGCAGAGACTCCCGCACTGCTCTGCTCACATGCTCCCTAATGGATGTGACAGCCCAATCAAGGTGCCAGCACTGCCACGCTTTGCTCACAGAGGGCAGGTCTCAACATATTTCACCCTCTTATAAAATTCTCCAAAGGAAAAGCTTTTATTTTTTCCAAATCTGTCATCACAGAGGGACACTTGCAGAGCAAATGTGCTTAGAAAGCACCAGCATGCAACGCAATTTTTCACTACCGCTGTGTCACTTTTGAACAGTGCAGTGAATTCTGTAACTTCCACATCAAGTTGGGTTTATTTCTTTCAGCAATTTAAGTTACCTGCTCTTTCCAACCAGACTTAGCAGTCTCAAGCCACTTAGATTAACTGAGTGAGTGAAGTAAAACTGCATTTTATAGAAACCAACAGACCCAAATATCCTTTATTCTTACCCTTAAATCAGATACAGGACTTAAAAGATTATAACATCTCCAGAACACACAAAAACATGAGAGGCAGCCCACTGCCTGTAGTGAAAAGGCTTCTTTCAATGAGTTTCGTATCAGATAGCCACTGAAGTCCTGAGCCTGGCTGGAAGTTACTGACCCTACCACACAAGGAGGTCACCTGACAGAGCAAGCACAGACTTCACCTGGGCAGGACATACTGACTCATCCTCAGCACAGTTCCCTTGCCATCACTGAGATCTGGTCTTGACATTTCACCCCCAAGTCACCCACCTTTTGTACAGCTCTGACTTTTCTCTCACACTTTCCTGGAGGTGAACAATTCAGTATCTGGCTGCAGACTGTTCTAAAACCTGCAGTACCTGAAGCTCCATTACATTAAACAAAAACACTTGCTATAAAATTAGCATGACAAGCACAAGCATAAGCCAGATCTTTTTCTGCCAGGATGGATCTCATGTTTTATGATCAGAAGTAACACTGCAATAGCTTTCTCTCTAATGAACATCTTCTGGATTCCTAGCAGTGCTACAACTACCTGGAATGAGTCAACCCAAGTGGTTATCTGCTGCCCTCTGTTAACTCAGACACATCCATATTGTGAACACTTTCCAGAATATGCTCTAAGCAACAAAAAAACAACAGAGAGTCTTCTCCAATGACTCCAGCAGGCTCTGTCAAAGACCACATTTGCAACGAGGTAGTACTGCTCAGTACAAGCATCTTTATTTACTTCCTAGTACAAGAAGTTTCATCAAAATTAATAGGTTTCTCTTAAGAACTTAGTAGAAGCAGCCCCACATTAGAGAAAGAGCCCTGGCTAGGACACATGCACGAAGGTTTACGCTTTCCTGTTTGGCAGCCAGATTTGGGGATTACCTTTTACCTTGAGAGTAATTTTTCAAGATAAAGCTGCCTCTTTCACTTTTCTTATTTAGTCACAGAAGAGATGTTAAATTGCCACAGTTGGTAATTTGTTTTCATTTTGTGTGTTTTATACAGCACATTTTATAGATTAAAATAGTTAGTTAAATGTAAAAAATAAAATTAATTTCAAATTTAAATGTTGAGCCTACCTAATCTTCATAACACACCATTACTGTCAGGGTAGCACAGTTTAAATATAATAGGGGGAACAGGGTCCTTTGGCAGTCCTGTCACAGCCCAGCTGCTGACTGTCAAGTCACTTTATGATTTAAAATTCAGAGGAGCTCACTGCCACTGATGTACAGGGTGCTCAACACCACATAATATCAGGCCCCCAGTTTCTTTACAGTAAAGCCTATTTATTTTACAAGGGCTCTTTCAGAACTGTTCATATTCATATTTTGTTCTCTTCTACCTAAACTGTATTTGCAGATTCTGTTATTCAAATACACTTCCATGATGGTGAGAGATAACAAATAGAGCCAGGCATGAGGTACTTCACAGGACAGAAATACAATTTCCTTCACTATAAGAGGACCACAATAGCATTTAGAAATGCCTGATTTGCAGAGTCAGCAAAAATGTAGCACTAAAGAAAACTTCAAAAACAAGTATTTAACCCACTCCTTCTCACAAGAGTTTTACTTGATAGAAATAATGGAAATAAATGGAAAATAAAAATGTTTCCTATAATTTATTGCACTGTGTATTTCAGCTCCCACTCTCCATATGCACATCTCTGATCTTCATTGAGCTCAGAAGTCAGTAATATTGCCAAGTATTCCAACAAATAAATTGGGTTTTAGACCAGCCACAATGCTTTTTGTAGAGCCTGTGGTGGCGTGGTATAAAGAACATTACAATTAGTGAGCAGAGCTGGGGGAAACGTAACTGTGGCATCTTTTGTTCCTGGCCAGATGTACAAGCCCAGGCTGCTTAGGCAATCCTGCAGCACTATCTAACATCCAGGACAGCAACAGCTCAGAATCCCTTTTCAAGTTTTTTTTCTCAGGTGGGAAAAGATAAACAAATATACAGGAATGTTTTAAAAACAACAAACCAACCAACCCAATAAACAAAAGGCCAACAACACATGTAACACACTAACATACTTGTCTGTGTCCCACTGAGAACGAATAAATTTCAAGGTGAACATACAATGGTGAAATGCCAAAGGCTCCACCCCTCAGTCAACCGGAACTAACCTTGCCTTTTGCATTTTCCCAGAAATTAATGACAGCTGATGGAAGATGATAAGGAACACCACATCTCCAGTAATGCACAGAGATTTCTCTACCAGGCTAAAATGAAATACTTCAACATCCAAGATTTTACACCCGTCTTTGCCCATTTCCTGCTAACTTGTCCTTTTTATCTTAATACAATCATTACTGGCGTGACCTTTCAAGATCCCCACACAATCTGTTGTTAATTTTTGTGAGCACTTCATCTCTTAAAGTACCTGTTTTAACATGTCCTACAGTTAAAACTTTTGGTAAAGAAAAAAAAAAGAGCTGCTTTGTCTATACACTGAAATAGAACTCTATACCTTTCTTTAGTCTTATTGCTATATACATGAACTGTTGGGAAGGTTTATAAAACACAATGGTTCCTCTTGGAGAAGGCTAGAAGGGGGTTTGGATATTGACGGATTGCTGGCATTTGGAAGCTGGTATTGGAAAAAAATAGTTTGGTTTGATTGGAAAGGGACAGTCTGTGCTTGTTTGGGTTTGTTTGTCGTATAATTTTTCCATCACACTAAAAACTCAACACCCTACAGGTTTTAGGGTATTATTTTGTTTTTAAAAGGACTAGAGCAAACAAGAAGAGAAAAGCATTATGAAGCCAGACCTACCCATTCCAATACTTCACTTTAACAGCAGCACCTGAAATAGAAATACTCTTGATAGACCAGCTTTCAGGAAAAAAAAAATGATACTAAGTGCCTTAGCTACCAACTTCTTTTAAAAAGCTTCAACACAGAAGTTTTGCCCTCCCAGAAGACCCACATTCCCACCAGTGAGCGAAGCAGTCCCAAACACCCCAGCACTTGAGCAGACAAACAGGAAGCTCATGACCAGGTTTGTAGAGAAGAGGGGAGCACCATGATGACAAGATTCAGTCTGGATCGTGTTTTAATTCTGGAACCAAAAAGGAATGAGCACTTTAACCACACCACTACAACCTTCTGTGGATGCATGACCATGGTCTTGCATTTTTCTCTTTCTTCACAGAAAGAAGATGCATATTTGCAGAAAGCCAACCTTCTTAAAACAGTATTATGTGCAATTAGGTGCATTCATCACACCTCATTCATTCCTGCATCCTTGACATTCAGCTGGATTTTCCAAATAACCTGATGCAAATTTGATTTTCCACTGAACAAATACTTACATAATATCTGTAAAGTATGTTTTCCTTATTCATTAATTGTGATGAACTCATGAAATTCTCTAATGTATTCGTTACTCAGTATTATTCAAACATTTTGTTGGCAAATAATCCTTGGTTTATAGGTCATTCAAATTGCAAATTGTAACTATTAGAATCATTTTTTAACATACATAATTTATTTAACTTAAGTAATGCATACAGTCAATTTAATCAATGTGCAGTGAATTTCAATTTGAGCATTTGGCTTTAATAGTCAGATACATAAATCATGCACTCAGGAAACTGAAGATGATAATATGGAACTTAAATGAATAATTGGAATCATTTGAACTAGTTCCACAGAAAACATGAAAATAGCCACATATACAAGCAGATCTAAATTCACTGTCCAAACTTAAGAACATTTGCAACCCTTTTTTCCCTTTCTAATTTACTCTGATACAGTTAATTTGTAACACAACCATGCCAGCAGCTACAGCAGACACTGCCAGATTGCTTTCCACTTCCTCCTCTGTATCCTTATTAGGATATTAAATAACCCTGGTCACTATTAACTTTGCTTCATGCACTATCTCAAGAAGATATTTGACCACCACATATAGCAAAAGACCTTCAACTTCCACAGCATATGGGAGGCAAACTGCAATCAGTGGTTACCTGAATCGATCCTAAATAGCCTAGGACAGCTCCAGTTGCTTAATGTTTTTGATTTTATTATAAGGCCAGGGATAAAACTATAATGAGGTTCAGTGATAGTAGGAAGTTGGTCCTCTGGGACTTAAAATTGAAGTAGGCAGGCAAAAATTAAATTTTTATCTAGCAGATTCCTGTTTGTTCATGCTTTCATGTGTTCCTCCACCTAGGTTTCTGTTGCAATTAAGGAACAACCCGTACTAGTGTCATCATACTCCTTCAAGAAGGAGAGAATAAAAAATAAGGAAAGAAGAACTAAAGAAAGAAAAAGGTGAAGCTGACAGCTGATATCTATTTACCAGCAGGACTTTTCCTAGTGAAAGGACCTTACTTGGAATGGGCAACAGACCAAAAACTGCACAACCTCCACAGCTCTGAGACTTCCTCCTTTAACTGGATCCAAGGCAGAAAAACACAGCACACCAAAGCACAAGCAGCCTGGAGTAAGCTCTTATGTGCTCACCTCTATCAATACATTGCATAGTTCAGAAATGAGCAGGTGATTCTGGAAGCAGGAGCAAAGATATGGTGTGTTACATCACTGAAGTCAGGTTCTAACAAAAAACACAGCCCTTGCCCTCTGTAGAAAAGCCTAGAAAAGGGTTTCTGACACATGAAATTGCTGTGAGATTCCAAGAGCTGGGTTAATCAGAAGAAAAGAATCAGTCACAGAAAGTCTAGACCAAAAAACTTGCATTTCCTCCCCTCTTCTCCAGCTATGGAGCTGTTCAGACATGCAGGGTTTTGCTCCAGGCTGCTCTCCAGTCATTAGAAGATTCATGCTTCACAGATGTCGCATCATGTCCCAGACAGACCAACAAGTAAAAAACTGTAACCATCACTGAAGTGTTGAACCAGCATTGGAATGAATGGAACTGTGGTTAAATATACGATTCAGAACTTGAGTGAAGAGGTGAAACAAAAGCAACTTCTGCAGACAGGTTCTGTGCAGATTCATACAAATGCTGTTGCGACCCATGATGATGCCAAATAGTAAAAATGTAAGACTTTCACACCGGTGTAGAACATAAAAATGGTCAGTTCCAGATGCAACATCCATTAGAAAGACTGATCCTCATGGACAAGTTCTTCTGATGGCCAGAAGAGAAAACTGACTTCTGGAATTGCCCTGATATTGGGGTTTTGGGTCTGAGCAGAAAGGCAGAGCTGAATTCCAAGAACTTACAGGGGCAGTCAAGCCTGAAGAGGATTAGATGGAAAATGGAATGATGTAAGCACTCTGCTCATTTGGGTGATGAACTAGAGTTCTTCAAAGGGTTCATGGCTATTACATCAGGGTAGATTCACCCAAACAGTAACTCAGGCATTTCTACTGCATGAATGCGTTAGGTACACCACAGCATAGCACGAACTCCACTGCAAGGGGATACAGAACTCCCTAAATTAATTCCTAGATTTCAACACCCTAAATTTCTGCCCCTTTCCCAGGTGGTAGCATCAATCTGCAGATGGGTGAATGCCAAGGAGAGAAAAACAACCTGCACCTATCAAATCCCACCCACGGCGCCCTGTTTACAAACTAGGGGAGGAAGCATTACAAGTTTTTGAGTTGTTTGCACACGGGATTTCACAGGAGAGCTCAGAAAAGCTTTAGCACATGCCATTTCATGCAGCAATGGCTTGTCACACTGACAAAAGGAAACTCACCCTGCCTAATTCCCACCATCAAATTCTCTATTAATGTAGGCACATTTTCAAGGCAAGCAGGTGGCTCAGAGACAGCACAAGTGGAACCACCCTGTCTTCACACTGTCCAACTGGACTTCAAATTGCAGTCTGTGAAAGCCTCTTAAAGCATGCTGCTAGCACATACTGCTGCACAAAAAATGTTCACTGCAACATCTTTCTTCCTTTTCCACTTGACTCTTTCTCTTCATTCTACATTACAAAATCTGAAATCCTTACTAAGTGCCATGACACACTGAATTGTTATTAACAAGCTTATTAGAGCTGTGAAACAGCATTTCCATCACATAAATCTCTCACTGTACCCATAGTACAACAGGATACCATCCTGAGTATCTTATAATGCCCAGTGACCTACCTATCACCTTGTAACAGAAGCAATCATCTCTGATTTGGCCTTTAAGAATTCTCCAACTGTCTTGATTCATTAACATACTGTAAAGTGTTCTTTGTCTAGCAGTGAAAATGTCTTGCTCTTCCATCTCATAAGTAGCCTCTCTCCATTCAGCTCCTTGTTTAATCAATGCTAATTACATAGCCCTATGATCACCTCCTGAAATTAGCACAAATGGTAACATGTTCTTTGATTTCCAATGTTTTTGTAAATGTTCTATTAAAAAAATAGCACTAAAATAACAGCATAGACAAAATTTGTATTAGAACCATGTAGGCCATTTCAAAATTGAGAGCAAGGATGACATGCCGAGTGGAACCCACTGCCATTCATTGGAACTGATTTGATTTATCAAGGCACGAAGAAACCCATCCACCTCCAGCTTTGACAAGTATTGGTGAGGAAAAATACAATCTACAGTGAGTATTAGCAATAAGAGAACATGACATTACAGCTGCAAATTCTCAATGAGTCATTTTTTAAGATTAAAAAAACCCAAGATTTAGTTATAACCGAGATAATTTAGCAATATTTGGGAATGGGGAAGGGGGAAAAAACAGTGCAAGCAAATTTCAAAATGTTGTTCAGTGGTTGCTTAAAACTAAGGAATCTGATGAAGACTTCTAACTGTGCAGCATCCTGTAGCACCAGTCCAGCACAACACAAAAGCCATTACCAAATAGCTCCTGTGAGAACTTACAAAATACACTGGAACATGGCTGTTTAGTACTGAAAGCCAAACCTCTACAAACTCCAATTACCCAACAGGAGCTAAATAATTAGAAAAATACAGGATAGGTCATTTTGATTTACAATGAGATGGGAAATAAATTACTATCCAAGAAACTCAGGAAAATAATGAGGAATGAATTGTGTAGCTGGGTCAAGCCATTACTTCTGAAAAGAACCGGGAGGCTAGTGGATAATTTAGTGTGATTGTCCAAGACAAGAAGTAGCTTTTTGGATAAAGTTTTCATGAACATGGAGTCTTAAATATTTCATTGTTAAACAATAAAAGAAATTCCTGGAAGATGACCAGCTCTATCAAAGATAGGGCCACTGACTTGAGCAATTAACAACCTCAAACAAAGGCCCTACAAGACCCTATTGTGATCAGTTTAAAAAACAAAAGCAACACAGGATGAAATTCCAAGTCAGACACAAAATCTCAATGGGCTTCTCCCTAGCCCAGTTCTCACCAACTGTCCTGTGCATGTTTCCAGTTTCCTCAGGAACTTTTGGTTGCTGCAAAGAACTTCTGGAGGCTTTGAGCTCCGTATCTGTGCTCCAAGAACATCCCAGAGTTTTCAGATATCCTAGTAAGACAACCTTACAGAGCAGTGCCAACAGAACTCACAAAGCAATTGTCAAGCAAAAATTACATCCAAGGGCTCTTTGAGTTCTCCACTCTTCCAAAACAAGATAAAGACAGACAATGTATCATTTAACTACAGAAACTGCCAGTGATCAAGAGGTTATTTGTTGTGGAAGAAGAACTGGCATGTGAATTTTAAATAAATGTAATGGTTAATTACTGCTAAATATTCCCTCACAGCACTGGACATGTGAACTAGTAACAATTCTGACTTCTGGTAAAGGATAATTCATTTCATTTTACACAGAACTGAAATAAAAACCACCTTGAAGCTTTTGCCAAAAAGAAATGTACCCTTGGCCCCTGGACATGTCTACTGCCAGACTTCATGCATCTATAGGACATGACAAGTTGATGGGGGAAACTGCACAGTTACAGTCACCCGTGACTGAGAAATTCACGTTGAAAGAAGTGCTAAGAAGGATAATCTAGAAGACCAGGCAAACTCAGATTCAATTTTACAAGATGAAGGTAGCAAAATAATGGACTCATAAATACAACAGGGGAAAGAACCAGAGAGGCAGAAAAGCTGTTTACACGGCTCCAAGTAACCATGGAAACCTTTGGGGTATGGGAAGATGTCCAGTTAGCAGAGCCCAGTGGTTCTGAGGGAGCAGCAGTACTGGACGCCTGGATCCAACTGCTCATGAACAGGATATACTGATATAATTGAAGGGAGTATGTGACATATTTGCCCACTACAGCAGAAGACTTGATCCAAAAGCATCTCCATTCTTCCACACACCTACGCAAATCTAATATTCTGAAACTTCCAATTTCAATTAATTGGTTGCACTCCACCATTTCTGAAAAGTATCAGCTTTTAAAGCCTCAGGAAGTATCTACAGAAACAATTCTGTCATACTCTCCACACATTAACGTTTCTATGGTGACTTTCTAGCACTTCATTGGATTCCCTTTTGTAAATGCTCAGGGTACTCCCACACCACCCTGCAAACCCAAACCCTAGGTAAACCAAAATGGAAAACTCAGTTTTTCTCTACCCAAATGTAAAGTCAAGCTCTAAATATGCATTTACTGTTATACCCACGCATCACACCTCCGTGGCCTGAACATGTTCTAGAGCACTGCCAGATGATGCCACGTCACCCAAGCAATGCCAATGACACAGTCAAGGCTATATCTTGCTATACATACACTATGATCTCACTTGAGCCAGGAATATCGGAGTATTTTGTCTTGAAACACAACTTTTTCCTGAAGCATTTATACTCACAGACTGTTCGCAGATACTAGAGCACAGAGTCCACCTAAATACAGAATAACTACAGAAACAACAAGCCTTCCTCACTGCCGTCTCGCTTACTTTTTCTTCAGTATACTTTCTCCCCCTTTTCCATTAAGAAACTCCTCCATCCACCTCAAGGGCTCATTAACCTCTCTAAAATACCATTCTGACACTAGCAAATGCCTTCTGAAAGGGCCAGTGCTGTCAGAGGAACCTGAGGCCCAACAAATGCTCCCTTAACATTGACCTCTCGGAGCCTATTCACCTACATCACTTGAACATTCTCATTTTTCTGCTTTTAAGCCACTTAGTCATGTGTTGATAAGCAATTATCAGATCTTCCAGTGGAACAACTTATTCTTGTCTTCAGTTCACTATTAACTCTGAAACCTTGTGGATGGTAGTACAGAACAAAACCCTTTCCCATCTGCCTGATCGAACAGTTGATAACCGAGGTGTGGCAGGGCTTTGGTAAAGCCAGCACTGTGCTTAGCAGTGGAGAAATGGATTAGGTGGCTCCCTCACTGTGTTAGTTTCTTCAGGGCCCAGAACATAAAGATACTTCTTCGAAACTCAGTATAGCCCCAAGACTCACAGGTGCTTGCAAGCATTGCCAGATCAGGCCATTCTTTCTTTCTACAGCTCCTCTTTTTGGACATTTAGGTTTAATAATTTATTTGGTACAGAGCTCTACTATTCTGTCTCACTCCGCTCTGGCACCAATGCAGCTTCCTGCTGAGTTGAACACACCACTACAGATACTTCATTTTCTGCTTTGAATATTTTCTGGCAAAGGTAGCATTAACAAAATGAAGGTTCTTGCAAGCAGCAGGTATTGCAGGTAGCATATATCCTGGGTAACTGCTTAAAGGAAGTAATAGAGACTGTTTCCTCTGGGAAGTATGTAAAAAAAATGGAAAGGTCTCAGATGAATAACTTCAAGAGAAATCTGAACCTACGGCTCCCCATACAGTCATTCGGGAATATTCTTATTAAACAAGGGTGGATTTGCCCAGCAAGGCTCCAGTCACAAACCCTCTCTCATCACACACAGCTTTCAACAGAGCAGTCATTCCAGCAAATAACCCGAGCCACTCTCCCACACAATGCTCCACTGGGAGCCTTCTGTTCAAGACACCTTTTCAAGGCCTTGTTCATTTGTATACAAAACCTCTCCTCTCTATATAACACCAGGGTCATGGGCTGTTGTGGTGCGGTTTTGTTGTTTTTTCTTAATTTTATAAAGATGGTTTAACCCCCCCCCTCTCTCCCCCTCGGGTGGTGAGTCCCCTTCCCCTAATTTCACTTCTATAGTTATTCCTCTCCCTTGCCTCCCTATCCATCACCTGGGGTTCCTCCCCTTGTTCCAGTGCCTTCCCTGCCTATTATCCAAACCCCTCCTGTGGCCCATGTCCATCTTCCCAGAACCCTTCCCCTATTTCCCGAAAGTTCTCTATTCCCTGTTATTCCATTAGTTCTCCCTGATGTTAGTTATTATCAGTTATTGCCATTGGTTGTATGTATGTATGTTCCCTCCCTAAACCCTGCCTTATGTTACCCCTCATTGGTTGTACCCTTTCCCCACCTTATGCATCCTCCCCCCTATTTAAGTTGCTGTAAGCTTTGATTTGTGGCTCAGTTGGACCAAACCCCTGGAAATAAAGGACTTTCTGGACTAATTGGTCTGGCTGGCCCCTCCCTCGCCTCTTTACTCTGGAACTTCGTCTCGAGCACCCCTTATCCTATCGCGTCCCACGCGCGGAGCTAGCCGGGGACGAGAGCCGGGATTAGTGCGTGGCCGCGACAACGGGCCAGCCTCACAGTGTCACAGCCATTCAGAGGAAATCCTGATACTCCATAACTAACCCATGCCATGGTGCTGGTTGCTCTTGTATCCACTAATGCACAGGACAGAGTGTCATCTTAAATTTTGAAATTCTGTGATGCTGTCACTTTGTGTCACAGTGTTAAGTGCTTTTGATTATTTGATGTCAGCTCAGTTTACTTAAAGCATTCCCACTACTTACATTTGCTCTCCATCAAAATGTGTCAAAAATCTCTTAGCAAGAGCCATTCTTAACCCAAAGGGCTCAGCAGGGCTCAGCTGCAACTGCTGGTGTTCACAATGTGCAATGTACCTACTTGGTAGGTTCTCTGAGAATGGCTCTCCTCATCACAGCATCTCTCATCGAAATGAGCCTGGTCCTCAAGAAACCTGCTCGGGAAAGGTTTTACATGAAAGATGTGCTAGTTTGAAAGCAAACTAGTGAGATTCCAAGTCAGAACTACAATTTAATACAAAAATTAAAATAAATGTAATAGTACAGAAACACTATCAGAGTCAGAGTACAACCTGATATCCTGTTGGTCAGAGTGGTGGTAGCAGTCCAATTAAATGGTGGCTGCAGTCCTGTTGAAGTGGTTCTGTTGAAGTGATGATCCTGTAGAAGGGTCTGGTCTTCCTCTGAAGGTCCAGTCACCACTTATGTAGCTCTTGTCCTCTGAGAATCCAATAGGTAAGGGCTGACTTTGGTGTTCCAAACCTCAGATTATATCCACGTAGGACTGCTTGGTTCCTCCCCTTGGGTGGAGCATGTCACAATGGGATGATGTAATTTTGAGTGATGCAATGAGGCCTTGATAGCTCACTAGCAGAGATAGCCCCCTGGAGGGAGTTACTATGGATGAGTCACAGAGAGGATAAAGAACACTGCCTCAGTTATCTTAACAGCTTACATAGATGGTAACAGAATACAAACTGTTTGGTTACATCTTACACTGTAACCTAAGACAGAAGTGTTTCTAATGGGCAGGGTGCCCACACTGTGTACAGGCCGTGCTCCTGGCTGTCCAGGCCTCCTCAGCCAGGCAAAGGGTTACTTTCCCAGCACTGTACTCTGTACATGCTTCAGTGAGTGACAAAACCTGGCTCAAGCACTGCCAGCTTTTCAGTGCAGGAATAGTACCAGTGCCAGTACTTTCCATTCACTTCATTATAGAAATTACATGGATTCTGTTTTTGAAGATGGGTACTACAGATGCTGGAGTCTCCTCTCGGATATGTGCCCTAAGAATGAGAAGCTAGTGGTGAGAATTGACCATAATAATAATAATTTCTTCTCATAACTCATTCACATCTACAACCTGAATTCACTCTCCTCTGCTTAACTATAGAACATTAACAACCTTCTCAGAGCATCCTGGAAGAAAAACATCAGCTAAAATGCACTTCCACTGACATCCAACCTCCCTGGACCATAGACACCTTCACAGGCAAGTGATATGCTCTAATACTGTATTTGAACACAAGCTACAGTGTTAGATGAACGAATCACTGAACACCACCAAAATTATTATGAAAATGAGTTATAACATGTTTTTTAAAGCTCTCTTGACTTTAAGTCTTGACCTCCCAATGCACTGTGAGCACTGATAATGTTTCCTTTATGTCAAGGAAACTAGGACCATTGTCAACTGATTCACACATGATCAGAATCAATCATCTGTGTTTTCAGGGTGATCCTGGACATGAACTGAATGTCATTAGAACAAGATAGCTAAAGGAAGCAAATGATGAAAAGTCTGCGGAAAAAAAGAAGATTGTATTTTTTTTTTTAATAAAGTCAATGTTAATTAAAGAATAAGTGCTCTTAAATTACTGAAAGGTTTCATTTACTCCAGAAACACCTAAATCATCATTAACACTTTAAGGATCTCTTTCCATTAATTCATACCCAAATTCAAGGCTGTACATTTTGTTAGGTTTCTCTCTTCCTGTTCATATTTGTACCCAATTAAACTTCAGTACAGGTGCATATGGGTTAGTAATCACATTTTATATTTTGCATGCAGATATTTGAATCTGCATAGATTTGTTATGCATCACTGCAAAAGTGAATGCTCAAGCAACTTTTATTTTTATCTAATCAAATCACTACCTAATGAAAAATGAGCAACTGTGCACAAAGGTGCACTCAGGCGGACTCACAGATCTCTGGCAACAGGAACCATGCAGGAGGGCTCCCAGGTGCGAGTCTCTCCTGCCTCATGGTCAAAATCTGATCAGCCACACCCAAAATGCCACATCTGCCTTCTGCACAAAGATTAAATCAAGCTTCCGCCACAGGGTGGACGGGACTTCTACAGAACTCCTTTCCTAAGCCTTAGAAGAGTCAATTGCAACTTAGTAGACTATGATGAAAATCCCTCCTCAGAACGGAAATAGTCAAGTCTCTTTGCTTCCCTATGCCTGAATTTTCTGGCTGTGCAGTGAGCACCACATAGAATCATAGAGGCACAGAACAGTTTGGATTGAAAGCAGCCTTAAAGACCATCTAATTTTAAACCCCCTGCCATAGCGGGACACCTTCTACTAGACCAGGTTGTCCAAAGTGGACACTTCCAGAGACGGGGCATCCACAGCTTCTCTAGGAAACTTGTTCCAGTGACTCCCAACACTCACAGTAAAGAATTTCTTACTAATATCCAACTTAAACCTACTGTCTTTCAATTTGAAACCATGCCCCCTTGTCCTGTCACTACACACTCTTGCAAAAAGTTCCTCTCCAGCTCTCTTACAGGTTTTTGTTCTAAGGTGAGTAGCTGAAACAAGAGGAGCTGAACCTCAGGCAGAAAAACAGTTCATTTAACTAAACTGCCAGCAGTCACATCACACAGTGGTAGGAAACATTAAGCAGTTTACTCTGGAAGTAACAAGACAAAGCACACACCTTCCACTCCTGAAATTGTATTAAACCATTTTAAATGAGACTCTGTGATGAAATAATTCTGCACAAACTGGCATTACTTCTTAGTACAAATGGGTGGGTCTAGTCCAGAAACAAGTTGGTGGGTGGAAACAAAGTGGGCTTTTTAAAGCAAAATATGAAAGACAAAACCACTTGAAAATGTCATCCTGAAATAGGCAACAGTGTTAACAGTGTTGCACTGTGGGCTATAGTGAGAATGCAATAATGGAGACAAGAAGTTTTGTGCAAAGTAATTTCAGATTTAACTTGAACAGAAAGCTTGAGCAACTCTGGAGCTCACCCCTCTACACAGGAAAGGCCAGAGGCTGAAGAAGACAGATACAGAGCTCCCAAGGAGCTCCTGGAGGGAACAAGGCACTCCACTCTCCCATTCCACTCCCAGATATCATGCTGTATTCAGCCACCTCACAGCTTAGGCAAATTCTTCTTTTCTTATCCCAGGAGCTAAAGGAACGTGAGTACTGGGATCTGTAAAATCTGTGTAATTTACCACAGGGCTGGAATACAGGAATTGCAGTGCATTCACCTGAACAGCTGGAGTAGAAGCAACAAAGGCTTGAATGGATATGGCTACTGAATCACATGTAGATCATGTGAACATCTGCCTCACCATGTAAGAGAACACTGTGCACTGATCTCATCTTTAAGCTCACAAACATTTTTAGGAGCACGCTGCCATCTTGGAAACATGTTCTGCTCGTCTCCTATTATGCAGTACAAACAGAGACAGTGGTTGCACCTATTTCAAGTCCAAATCAACACAGGAGAAGCTTTAGTAAAACAACTACAGCAAAATTAACATGCAGCTCCCACTTTCCATTCAGCTCCACTACTGGTCTCAACCTGACAGAAAGGAAAGGAGGTCCATGAAGATCCAGTCTCCCACAGAAGCAGCAGCACTGGGTCCACAGGGCATTCCAAAGGGACAGAGCCCCATGGACATCCCTGCTCACAGGGCTCCCTTCCCTACACTCCTCCCCACAGGCAAGCAACCACCTCTGTAACTCCTTAACTGCAATTTCCCCCTCATTCACATGATTCTGTTTCAGGGATTTTTGAAAAGGGTCATTTGAAAGGAATTAAATTTAAAGGCTTACAAACAAGAAACAACTGGCAATAAACAAGTTCCCTAAAGTGTGACTTTGTCCTCCGAACTCCCAGCACATTTCCAGGTCAATTACGCTCCCTAAAGAACCCTTAGCCACAGCCAGGCTGCGGGAGCTACACGGGCTGGAGAACAGCACAGACAGCTCGCATCCACACTTCTGCCAGCCTCAATTCACTCCATGCTTCTGCCAGCCAGAATTCACAACTCCATCCTCTCCAGAAAGGAGGGCGCTGGACCTGTGACAGAAGCTAAAATGCTGCACTTCACCCCTTGTCTGAGAGCACAGCCATCCCAATTCAGCCAACAGATTACTCGGAAACCATTTTATTCTTTCATTTTTATTTTTAAATTTCATTTCTATTTGCATTTCCTTTAAAAAGCATATCCTAACCTTCTCCTGACTTCCCCATCTGCCATCCCCCTCCTACCCACATCCTCTCAAAAACCACAAAACATCACCAACTTTCCTAAAAAATCCATACACTGAGGTAATCGGAAATCAAATATTTCATATTAAAGTATTTGTTAAACTAGGTCTAGAACAAAAAATGAAAAAGCATTTTTGGTAATTTTCTTCACTGATCTCTTTTCAGAGAATGCATGCACATTTTCAACCCATTTTTCAATCTCTGTAGACTTGAACAGACACACTGATAGCCCTGGTCATTTGTTCAACTTCCTGCAGTGACTTTCTTACCTACTACTTGCATAAAGAAATTAACCTACTTCAGAAACCAAATCCATGTGACTGAATATTTAAGAAAAATAAACAAATTTAGGGGGAAAAAATGTTCTCCATTACCACCACCAAATAATACAAATGCATTTCTTTTTCTGTGGGTCTGACACTATATCCTGCCCAGGTCAGGCCGGGACAGACTGGGGAAACACAGCCCTTAAGCAGCCATGTCAGCCAGCCCAGGGTTTCTTCCCCACAAACTCTTACCACCTCACCAAGATCATTTTATACTTATGGGCCATTAAAAACAGAGAGCTTTTATCAGAAATCCCAGCATTTAAATACCATATTTAATCCACTAAACGAAGATATTTTAGAACAGTTTTCTTGCTGTGTCATTTAAAAGGACTAATGAGTGCAAGAATCAGTTTTAGACCAAGATATTACCTGAAACATTTACCAAGATTTTTACTATTCAGTAGCAAAATTATTGCATGTGCTTAAAGGCATTCTGGTTTAGGGAAAACAGACCAGCATTAACACAAATGCTTTAAGTCTAATCGTCATTATTACTGCTGAATACAATTCCAAAAATGTATATAAAAAATTTAACAGCTCTAGTAAGCATTATTTGCCTTTTAAAAAAAAAAATCATTAAAAGCACATTAACCACAAAATGAAATTAGCTTTTCCTTTTCCTTTTAATAAACGTATGTGTTCAAATTATGGGTTTGTCTTCATCTGCAATTTACACAGCACTGAGATGAAGACTGTCAAGTCTCAGAACACTGGAAACATTAGACATTTGAATTTTGTGATTAGCTCCATTGTTTTCAGCTCCTGCAAGATACTAGATTACTAGAAGCCACCTCTTCCTCCTCACTGACAAACATTTGCATACAAAATTTTGATAGTAAAAAGCAAAATTAAACCAAAACACCCCAAAGCCTGCCATGCAGGGTGTGCTGTGAGGTAGCCAGCAGTGGTGAAGTAGCATGGTAAGCATACTCCAGCACTGCCATCCTGCATTACTGAACCCAGGGAGAGTCTTGCTGCTGACTTAATCAAGGACAGGATTTCAACCTACAGCCCTTTCTTCTGTAAGTTGAGGGATGCTCTGATTAACTACAAATAATTAGCTCATTTTAAAATGGCATAATCTTCTTTATGGGCACAGCACATTCTAAAAATTGATTAGTATGGGGTCTAATGCTGGAGCATATCTGGCATTAGAGGATTATAGGACACGAATCTGAACCCATGGCTAATTGGGATGGCTGTGACCCCTCAGCCAAATCCACTTGTTCTGCCTCTGTGTGCTGCAGGACCTGCAGAAGGGGGGGGCACGGGCCTGCTCACCACAGCTGCAAATTGAAGGCTTTTGTTGCAGCTAAGGCTTTCTGCAGTGCTGATTTTTGGAAAGCCAGGCACAAGGGCATTTGACTGGACGCCGCTGTTTAATAACCCCAGAGTCACAACTGCAGATGTCTACATTAACATGAGGTCAGAGAGGGAAGCAGATGGTTAGGAAGCTCTTAGTGTGAAGACCCTGATGATTTCCAAAGGTAAAACAGCAAGTAGCTTTTATATAAAAATGATGCTTGCCATATGGCAAGTATGATTGAAATTTTAAACAAAAAAATTAAATTATTACAGTTAGACTGAACAGAATCAAAAGCAATTAAAAGTAAAGTTGAGTTTTACATTAAAGATCAGAAGCAGTTTTATATCAATAACATTAGTGATCCCAAAAATGGGAGCAGGGTGCACTGAAGTGGTGTCTCTAAGTGCTAGGCACAAATCTCATTAAAATGCAGCTTCCTCCTTTGAAGATAAACCCAACGATGAGGCTGGCACTTCCAGGCACAAAAATCAATAAACATACAATCAATAGAAAAATCATACTTTATTGATATTAATTTATTAATTAATCTAATAATTTATTGATTGTGATTACAGGCCATGATTAAAGCCTGATTACAGGCTGTGAATAGATACTTTTTTAAATACATAAGCATTCTACAAATATAAATAACCAACGACGTGCATTTCTCCAGTTGATCAGAGCACCTATACATGCATATGAAGGCACAAAATTACCAGGTGTTCCTAAAAAAAATAAAAACAATATTTGGTGGTTTTCAGTAAGTTTTCCTGGGCACATCATCACCAGCATTTTTGCTAAAACTGAGAGCTCCTGGTCACAGAAATGAAGATCCCTGGAAGCCTGGGGCTGCCCCATCCTAGCAGGCACCCACAGCACCCTGCCAGCCAGCCAAGAGCTGGGTGGGCTTCTGCCAGCACCCCTCTGTACCACTTCAGCACGGGGACAAACACTGCTCAGTGTGATGCAGCTAAGCACATATGTAACTTCACACAGTAAAATCAAAATAGCCACTTGTGGATCATTAGATTATCTGCTGCCTCTCAACATAATAAGCAGTTAGATTACACAGCATCCCTCAGTTCATTAAATTAAGTTCACTCAGCAGTGTGCAGTTTGTCTCTCAGAAAGCTGGTGGTTTACTGGATCCTGTCAGCCATTCTTCACTTTGTCACAGGCCTATGATGAAAAAAAAAAATCTAAAATCCTGATTTACAAAAATCAATCTCAAATTTGCATAGACTTTAAGGTGGCTGGATGTTACATGAGACAGACACAGCAAAAATCAAGAGCTAAACACAATTGGGCAAAGGATTGTCAACACATCATCTTATTCAGCAAGTCCAGGCTGAGGTGTGAGTGAGCCTGGTGCATGTGTGTAGTGGTTTGGTTCGCATTTTACCTTCTGTGAGATAAGAATGGGGAGGAATGCAAAGCAGGCACCAAACTTTAAAGAATATAAAGAAGTTTATTAATAGAACTAAAAGAAAAAAAAATAACAAGGAATTAAAACAAAAACCCCCTTTTTCCTCCAGCACCTCCCCCTTTTATCCAACTCTCACAAAGAATGTCTATATAAACCTTTATAACATGTCTCCTCCCTCCTTCCACTTATAATATAAAGACACAAACTTTGAATTATTTCGGTCAGTTTATCACTCTATAACAGTCTTTCATCAGTTAATCTAGGGAGAGGAGTCTCTTTCGTTCATGCTATGGAGCTTTTCCACAAAAACAATCTTCTCATGGTATCAACGTCACAGCATAACAGCCGCCCAGGATGGGTTTCTGTTGATATGTGTGAGTCCCTTTCCTTGATTACAGTTTTCCCCAGAACCGTTTTCAAGGGTTCACTCATAGCTAATGGGGTACTGGTTTAAGGATGAGCAGTGCCAAAGTAACGGTTCTCTTCATCTATCTCTAAAATCATTTTCATTTCTAGGAACAAAGGTTTTCTTGTTCACCTCATCTACCCATTTTAGCACAGGCCCTTTTGTTCATAGTTACAGTTAGAAAGCTCTTCCCCCCCATGCTTATCCTGAAATTACAAGGGAGTCCATAACCATAGTTTTACAAAAGAATTTCAGCTTACTAGCATCTCCTCTATCTCCTCTCTCTGGGCTTCAGCCCTTTCGTCTTCATTGATTTAGGTGTCACTAATCATGAGGTCTATTGATGTGCCTTTGCCTTTCCCTTTACCTATAACCTTTTATGCAATTTTTACAGCACCTGCCCTGCTGGAACCAGATGGGATACATCTCTCTGTTAAGGGCAGAAGGTTTTTAGCTCACGAACTGGCAGACCTCATTGAGAGGGCTTTAAACTAGGTTTGAAGAGGGAGGGGATGCAGCTAGGCTGTCTAGAAGCAGGCCCAAGGGCAGTAAG
>WEIT01033757.1:11161-47519 GCA_013389985.1 Dryoscopus gambensis | reverse complement strand
CTGGCAGGGTTCAGTGGCAGCCAAAAGCTCGTGGCTGCACCCACCCTGAAACCACAAAGGCAGGGCACAGAGTCCAGGCTCTCACATCGCAGCTGAGTTCATTTCCAGTCACCTCGGCTGACCTTGGGCAGCCTCCCAGGACTGGGTATTAGAGATCCCCCAGCCCGAGGGGCCCATACAGCCCCATCCCATGGCACGGTTCCCACAGCCCTCGGCCAGGCTCTCCCAGTGACCTTGGACGGCTGCACCCAGCTCCACGGGATGCTCGCTGCATCCAGGGCACCTTGTGTCCCCCAGCTCCAGCCCAGGCCACCCCTGCCTCTTCCCACCACCCCTTCTTGCGCCTGCCCTGTTCCACAGACCGGCTCTACCCCGCTGCCCTCTCTGTGCCCAGACATTCCCAGGCATCACCACCAACCCCTCTGCAGCCCTGGGCGTGCCCCCACCACCGCAGGCATCCCTGAGCCCTCCCCAGCCCCAAGCGCTGCCCTTGGCAGCTGCAGACCCCGAGCCGAAACCCACCAGGGAGCTGTGGCCTGGGGCAGCCCCTCTTCCACCAATTCTCCGTGTCCGCAGACTGGCTGTGAGTCCCCGGCCAGGGCAGCCCCCATGTTCCCCACCTGCCCCAAGAGCAGCTTCCTGCCCGAGCAGGGTCGTTTTTGGGCACGAGGGGCGGACGGCTTTGCAGGGGGAGGCGGAGGAGCTGGGGGGCTGCCGGGGCCGGCCGTAGTGGCACCCACGGGCCCGCAGGCACCCAACATCCCCAGACTGGCTATAAAAGGAAGAGGTTTTTTTTTTCGGCTCCGCCAGCGCCGCGTCCCCGGCCGAGCTCTGCAGCCGCTGCCCCGCAGGGGCCTTTCCAAGTTTTCCCATCCAGCGCTGCCCCCCCAGCCGGCTTCCCCCGGCTCTTCCATCCCCGGCAAACCCACTGCAGCAGCTGCTGAGTGGCTTATAAAACACCAAGACGTCCAGCAAGGAGGAGGGAGGTGGGTGCAAGGGGAGTGTTGGCACAGGATGCCTGGGGGAGCACCCCGGCCCCCGTCCTGCCGCCCCTTCGCCCGCGGCATTGTCCCGTGTCGGGGCTGTGGGCGCCCGGCCCTGGTGCACCCGGCCGTGGTGGTCAGCACTTCCCTCCGTGAGAGTCCAAAATGCGATGCCGAGGTGCCAGGAGTTGGGTTTCCCTTCCCAGCCCATCCCGCAGGCATGGGGTGTCCCCACTTTACGTGACCGAGGCCACCTCGGCTCCCTGGAGAGGGGGTGACCGGCCCCGGTGCGGGGGGACACCCGCAGGCAGAAGGGCCGGGCGCTGCCCGCAGAGCCGAGCACTCTCCACCCAGGACCCCTCTGCCGCCGGGACCTGCCGGGGGGGCCCCACTGCACCTGCAGCGACACAGAGAGTTGCTGCTGCCCCCCACTCCTCCACCTCCACCCCGGCTGGCCCCAAGCAAGGGGGGCTGCGGTGACCCCCACCCCAGGGTGTCCCCTCCCTGCCCACGCCGAGCCGCCGCCAGAGCCCAGCAGCAGCAGCATCCCCAGACCCGGCGGGCTCAGCACCGGCCGGGCTCGCTGAAGGTTAAACGTGGGCGGCGGGGAAAGCCCCGCTGCCCCCCGCAGATCCCGCACCTCCCGCCCGCAAGGCCACTCACGGTCCCGGAGGTGACACCGGCCGCAGTAGGCTGGGCTGGCGGCAGCGAGCTGCGGTGACACCCGGCACGAGCACGCTGCTTCCCCGCTCGCCTTGACTTTGCCACAGGACTCCTCCGGCTCGTCCGCAGGAGCTTGCAGCATCCTCCGGTTCAGCGGGAGAAGTTCCTCGCCAGGGAGGGAGGGAGGAGGGAGGGATTTAAGGCAGACCCTGGGATGCAACGTCTCCGGGTGCAGTTGAAGACCCTTCTCTCGCTGGGCACCCCGAAGCTTTCTCCTCGCTCGCCCCATCCCTGGCTCGGTGTCCCAGCACATGTGCTCAGTTCTGGGGATGCTGCGTGGGTGATCTCTGATGAGAAACCCTCTCCCTCCTGGACCGAGGCAGCCAGGGCTGCCGCCAGCACGCAGACAGCCGGCCAGCTCTGCCGCCTGCCCCACGTCCCCCAGGTGCCCGGCGGGGGTCCCAGAGCGATGTCATGGGGGAGCCGGCACACACCGCCGGGCCCAGCAGCAGCCCAGGGCAGCTCGAGGGCGAAGCGGAGCTCGTGGAGTTTACAGAAGGGTAAAACCTGTCACCACTTCAGCCACAGGAGATCCCCATGGCCAGGGGGACCCCGTGGGGATGGGGATCCCTGGATTGCCCCAGGACACCCACTTGGGGTGTCCCCAACATCCACGGGGCAGTTGTTCCAGCATCCCCAGCCGCCAAGTCCGGGGGTACAGGGCTGCTCTGCCCACCCGGAGCCCCGCCGGTCCTACCTGCGGAGAGCTGGCGGGGCGTGGGGGACCCCCTGCCCGGGGCAGGATGCTGGGAGACACCTTAGTGTGGTTCCTAAGGGGAAAAGCCAGGACCAGCAGCGTGGCATCCCTCCCGCGGCGGTCCCGGCGGCTCCCTGCCTGCCACGACACCCTCCCCACCCCGGGTGCGCTCTGTTTGCCTGCTATTTTTGGCAGCCTCCTAAGAGCTCCTCTCAGGCTATTAATAATGAGAGTGAGAAATTCGTTTGGCCTCTCCTATATAAGGAAAGGTAGAGGCTTAGAGGCAGCTAAATATACTGGCGCGTGCGGGAGCGAGCGGGGAGCCTTTGGCACCGCGTGTGGAAAAGAGATTGTTTGAACAATGGAAAGACAGACTCACTCGGCGCATGGGGCCCCGCGTGGACCGACGGGCGGACGGAGGGACGGACGGAGGGTGACGGTGCCCGCGGGCCTCCACAGCAGCACCCTCGGGGGTGCCCCTCGGGGCTCTGCCTCAGCAGGAGGAGCGGCGGGAGAGGGGAGGCAGGAGCAAGGATGCTCCGCAAACTCCTGTCCCGAGCCAGCCACGCTCACCCCAAAATGCCTCTAACAACCCCCACCGGGCCAGCAGCGACCCGGGGAGTGACGCTGGGTCTGTGCCCGGTCAGGAGGGCCGTGCGGAGTGCCGGCGGCGGGGAGCTGGAGGGCTGTGGTGGCATGACCAGTTCCCACTGGGACATGGCCAGCACAGGGTCAATCCTCCAGCTGAGCCCCTTGCAAATCCCGGCCTCTCTCAGAGCGGTGACCAACGCTCCTGCCCGGCTCTGGAACAGCCCCAGGGCCAGGTCCCGCAGCCGGGGGCACTGCAGGGTGCCAGCGGTGCCACGGCGTGTCCCCAGCTCCCAAGGAGCCACCAGCAGCCCTGCAGTGTGCCCGCACCCTCGGCGCAGGGATGATGCAAGGGGCACATCGTTACTGGAACTGTCTCCCCGTGGCTACGGGGGACCCGGGCGAGGTGTGGGAGCTCCTGCCAGTGCCGAGGACAGGGAGAGCCCGGCTGCAAGAAGGAAAGCAGCAGTAATCCTGGGAATCCTAATGACAGGAAGGCGCTGGGGAGCCGCGCCAAATCCACACGGTCGGAGCAAGGACAGCACATGCAGCAGGATGAGTACAAAGAGAGGAAAAACCGTGCTCCCCCTGCTCCAAAAAGAGCCTTTTGGTTTTTTAACTCCTCCTAGCTCCGGGTGCTGCTTAGGGAGGCACAAGTGGTGCAGCTGCGACTCCAACCCCGATCTCCCCGGCTGCGTCACGGTCTGACAGGCGCCTGGTCTTGGCCTCGGCCGCGGTGCCTGCGGCCAAATCCCTGGACCCGCTTCCCTCAGGGACCGCGGGGCTTCCCCGGGCTGCTGAACCACGGAAACACCGGGACAGCCGCGGTAGGCAGAGTCCTCGAGCTGCTGTCTTGGCCACCGTCACAGCTGCCTCAGTTTCCTGAGCTGTGGAATTCCAGCAATAAAACCCGTTTCACAGACTGCGAGCCTGGGGCTGATCTGAAGCTCCAGCCCAGGCCCTGATCCCCCACTGGGGATGTGACACAGACCAAAAGCTGCCGGAGGCAGGAACAGCTCTTTGCCCTCAGGGCAGTGAGAAACCCCATCTCCTTTTCCGGTGCTGCCCCGGGGCTGGTGCAAGTTCTCCCCACCCACCAAGCCCAGCCCGCAGCCGGGGAGCTCCGCAGATTTGGCTTCCTCTGTCCTTAGGTGACATTGAGGGAAGTGAACTCAGAGGGCTCCAGCTCACCCCATGGACCACGTGAGCTGCTCATGGACAGAAGGGCAGCTCTGAAGGTGAATCTCCTCCTCTCTCCGAAAAATCTGTGTCCCAAAGTGCCATCGGGTCCCTCCTGGCTGTCGTGGTGCTGAAGTGTGTTCCCTACACAGCCAGCCCCAGCAAGAGCTGGGTGGCCACAGTCACCTCCTTCAAGGACTCCACTAATTAATACATGTTCTGCTGCTGCACGAGGAGGTGCTGCTATCCAGGTGTGGGGCAGCTCGAGCCCTGACAGCGCTGCCGTTTTGCTTTCCTGTGAAATCAAATCTTTGGTGAGAACTGTCCCACTGCTGAAACTGGGGAAAGAAGCAATTGGGCAGCAGCAAAACATCTTCCCAGTTTATTTGAAAGAAACATTTTGTTTTTTTAAAAAAATGACACTTAGTCTTGACCCAAGTAACACTGGAATCACCAAACATCATTTAACCAAAGTGCAGACAGGTTGGGCAGCCCCAGCTAAGCAGCAGGACGAGGAAAAGATTCAAGAGCAAACTATTTCAAAACTAGAATTTGCCTCAAACATCTTCACCAGCACTTGAATATGTGAAAGAAAACAAAATTGAGTGAAGGTGCTGGTTCCTCTGACAGATGTCTCAGCCTTTAACTTCCACACGTGGGCAACTTGTAGCCAGTGTCTCTAATTGTGAAATCATAAAGCATAGCACTGCAGAAACCTTCCTGAGCAAGGTCAGGCTCACGGCACTCGAGTAACAAACCAGCAGTGAAATTAGTGACGCTGGGGAGGAGGAGAGTGGGGAAAGGGATTCCAAAATCCCAGGGAGGCTCTGTGCACACACCTGGGGAGGGCTGTGCTCCTGGGGCACTACAGCAGACAGTCCACCCCGCTCCCACCTTGGGCCAGAAGTTCCCACCTTCAGCCTGGGGAGTCTCCTCGCCTCCATCAGCCCCACACATCCTTGTGCCCCCCAAAGCTGTCTGTCTGTCCCCATTCCTGAAGGCTTGGTGGCACTGAGGGTTAACACGTGGAGGGGGAAGAGGCTGCACAGCCAGAGAATACTAATGGGAGCTAGGAATCTAACGGGAGCTTGTGCTGTGCTGCCACAAACCTGCACTCAAGTGACAGCAAGGGAACCATGAGCTGCTGGGCACAGAGGGAAGGCCACAGCCCTCCCCAAAGCCCAGCCTTGGGCTGGGGTGCAGCCCCTCAATACAGCACCCCCACCTGAAGGGCTGTGACCCCACAGTGAAACACAGGGCTGAAGGAAACAACCGCAGCTGAACAAAGGTGTTGGGGGTAACAGCGGCACGGATTTTAATTCCCTCTCCCGTAATAAGCAGCCAGGCTCGCTGGAAAGCCCACCCTGTGTCTGCTGAGAGGGGCACTGACCCCTGCAGCAGCCAATGCCCAGTGGCTGAGCCCCATCTGCTCATCCTCCCTGGGATGTGCAGGAGTGAGGGCTCAAAAAGCACAAGCCCCAAGGACCAGAACCAGGGAGAGCCCAACAGCTCCCTCTCCCAGCACAAAGTGCTCCAAGGTGCAGCCTCAGGACCATACCTGGTTAATCCCTGCAGCTCCAAACCTTCCTATTCCCAGAGTTTTTTCCCTTAAATCCAAATGAAGGGACACGCAGAGGGTGGTGCCACCCAAGAGTTAAGTGTGTGGCCATGGACAGCCAGCGCCGGGCTGGGCCCTCCGAGGAGCATCCCGGGGTCAGCCCTCCCCGTGTGTGGCCCGGGGCGGGTTTGGAGGGAAAGAGCCACGGGGAGAGCGGGTGCAGGAGCCTCCAGGAAGGGGAAGCCTGAGCCAAGCCCCAGCCGTGTGCCAGACAGCCCAGGCAGAGGGTGGCCCGTGCTGTGACGCCAGCAAATGCTGCGGCCTCAGCACTGGGAGGGCTGCAGGCTCCAGGGCTGGGCCTGAGGAACAGCTGATTGCCCAAACAATAAACTCAGCAGCAGCCAGCACTACATTCAGCGAGGGAATGTCCCCTCACTTTCAATAGTGTTTAATTTTCATCTAGCTCAACACAAATCAGTAGTGCAGCAATATAAATACAACTGAGGAACTTAAAGCCTTTTGGCTTTCATAGCTCAAAAAGAAGAAAAAAGAGCCAATGAAACGAGTTTCCAGTTTTTAAATTAAACACAAAGAAAGGCAATGAACTGCCCAACCATCCCCAGAGGAGCAGTGGCATCCTTCATGCCAGCACGAGGCTGAGTTCTGCCTGAGGACAGGGTGCAACTCATGACAGCAGCACAGTGAGAGAAGGGAGTGGGAGTGGGAAAGGACCCCTGTGCCTGCCCGTGGGCTCAGGCAGCAGGGACACAGTGACACGCTGTGCCACGTGCTGCTGGCACTGCCCGCTGCCCTCGGGTACCCAGAGTTCCCTTTTCCACCACGAAAGGACACCACGTGTGCTCTTCACACTGCGATAGGAGCACACAGGGCTCTGCAGCCACAACAGCACAAGGCCAGTGAGCTGCCAGCCCGAGGGAGCAGCCAGCTGGGGACGGCAGAGACCAATCCCCATCGCCTGGGATGTGCAAATTTTAAGGGGAAAAAAACCCAAACCAAAAAACCACAGTACATAGTGTTCCATAACTGAGATATGGTTGACGTCCAGCCTCACGGACGGCCTGGTGACCAACAGAAGCTGCTGGGGCCACGGAACATGTCACAGCTTTGGGATGAAGCCAGACGTTGGACACAGGTACCAAAGGTGGGCGTGTGTGCCCCCCAGCTCTGGTACCCAGCAGGACTTTGCTGCAGGAGGGGGTCTCCCAGCCTGGGCAGTGACCAGAGGTCAGCTTTTCACATGTGAACAGGCACCAAGTCCCCAACACTCCCCATGAGAGAGGCCTGACAGCGATTTAGAACAGCCACAAACCCCTCTCCTACCTGCAAACTGTCGGAGTGTGACCAGAGTGTTTACATTCCCCCTCCTCTACACTCCAACAGCAGCCAAGTGCATGTGAAAGGACAAGTCTACATTAAAATAGTGCTTAAACCATTAGGGAAGGTGGGAGTAAAGGAGAAGAAAGTTTTTGGACAGCACAAGTAGCCTGTGGTAGGCTACAGGAGTCTGAAGGGAGCTCGGAGCACAGCTCAAGGACTTGACCTTCCTCCTCTGAGGAGCCCCAAGGCAAGTGAGCTGGCAGCCCACAGGTGCTCCCTCCACTGCAGTCTGAGGTGGCTTAGGAGGGTCCTGCACATTCACAGCTGCTCCAAGTGGTTCTGTCCTGCCCTCTCCAGATGCCAGCTCTGTCCTTTTCCGACTCTTCTCCTGGGGTTCACAGTTGCCTTCTCCTCCCTTTGATTTCCCTTGAAGTTCAAATTCAAGTACAACCAGTTTTAACCGAACGAAAAGAAACCCACAAAACCGAAGTTATTTTCTGTGAAACGAGTTAGCAGCGTTGTCCTAGTCAAAGTGGCCTCCGAAGGCCCTGGTAGGACAGGGATGGGAGTGGCCTTCCCTGCTGAGCTCCAGCCAAGGCTGCCCGAGGGGAGCTATAGGATTTCCTCCCTCTGGTTCTTGGGTTTGAGTGCCACTTGTCCGTTGCGCAAGGAGCCGTTCTGGCTGCGCAGCAGTTTCCCTTTCTCCCGGTCAGGCCACGTGAAGATGGCTTCATCACTGTCCAGCTCAGACTCCGAGTGCATCAGGCTCGTGTTGAGGACCTGGGCTTTCTGTCTGCCACCTTGAAGGAGAAACAGTCCAAGGTTAGAAATGCTTTCAACACCAGTGAACCACCTCACCTTACTCCATCCCCTCTAAGTCTCCTTTTCCCATCACGTCTAAGAGGCAGCAGAATCTGACTTTCCTCTGTGTGTTTCTTATTCCCCTGATACTGAAGCTGAAGTGATCCTGTCTCAGCCACTCTGGCATGTCAAAGGTTACTACAACACTCCAAGGCAGCACAAAGCACAACAAGCAGGCAGGAAGGAAATGATGTGACCAGAAGGGGCTGTGAGTACACATGGAGCTGTGTCTCCCTGACCTTGCTCAGGGCATTGCCTAGAAAACGCTCTGAGGGCTCACGACTGGAGCCAGGGAGTATGCAGGTGTGTGAGGGAAGATCTCTGCCATCTCACTACCCTCATCTTTACTCCTCTCTGCTGCTCCTGCCTGCAAGGGGAGAGAGATAAATTAGCAGGATGAATTTAGATTAATGCACAAGGACAGGAGAGAGACATTTCCTGATATTGTCAGCAGAGGAAATATTTAAATTTAGCTTTTCCTTAATGGAGAAATGCAACATTTCCTCTGATAGCAGAAAGCTCCCTGGACATAGCGAGCAGGGAAAAAGACTTTAGTCAGCAGCCAGCCTCGGAAGCAGCAAGATGAGTTCAGTTACCAGAGAGCAAATGGTGAGGCACATTTAGCACATCGATGGCGCAGTGGGCTCTGAGGTGACAGATGGTCAGATTAAAGCAGAGTTGGGTGCTGAGGGAGGGAAACACACCCGGGTTTCCTTCAAGGGTATCCACGTTTGAGCAGTTGGGACAGCCTGCTCCTCAGAGGAACAGCTGATCAGTCTGTCACTGCAATGCCCTCCCTGCTGCTCTTGGGCACTGCTCTCTTTGCTGGAACACCGTTAAATGGGATCATACCGGGATGAGCGGTTATTTTCCGCTAGCTAACGAGGATCAGGGGCTCTTTTCCACGCACAGTTAACACATGCCCTTCTCTAAACAAAACCAGAACACACTCTGATAAGAAACACACAATTCAGCAGCTGCACAGCTCCCTGGCATTCAGCAGGGTTGTATTTGGCACATCCTTTCCAACATTTCCCTCTTCTCCTGGTCAGTCAGCAGGTGACAACAGCTTGGTTCAGGTATCAGATAAAAGCATTCCGGCCTGAAATAACTCCCTGATCTTCACAAAGCACCTGACAAGCACTCTCAGAACAGCAATGTGGGCAGGAAAATGCTGGCTAAGAACACTGAACACAAATCCTGCCTTTGTGGAATGGGCCAATGGACCTGTAGCCACATGGAGCACTGAGGAATTCATCCATCTCCCTCCTAAATGCACCTGCTTACTCGAAAACTAGAGGATGAGCTAAATGTGAAATTTTCATAGCCTGATGCTCACAAGAGCAAGAATGAATAAGTTGATGAACCAGTTGTTTGTGGTGGGTGAGCAGCAGAGCAGAAGTAAACCTCAATCTCTCCAGGACACAAGTATTTTCAGGTTGTTTTCAGGTGTCAGTTGGTTTAGTGTAATGTTTAGTGCTACTGAATTCCTGGTTTGCTGGAGAGAATGATGAAAGAATTGCATATTGGCAAGAAAGGAACTACCAGAAACCAGGGGAAAACTTTAGAGCCGGAGAAGTTACAGTCAAGACCCAATTTTGGGCTTCCTGGGTCAGGCTGTTCTGCACAGCTTGATGCATCCACTTCCTACTTCTTCAAGAGGAGACATCAGGACCAGGCCAGTTTCAGCCCCAGTTTCCAAATCTGAGAGTTAGATGACTTCACTAAATACCTCATATACCCCATATCTGAGACAAGCTCTTAGATCTTCTGAGACCCCTCTGTCAGCCCCTACATCACGTTTATTTCGCTGTGATTTTAAGTCCACAGAGGAAGAGTCCTCAGTTAGCACTCTGGAAGTGCTGAGCTCTTCCCTCTCACGTTTTACCTGCTTTGGGATTTGGTTTTAACTCCAGGCTTTCTTGATCCGTTGCATCCAAAATCTTATATTTGCTTTTTCTTTTGGATTTTCCTTTCCGTCTAAAGGGCAGGAAAAGGAATTAAGAGACAGTCCATTTCCAAAAGAGCCAGAAGAAAAACAACTCTGATCTTCAAAGCTAAAGCACTTGCTACTTAGGATTATGTTCATATTACAAAGTGAAACATTAAAATCTTGCTAAGTTGCACATTTACAGGTTATTCCAAATTTTGCTTCCTAACATAACCCAGAGTTCTGTGACTTCAACATTTCACTTGAAACACTTAAGTGAGAAAACCCAACATCCCAGGGCTCAGTAGATGACCTGCTGGGACAACAGGTTTGAATCTTTAACCTCCTACTGCAGATACTTGGCTGTGAAGCCTGGGTACAGGGGGGGTTGTGGTCTCAGTCCCACCTCTTGCAGCAGCAGATCACCATCCACGACAAGAATCCGAGGGCAACCACGATGACGAAAGATGCAATGATCACATACAGCACGCTCCACTCTGCAAGCCAAACCCCACAGACAAACACGTTTTGGCACCTCATACAGTTGACAGTGCACGTTTTAGGGGACTATTCTTGGGAAAGGAAAGGCAAGGCCTGGCCCTTTGCAGAATTAGGGCTGGCATTCCCCACTGGCTGCATCACCAGATCCCCTTGGGAAGCTCGAGAGCCAGTGTGTGGACTTGCTGGGCAGTTTTCACTGTGTGCTGGTTTATAAAATTTGCTTTTCCGTGGCAGGAAAGCCTCTGTACAGACATGACAGAAGATGTTGTATTGCACAAGTGTGGTTAGGTTATTGATATGTTATTGATGGGTTTTGCACTGGGAACACTGTGTTGTACAAGTCTGGACTCATCTCTTGCCCGAGGTGGTGTTGTAGCCCCTGAAACCAAACACCTTCACCTGGACCCTGCCCCCTTCTCCCCACGTAAGTTGTACCCTATTGGTGACGGGCTTTTGCCCCCTCCCCTTCCTCCCTGGGGGTTCAAAAGGAGCCCTCAGGAGGCCCCCGAGCTCTTCGCCTCCTGGATTTTGATGGAATAAAGATCTAAGAACGCTATCCCGAGGAGAGGAGCGCCTTCTTTCTTTTACCTAGGCTCATTGACACGTGTTGCTCCCGGGGGTCCTGAGCTAGCCCTAGGACCCCTTGGACCACCACTGTGTCAAGAAGAGAGCTTTGATTTATACACCCAGAATGGACTCAACTCTTTGTGAGTGTTCACTGGGAGGGTCTGAAGGCGAGTCCCTCCCCTATCAAACATCGCCTGCCCAGAAGGTGAGACAAGGGCCTGTGTCCTTGTGTCAGCATCTCATCAGAGCAACTGGCAGACAGCAGGTGCCTGGCACTGTGCCCACCCAGGGTTTCAAACACGGGTTTCTCTGCAAAGGTGCCCACCCCGGGGGGGTTCACGTACCGCAGTTGCTTTCGCCGTCCCCCATCTGCACCCTGAGGAAGTTCTCCATCCAGAACGGGTCACACACGCAGCGCTTGGTGAAGGAGTCGCAGCGCCCGTGCTCAGAGCAGTTCAGCTGACAGGCTGGGGGCCAAAACCAGCAAGGTGAACTAAATGACTCACAGGTGAGGCAAAAATGGGACAAAACAGTTCAATATAGCCAACCCCTCCTGCAGGCTCTGACCTGAATGTGGCCCCTCTGTAGCTCATTCATAGCTCAGCCGTAATCACAAGAGGTGAGGAGTACAAATGTAAGCACCTGGGCCTCATGCCAAACTGAAACATCCCACTTCACCAGCAACATACATTTTGCCTAATAAATCCTCATTTTGATATACAAGTCATGGAATTTGTTTATTTGTCAAGTAAATGTTTGTAAACAAAGTTTTGATTTTTCAATTCAAACCCTGCCTGTGAGACAGACAAGAAACAAACAGATCCTTTGGAGGGACCAAACAGAACTGAAAACTGGCTTCTGAAGGCCACAAAACGGTAAGATCAGGAAGAAGTGAAAATAATTACTTTACACAATTATAGTTTCAAATCTCTAACTGATCAGCAAATGATCCTCACAGGATGGATCTCATAAAAGAAAAACAGCGCTAATGTAAAGTTGTAAAATAATGATAGAAAGGGAAAATTTCCTGCAGACTGATTGTGCTGCACAGGAAACAAGTGGGTTCACAGCTACCAAGATGTGCAGTTTATTGTTTTCAGGATCACACTCATTTCAGTGCCTGTAGTCCATTAACACTGTATTTTCATTTCATAAGTATCAATCTCCTTTTGGTTTTGTGAACTCTTATCTTCACAGCAACACTGCAAGTAATTATTTATAAGACGTTGAATAGTGTATAGACAGAATTAATTGGTAAATAAGTGATTAGCGAATAGTCTAATAGACTTAATTTTCTGTTTCCCATTTATTAACATGAAAGCTCCTGCAGTGAGTGTAAGTGCGTGGCCACGTGGGTGTTTTTAGTACCCTTATCTGTCAGGCAGCTGAAAAGAAGGGAAAAGATGTTAAGTCTGTCCCAAGAGACTCTCACTTACTGACTGTGTTAATCTCCAGCGCCCGGAAGATGAGGAAGTCCGACTGCTGCTTCCTCAGTTCATTCTTCAGCGTCCAGGCCACCTCTCGTCCTTTGAATATCTGATGGGGAGGCTGGTTCTGGACAAAGAACACCATCTTCGTGCTGGAAGAAAGACAAGAATTGTCATCTGCTGCTTCTCCAAACATCAGGTAGAGAGCCACACTCTCCAGTCTGTTATTAGAGGGATTTACTCAGAATCCCAAATTTATTTGAAGACCAGACTTCTGGCTCTGTTTGGAAGCAAAACAATTTCTGCTGTAGGGCAGATCTGGCCCTACAGCAGCAAACCCTTTGAGATATCTGATCCACTCATATTTTCCAAGCTAGGGCTGCATTGTTCTTGAATTTGCACATCAAGCAGATCTTTGCATGTTCATGCTAAGCATCAAATCCCCAAACTTTAAGGTCCTGCTGTTTTCATATTCTCCTCTCTTCCTCCCTGTAGGATCCTTAGACTTTACTGCACCTGGAACTTGAGGGTCCATTTACCTGCTCAGCACAGAGCTCCAGCAGCAGACAGTGGAAGTTTACAGTCTTTTGCAGAGTTTAGTTGGAATGCACCAAGCCAGAAAACAGCCCAGGTGTGAAGGATTCTGCATTTTGCAGCTTTTACTGCATTAACTTTATGATAGAAGAACTTGTTCCTCATGGCTTGGTCACCTTGCCGAGCCCTGTGGATCCTTTAGACTCACAAAAGGATGCATAAATGTTTGGGATTTATTATAGTGAGCTTATGAGTCAATGGGATATTAGTGAAACCCTCAGAGTATGTGAAAAAGAACAAACCAGCAGTCAGAGGAAAAAGCTCTTTTTTAAACAGCACAAGTTACTTTGATGGTGGAGGCAAAAATGGGATCTTGAAGCCATCTGTCAGGAAACAATCTCTGCTCCTTTATAACACTTCCCACTCTTTTGTCTGCTTGAACATATAAACAGATGAAGCATTAATGACAAGAATCCCTTACTTGCCTTACTCAGGGGCAACTGGCTTGCTCACAGCAGAGACAGAGAGCTAATGTTACAACAGAAAGTGCTGGCTGCTCTGTTCCCAGCTCTCCAGGTTTGCATGGACAATGAATTCTGATTTTCCTGCTACAGCAGGCCACGTGGGCATGAAGGAATCAATACATCACAGCACCCAGGGAAGTGTAAAGTAACAGCAGATTTATTGCTGACTTGCTGCAGGACTTTATGCACGTCCCTTAAATCTTCTTCAGTGCTTCAACTACTCCCCTTTTAATAAAAACTAAGTACAATATTGCGCTTATTTCAACAGATTGCCTCTCATGGCTTGTTGCCACTCCCCAGGTAGGCACCACCACCCTGACCTACAGCCCTGCCCAGCAGCCAACTTCCACGTGGTTAGGAGAAATGCAGTTTTCTGTAAGCCAACTAGCAATCAAAATCAAGCTTTTCTATCTCTTCAAACAGAAGTCACACTGGCTTTCAACATTTTTTGTACATTAAGCTGAAGCAGTTGTGTAGGCAGTAAAGATAACGCAGAACTAGTGGAAGGTGTCCCTGCCTGTGGCTGTGGTTGGAGGTGGATGATCCTTAAGGTCCCTTCCATCCCAAACCAGTCAGTGATTCTATGAACCACCAACGTGGCATGAAGGTGAGGAGGACTGTTACACACCACCTCTGGTGTGTCAGCAGTGCTTCACCAAACTCCTGCACCGAGCCCCGTTATTTCTCCAGTTACAAATCACGGCTGCAGAACATCCCTTCAGACTGTCTCCACAATTTTCAAAAACCAAATCAGATTTGTTCTTATTTTATAGGTTTGAGGTGAAAAGACATTAGCAGCAGCAGTTTTCAAGGACAATGCACCATCTCCAGAGGGGAAAGATACTCAAGACCTGCTTGGCAACTCTGATGGGAGCAGGAATATCAGTGTTAAGCACCAGCTCCACAAGTTCTGATGGTCCAATCTGCTTTCCAAGAGAAAAGAGGCCTTGATTTTCCAACCCCCCACCCCGTGTGCCCTCCCAGAAGAATCCCACCTTTGTTCAGTGTATGGCTGGATCTTTTGCACGGTGATGTCTGAGTCGAGGACCCCCAGCAGCACCCCTATCTGCCGGATGAACATCCCCTTCTGCCGCTCCGTCAGCTGGCTCACATTCACATCCAGAATTATCTCCACCAGGTTATTCTTCCTAGGATCTAGGGAGAACGTAGATAGTAAAGATCTTCAGAGTTTCTATTTAGCAGCCTGGGTACAAGGCAGGTTTTTAGTATCTCTCTAGGATGTTTCTGATTTGAACACAGAACTACAGAATGGCACTGTAGGAAGGGACACAAGTACAACTTTCACAGGTAACAGAAGCAGTGAGAGTCAGCCCTCAAAAACCACAGGAAAACACAACCACATCCCCCAAAACTTTTGACATTTACAGTTCTAAACTGGGCTAGATGACCCATTTTAATCCCAGTATTCAGTATCCAGAGGGCTGTAGGCAAATGTGGTACAACACAAAACCCAGACTCACCAGGTCTGACCTCCACTGTGGTCCTTTCCACATCACTCTCTCCTTTGGCATCCGTTACTCTGAGGTGAAATGTGTAGGTCCCTTCTACCAGATTGGACAAGAGGAGGACAGGATGATGGTCTGAATTATTTAAGACTTCCTGGAAGGCAGAACAAAGTAAGTATGAGGAAACAAAGGATCAAAGTAGCATCATGTTTCAGGATATGACGAGATAACAGCCCAACAATGAGTTTTGTGTTTCCTCAGGAGCTGTCAACACTACCTTGCACTGATTTTTGTGATGCTTTACAAAAGAAAGCTCACCCCAGCTGCAGGGCTCCCCTCATCCCGGGTCCACAAGTAGCTGACAATGCCCTTATCATCCGAGGACTTCGATCCATCCAACTCCGCTGTGTTTGTGGGCAAGGTGATGACAACGTTACCAGCAATCTTTGCAATGGGCGGCTTGTTTATCTCTAAATAAACAGAGAGGAAGCACTTGGAGAAAGGTCTTGTATTGCCCAATCAAAAATTACTGCATCAGATCTCCAGAAATCCCTGTCCAACGCCAGGGAAGGGAAGGGAAATACTGCAGGATTAAGCTGAAGATACTGTTCTTCCAGAAAAGGGCAAACTGCAAGGCTGCTTCAGCGCTCTCCACATTGTGTATCCCTCTATTCCTTACTTTTACTGTGTCTCTGAACACAGGTTTTGCTGAACTGCTCAGAGATAACCTGTGACTTGAGCAGTTCTGCTCATGGCTGGACGTACCTTCCTTGACAATGACGTTGACGGAGCTTTGGCTCTGCAGGTTCCTCTCATCTTTCACTGTCAGAGTGAACTCGTACGTCCCAACCTGGAGGCCTGTGACAGTGGCAATGCTGCTGTTGGCATTCTCCAGCTTCACACCATCCGGACCCCTAACCAAGACACAAGGAGTTTGTTCAGTTTTTGACATTTTCAGGGGTTTTGATCAGTTTAAACTTTGCATAGAGCACTGGAAGCAGCCTCACTTCCAACCAGGAGTCTGGAAATATGAGTCCATGGCCAAAAGCAAAATTATGTTCTCCAGTTACAGCAAGGCAATCTAAAGGGTAAGTGCAGCATCCAGAACAAAAAGCATAATTTCTGGCAGTTTAGTGTTATGGTTAATTTTAAACCAGAGGAACACTGATAATGGCATTTAGGTGGTGTTTACAAATAATGGTTCTTTCAGCAAATTGGTTTGTGAACTGCACAATGAGCCAATTTTGTAAAAAAAAGGTGCAAAGCAAAAATAGTCCTTCATTTCTAGGGCTTTGCACAGACTTTGCATTAGCAAACAGAAGAAGCTACTGCAAGCTGCTCATAGGCTTTTTCCTGAATTCCCTAAAGCATTTCAGGGAATTTAGAGTCGGAAAAGAACTCTGCCTCATTTAAACAAACTGCAAAAGCATCGAGTTAGGAGGCCCTGCTGCTGTTTGGTTAGAAGGGTCAGTCTCTCCATGAGAGCAAGACCAAACTCCACTGCTGTGAATGGAAACACGGCTGAGCCACACCACGCTCAGAGTGGGAGTCAAGCCTAGAGATGAAGGCAAAGCTATTTCTCATGCTCAAACAAAACTCCACCTCTCTCCAATCAAGCATAAATCCTTGTCTTATTCGGGTCACTGGTAAAGCTTGTCAGGCCCAGTGTGACCATGACTGGACACAAGGGAGGTGTGGGGGTGTGACTAGTTTAAAATGAAAGATTTGAATACACAAGAAGGTGGAAGGTGATACACACCGTGTTTTTTCCCAAAGAAAGAAGACTATCTTCTGGTCATCCGAGCTCTTGCTGCCATCTAGAGTGGTGCTGTCCACAGGAAGAGTCAATTCTTTATCTGGACCAGCATCTGCCTTTGGGGGCTTGTTGTTCTCTGGAAAAGAATGCAGGATTTCTCCACACATCCCATAAAAGTGGGGTTTAAAACACCACCATTAAGATTTTCGCCATGATCCCCAGTACATCCCTTGCCCACTACCTTGTACTCAGATAAAGTGAGGTTCAAAGCAGTTAAGGATTCCAATGAGCATTTCATTCACACATCTGCAATAAAATGAGACTGAAAACCAGGAGCTCTGATTTTTGCCCTCATTCTCTAAGTACTGCTCCACTTTTCTTGCCCCTGTCCCAGGACCCAGCACTGTGGGCAGACACAGCTGTTTGGAAATACAATCCTGCCTTTATTGCAGGAAAACATCAATGAGGTTACATTGTGTAAAATAAGAGAACGGCATAGAAAGGCAATATTCCTAAGCTTTCTTTTGCTCGTTTGTCAGCAATATACCAGCCCAGAATGGTCCTGACTCAGAGCAGCTTTTCTGAAAGTCACCATAAGATCTAGGAGTTGCTGACAGATTGCTGCTCACCTCCAACCCCTGGAAGGAAAGCAGCAATAGCAGGTAAAGGCAGCTTACCTGGCTGGACTATCACAGTGACCTCTGCAGTGGACTGGTGCCCAGCAGAATCAGTCACTATGAGCTGATAGGTGTAATCACCTTCCTGCATTGCAGAGAGCTGCAAGACTGGTGTCCTCACGCCCTGTGAGAAAAGATATTCATGGATTGAAAACAATCCTCATGCAGATGATGATGGACAAGAAGACTCTGATTCTAAACTAATTATTACCAGCACATCCTAGGGGGTTATTACCAACTCCTGCCACGGGACCAGGAGTCTGTGCCACTTCAGTATGCAAAGGGTGTACAGCTAAATTTATGCACACTGCAAGGACATTGTTGTGGGACATAACAAGAGTAATGCCATACAAGCAGACCTTTTGGGATTCAGTAGTTCCCAACTCTAGCAAAACCTCTGGGAAGCCCTGTGCAAATCTCACACATAGTGAACTGATTAATGGACTTTCTTATTCTTAAATTTGACAGTAGTAATAATCTTTAAAAGAAAAATGATGACACAGAAACAAGTTCCAACATTTACTGTTTAGGACTGAGGATTCAGGCCAGTATCATCAAAATTCAGGCTCCAAGATTCAATTCAAAAGTTCCCACCTCTCTCAATCCCCCTTCTTCAGCACAATTTAAAACTGCATTGCTCAAGAAAGGAACAGGATGTCAGTGGTGAGGCTGGTGCACCAGCTCAGCCACTAAACCAATACCAGCTTCACATGCATTCAATTTTAAGCACATACGTAATCACCACGTTTGCCCTATAGGATTCTAAGAGACATTTGCTAACAGTCCATTTAATCTGGTTTGACTATAGATAAAAACCCAGCTAGTAAGCAATCCAGGTGGAACACTGGGGACCTGCACTGACCTGCATCTCCATCACCTTCCCTTTGCTGTTGGGGCTGAGCAGCCACTCATAGCTGACGATGCTGTGGTCGTCCGTGCTCTGGTTGCCGTAGAGTGTGATGGAGTTCTGGGGCAGGGTGATCACCTGGTTTGGGCCAGCATTGGCCACTGGAGGATAATCCACTGCCTTGTTCACAGTCAGGTTGGCAGTGGTGGAGTTGCTGGCACCGTCCGAGTCCACAACTGTTAGACTGAAGAGGGGTAAAAGAAGTGAAAGCACCGAGGAGTGATGGTGATCAGAGCTGAATACAGCCTTTTCTGAATAGAAACTTCCCCCAAATGTCCCATTATCAGCCTCAAAGTGATGCAAGAAATTCAACAGTCACATCCATCTGCCACTTGAAATCTTACAATCAGTACCAAGGTGAAACACAGGAGACATTACTAACCCACAAGTGGCCTGGACACAGCACATCTCCTCAGGTTGGCCAGTACCACAAAACACAGCTGCTTTCTGCTAAACCTGGATCTGAATACAGATCTGAGCAGTTCATATACCAACTGCTTAACAAGAAAGCAGCATTCAGTTAGAGGTACTCCAGCGTATTTTACTTTAAATAGCTCTGCTGATGCAGTGATGGACATCACACCAAAATACAGGACAAATATAAAAGTAAAATCAGCTACCACCTATTGCCCAGGTTGTGCATCAAACCATTAGGCCTCCTTCACTTATCTGGCACAAACACATTGCATTTAAAAGCTGGATTTGAAGACTGCATTTCTTCCTAAGCTTTTACCCAAAGAGTTTAGATGTGACATTTCTAGAGACATTTTGTAGCACTGACAGACCATTTGTTCCCTTCAGCCATGCTCTTAACCAGGGCTACAAGTCAAGAATAAGAAGTAGCTGCACAGCTTATCTCTCCTGAAGTGCAAAGCTACAAAACTGCTTTAAAGTGTAGGAGTGGAGAGAGAGAACAAAATGGGGTTCTCTCCGTGTTTTTTGTTGGGTTTTTTTAACCAGATTAACACTTGAGGAATCCCATACATTTCACTCCTAAGGGATGAGAATGGATGGACTCTTAGGTGTGACTTACCTGAATGTGTAATTCCCAGGTACCAGGTTGGTCAGTCTCAGAATAGCAGTATCACTGGAAACCTTCTCCTCTCGCAGGGGACCCTTCAGCTCCTCCCAGTGGTAACTGATAATTCTATCATCATCAGTGCTTTCTGTTTCAGTAACGGGGGAAAACACACATTCAAGGAGCTGGAAAATGCTGCTTCACAGATTCCAGATGGTCACTCCCTACTTCTGCCCTGGGCTTAGCAGGCAAAGGTATTTTTGGTCCAAGCTCAGAGCCTCTGTTATGCTCAGACACCCAAACTGTAACAAATCAGTGCTAGCTGGGGCTAAGACAACCTGAATTTATTTAAAGGAACTCCTGAAAAGCTCTAGCACAGGCCAGGGTCACCGAAGGTGGCGTGTCAGTAACTTACACATTCAAAGTTTAACAAAAAACCCAGTATTTTCGACTGACAGCTAATTATTTTTTGATTCTAAGCAGCAACCTCCAGAGCTTTTGCTTTTTTAGGAGATTGGCTCAGGCCAGCGCCCTTCAAAAGGGAACACAGAGAGGTGCTGCTGTGTGTGCTCCCCTCTCCTGGCCAGAGAGGCTGATTCTTTCCACTGAATGGTGTTTGACAGTGTCACTGTTCCTCTTAAACGTTATGCCAAGGGCCAGCCCAGGACCAAACACAAACCAGCCCTGCTGGATGCTGCCCTTAAACCTGCAGGTACTCACGGCTGCCGTCGATAAGAGTGGAAATGGTTGGCAGGGAGATTTCCTGGAACTGTGGGGACACGATGGCAACAGGAGGCTGATTCACCCGGGGCTCTGCAACAACAACCCAGCTGTTACCATGACACTACAGGCAGGCCACCACAGAAAGCTCTGGCCAAGGAACTGCACAACTATCAGCAACAGTGATTTGTGTTTGCAGCATGTTCTACACCAGCTTGGGCAAATCAAGGCTACCAAAAAGGGGGTTCAAACAGTGTGGAGGTGAAATGCCAGCACACCAGTGCTCTGGGAAGGCTGCACTGCATCAGTTTTCCCCTACTGGGACAAGCACCTACAGCTTCTTGCCACAGTGTGGCTGCTGCTCTGAAAAGTGAAGGATTTTGGTGCATGCTGCCAGCTGCAAAGGCACTGCTTATAAGGAAATGATCAGCCACAGCACCCAGAAGACCAGCCACAGGCTCTTGCCAATTCAGGGAGTGCAAGAGCCCTTCTTTGCACACAAAGGTTGTACAAGAAGTCTTGCTGAAAACTGCAAAATTGAAGGGATTTTACTGAAACCTGTGGTTGTCTCTTTACACAGGCCATCTAAAAAGTGAGGCATCAGCACAAGCTACTGTATCTCCACTAGCTCATCTGCAAACTTGTTCTACAATAAGGAATGAGATTTGATTTAACCTGCCTGTGGTTGGGAATGATATTCCTTACTGGACAGGGAAGAAAGGAACCTCCAAAGGAGCTTCAAAGCTCTGGCTTCTCTTCAGTTTTTGCTCCTGCTGCTATAAGCTTTTTGTCAGACTGCAGCTAGTTTTTATAGAAGCAGTGGCCTTTCAGGCTGAGGTGTTTGCTGAGCACTTCTCTATCAGGATTCCAGCTCTTTTATCGAGTGGTTGGCTTGATACAGTACAGCAAAAATAGCTGTGTATTAGCAATAGCTTCCTATCTCAGGAAATTATTTAATACATACATATATATATGCGTGTATATATATATACACACCACAAGTTCACAGCACAACGAATTATCACCACACCAAACCAGGGTCTAGTCAAATAACCAAACCCCATGATACAGCTGCCTTGGCTTGTCAGAGACAGGTGAAGTCAAGGAAAGATCCAATCCCACCACTCACTTGGATTCACTGTTACATTCACATATCCCTCTCCATGTGCATTTTCCCCACCAACGATGACTCTGAACTCATACAGGCCAACAGTAAGCTGGAAACAAACACAAAGGATTATTTACCTACAGGTTGGTGGCACCTTGTTAGGACCTATTGGAAGGTGAAGCACCCAAGCAATCGTGCTTCAGGCTCTGCATACACAGCAAAGGATGTTTTCCAGGCCAAAATGGTATTACACGTATTTTAGTTTACAATGGCTATGCAGAAACCAAAGACTCATATTTCTCTCTGCCACAGGATTGTCAGTCAGGCTTTATTTTCCAGCAACAAAAGGCAAACAGAAGAGAGATAACAGAGATTAGTTCAGGTTGTCTGGCCACAGGAATCTGCACTAGCAGATTGCATTTGAGGTGAGAAAGGCTACATGTAAGAAGAAAACCTCTTCTTGCATGTTTTTATAAATGAAAGTCTTTCTTTTCTTCCTTCTAGGTGACATGAGCCAGGCAGTCACCCCTTGACCATTCACTTTTGAGCCAAAATGAGAGGGTGAAGGACCAGGGGCTGGATAACAATCTTGACACCCAAAAGGCTGAAACCCTCACAGAGACCTGCACACTCCTTTCAAAAGGCTTGGCTCTGCATGATACCCTTACTTAAGCCTGTAGATTCTTTTTCTGAGTGCAGTAGAATCCAGAATGCTCAAAGGAATGTCTCAAGTACAGAACTGTATATTCCCAGTACTTAGAGTCATTTCCTTGTTAAGAATCCCCAAGTGCAGGCACCAGCAACCCTTTCCCTGCTAGAGCTTGTCCAAGAGCAGCTGCCAGGGACATGCCACGAGGTATTGCAGGGCTCTCATTAATGGAAGCAGCAAGTCCCTCCTCCAGTGGGCAGTACAAGGCTCAGACCTAACCAGACCACCACACTGTTCCAGGAATATTCCAGCCCCTTGTTACTGCTAAATTGTGCCATTTGTGTGCCTTGTCACACTGCTTGTAGGCAGCTTGTACCTCCTGAAATCAATTCCTCCTTTCCCTCATGCCAATCTCCTTTTCCTAAGAGCCCCAGAAGTGGGCTTGCAGTCAAATGTTGGCTGCCTGCCCATCATGCAATTTCCTATTCATCCTGAAATCCCATACAAGTCTTTCCTGGCTGCCGGGGTCCCCATCTTCTCCATTTGGCATTTAACACAACAGGATACAGAGCAGCAAAAGCTTTACCTTAGACAGCGTCAGGGTCTGGGAGTGCTTCCCTGCCATTTCTCCACTGTAGTCTTTTGGATGAGTAATCAATTCCCACTCATAGGAATACGTGGTTCCTTAAAATAAAAGAAAAGGTCCAGATGTTTGTTTTTAAAGCCTGTCTTTCCCCCACGCTAAAGAACTGCAAAGGTATTAAACATTTACAAGGCACATTCTGCTGCACTGTGGAAAAATGAGACAGCTTGGGCTGTGGCTTTTTGGGAATATACCCAGGAAAAGAGACAATCTGTGCTTCTAAACTCATTTACTCTGAAATCAAAACCCATCTTTCAGCCTCTAAGGCAATAAAGAGCTTTGGAACAATCACAGCTCCAGGATAATAAGAGAGAAAAGCCTTATAACATCCTCAGATCCTGCAGACAGAGGAACGCCAATTTTTGAACAGGAATGAATCAATCCCTGCTGCTGCACAACACAGAACACACCTGCCTCTGCAGCTCCCACTGCCACAGTGGACAGAGTTAAGAACTTTAAAAACACCTGCCAACAATTTGCATGATGAAATGAGGAGTGTATAGAATGTGTTCCTCAGCAGGCAAATACCCCAATTCAGATTTCGATCACTTGCTAATACAGCTCAGTTCCTATCAACAAATATCAAGAATAGATGCTGAAAATCCACTTCTTCCTCACACACCATCCTGAGAATGTGCCATCTTCCAAATCCACTGGCTTTGTAGCACTTTCCATTTTTTTGTGCCTCACTATTTTCTCTAAGAGGCAGCACGAGGTAATAGCTGAGTATGAAGAATTTCCACAGGAAAGTGCTCTCTGACAGGAGGCGTTTTCAAGACTGCCCTTACTTCATGCCACACATAATGACTGTTTGCCTTTTCACATCCCAAGCCCTTAGCAGAATTCCCAGGGAAGCCTTACGAGGTGCTGGTTCAGGAAGCACAAACGCGTTCAGCTGAACTTCGTTCTTTGGCAGCGTCACTTCCACGCTGTCTCCAGCAGAAACCACCAGCTCCTTCACGGCTGAAAGGGACAAACACAGAAGTGCAAGAGGAACAGGGAGAAAAAAAATTATGTACATAAACCCACCTTGGTTTCAGCTTACGGAATAAACCCCAGGTACAAACAATGTATTTTGTAAACATCCCGTCTCTCGACAGACCTTCCATTTCAGGTTTCACTCTCCTCGTTCATGCAAAAGCACTAGTGGGGTTTACAAAATTCAGACAAGCCCAAAATTACTCAGTCACCTCTCTCTTTGCAGATACTGTGCTGAAACATGGCCCGTGGGCCCTGCACAGTGGAGTCTCTTCACCCAGCTCCAGCAGGATGGGAAGGGTTTTCCTTGACAGCTTTTTGGCAGAGAACTCGGCTGCAGGCTCGTGGCACAGCAAGACAAACACTGCTACTTCCAAACTGCAATTCCAGAGCTTCACAAACATATAAAGAATCCACAGAATTTCTTTTTTGAAAAACTGCTTGAGGGCTAAGAGAATTTTTTCAAACCTGCAGAGCTGCCACACTGGCTATGGAAGCTCAAAATACAAACCTGGTCCTTTTATTTGTATTTTCTTTTCCACCCTCATTCAAGAATTTTCTTGCCATTCCATTTCAAATAAACTGACAGGTTGCTTTTAAAGACTGCAGGGTAACCTTGAAAACTATGGCCAGGGACACTTTTTTCCTGCTTTTTATTAGCATTAAGATAACCAGAAAGTTTTAACACATTTCTTAAGAACACCTCTCGGCCTCCTCACCCCGCTCTTCCCTTCCCATTTGCTTTATGTTTGTCTTTTTATTATTGGACCTGAGAATTATGCATAGAAAATATGCTTTCTTTAGTTTGACCCTGTCAAAGACAATGTTTCAGAGGCATGCACAAAAAATTCAAGTTAAAAAAGATGGGGAAAAAAGGACCTTAAACATTTAGCTATTTTTCCACCTTTATTATCTATTATTTATCTATCTTCCAATTTTAATAGCTACTGAAATTAACCACCTTTTTTCCCCTCTCAAATACTCCATCAGTCTTTCACTTGCAAAGAGTTCCAAGGCAAAAAGCAATCAGATCTCATTAGGAAATAATAAAAACAAAACCCAGATAAACAGACAAAAAACCTCGGAAAAACCTGGTAGCTTGGAAAAGCTACACCTTACATCATCTTTGCATTGGTTAGCAAAACCAGGAGGCCCTGGCTATGTTAGTCTTCCCAGACAAGCCAATGAAGATGTTTAAAGTATATTTTCCAGTTTTAGCTGGGGTAAGCCCTTAAAAAAAAAAACCAAACAAACCACATTAACTTGTCAGCACAAGCAGCCAATGAGCTTCCTGCCAAAACCATCTTTGGATGCAGCGCTTCCCTTACGCCTTCCATTTGTTCCCTTGTAAGGGAAAGCAACCCTAAATTCAAAAGAAATTCAGCAGTGACTACTTCAGCACACTGGATGAACTGAATTGGGAGACACCACACGAGCAGTGCACACCATTCCCTGTGTGCAGCCACCCCCACAGGGATGCTGACAGCCTGGCTGAGGCAACAGAGCTGCCAAAGGGCATTCTGGCCTTTATGCATTTTCAACAGTCTGTTTTAGGAAATACCAGCGTGAACAGAAACAAAAAAACCCTGCAAAGCAAAGCAAAGCAAAGCATGGGCTAACAGCCAAGTACACTCCTCTCCACGGCTGAACTGTGCAGCGACGCTTCAGGGACAGAAAATTATCAGTTACAGCCTCTTTTGAGCAGACATTAAGATTTCTGCTCGATTTGACAGACAGCAGCGTGCCAAGGCTACTGGAAAAATGCTTCCCAGGACTCTGCCCCGCATCACGTCTCAGCCTTCACTCTGGGAATTAAGATATTCCCATTACTTTCCAGCTGTCCTCAGATGCAATGGCCCCATGCAAAATTATGATGCCTGAGTCCCATTCCCAAGACCTCAGGAGTCAGCAGGGTGCGACAGCACGCGTGCTGACACAGAAACCTCGCTGTTTCCTCCAAGGTACCACAATAATCTCCTATTTTTCCACACTGCGTGGCCTGAAAAAGCCTGAACGGGTGACATTTGCTGGAGCCCTGCGTGTCCTCACCTGGCGTGGTGGCAGCAGTGCTCGGGGCTGTGGCAGTGCTGCTCGGGGCTGCAGGAACACTGCCATTTGTGGGAACTCCGCTGGGCACGGAAGTTGCCAGCTGTGCCTTTGCTGTGCTTTTCACTGGCACGGGGCTGGCTGTGGGTAATGCCTTGGAGGAGTGAGCATGGGCATCATCAGGCTGCCCAGGCTTCTCAGTCTTCCCCGGAGCTGTCAAGCCCTGTGCCACAGGACTGGAGAACGTAGCCAGCACGGAGGGTTCCGGTGCAGATGTTCCTGTGTGGATCTGTAAAGGAAAAACTTGTCTGAGTTTGACCTGAACACTGAATGTCATTTTTAAGTTGTCCTTCTCCACGGTTAGGGAGGCTGAAAAATCCCTGGTTTGTTTTCCCAGAAGCAGGAATTTTTACTGCTTCCTCTTCTCTCTTCTGAAGTGTTTCTCCACGCTCTTCCTCCGCAGCAAACAGGCCATTTCTACCCCAGCTGAACATGAGTTAACATCAGATTTATCTACAGCATTTAAGTACCAAGGCTGCCGATGTGGCAAATATAAGAGAAGATCCAGGTTCAAAACTGCAGTGAGTGGAGCTAAAAGAACAGAAAGGTGGGATAAGACAGACCCTAAAAACAGGGACCACAAACTGGGGTTCATTTACTTTGGCTGTGATTTCCTTTTCCTGAAGCCACGCAGTTGGCCAGCACGAAGCAGGAAGGTTGCAGTGACATTTTTACGTAATAATTGAATAGTTGCAGCAAGAGGAAATTTATTTTGGAATCACCCTTCAAAGCAAGGTGAGCTGACACACACAGCTCCCTGCGTGCCTGCCCCAGGACATGCTGCTGGGGCAGGGAGCAGAGCTGGAGGGCACAAAGTTTGCTCACATCCACACAGGATGAGCCACTTGATTGAAAATAATCAGAGTGATAGGAACAATTTCCTTTCTTTCATCAGAAAATTCCTTTTACCTGGCCCCATTCCAGTTCCTAGCCTGCCAGGCCATACTCCTGACAATTTACCCTCCATGATGAAGTCCGTGTGTGTAGTACATTCTTTTTTAACTAACTCTATTTTGAGAACATCTGCTAAATATTTTAAATGGAGTAATTTACCATCCTTGACTCAGAAAGTGCTTTGGAGCTGAATTTCCCACCACTACTCCCCATCAGAGGAATGATTAAAAGCTCATATTGTAGGAAACATACTCAAGGTTTTAGACCATGCTGTTGGCATTCAATCCAGGAAACAGGAACTGGGAAAGCACTCCAGACCATGGTGGGCAACATCCTTGTCAGTAAATGGTCTGGGCTTTAGAAAACACTAAATGTTGGTTGTAAAAATAAAGCTGTGCTGCCCACACTGAACAACCAGCCAAGCCAGCAGTAGCAGTGAAGGCACTGAAGGCTTCTCTGCAAGGTTTTTGTTTCAGCCCTGGGCAAATAATTTCCTTTCACTATATCTCAGCTCACTTTTGCTCACAGAATGTAAAACAATTGTTTGGTTAATATCTGAGCTTTATGGACCAAAGAATCAAACACTATTTGTTAGTGTTACAGACATAAGCTGTCTTCTTTTCTCTGGTTACTTGCTAATGGGCTTACTTAAACAGAACTACGGATTCTTTGGAATCCATGCAGGGAAAATCTGGCATGCTGCTCTTCATCAGTGGCCTCAGGACAGCTGGATGTCCCAAGCTGTATCATCTTCCACCCACTGACCACTGCAAAGGGTACTGACTCCCTTTTCTCAAGATAAAGTTTGAAATGCTGGCAGGAGCAAGAGGGGAACAGCCAGGCAGGAACTCAAGTGAGACAGGCTCTTTAGGAAAGGCACAGGAGCAGAATGTTTCCATGACCTCCTACCACTATGGAAACCACTTGGGCTTTTCAAGAATCAGCCCAGAAGGGTCACAAGAACAAGAGTCACAAACACCACACAGGAGATCCACATTCACCCCTCTGGCCACAGCAGAGTCCCCACTTTGCTTGGTAATATTTCCAGTGAGCTGAATGCTTTCTTGGCCCACTTTTAATTCCCAAAAAACCCCCACTTTACAGTTAAGAGAGATCCTCTTCCTTCCAAAAGTCTTCAGGATGAATTGACAGCCAAATGTCTGTGGAGAGCTCGAATTAGATAAGCTTTGCCTGGGGCAACATAACAGTCAAAAATGCCTCTAATGCTTGCAAGCTGAGACATTTCTTATCTTTGCTCCATAACTCTGAATTCTTTAAAGCAAAGAACAGATTATTTCATTCTTGGGGATAAGTGACAAGGAGACTAGAAGTTTGCCAGCTGTCCTATCTTATTAGCTTAGAAAATAGAGAGGAGTGACACATTGGCCTGAGTCAACACAGGAGCCTCAGACAATTTTGATTTCAACCCCTAAATGCCTTTGGCTTGAGACAAATAACCCGGTGTCCTTGTCTAAAAGTCCCATGTCTGTTAGAGGGACTAGAGCAGCCCTGTGCATCACAATCCACACTGAGCTCAAGCAACTTGAGAGAAAAATACCTCTGTCCTGGAATTTTCCTTTATTTTTTAATTTACATAGGCCTGGTCTGAATTTACAAAATGGGCTCTTTTCAGCTTGGTGTCCTTGCTGTCTGCACTAAGTACAACATGTGTGAAGGCTCCTAAGACACTAAAAAGTGGGTAATGTCACAAACCATTACAGAGTCAGTGCTGGTGGTAAAGAGAGACATTTCCTAGTTCCTCGTGGATGAAAAGCACCCAGCACTTGCAGGAAGTGTGACAGCAAGAGCCAAACTGTGGGCTTGATGTGAGGGCAGGAATGAGTTCTCTGGCTCTGTTGCAACACTCCTGCTCCAGCCTTTCCCAGTCTGCCTGCGGAGCTGCTGCAGTGCTGCAGCAGCCCTGCTCATCAGCAGTGCTGCACTTAAATGCTTCTCCTGACTGGCTATTAAATGTGTTGCTATATTTTAACATTGACAAAGAATTCTACAACGAGACAGAAAAATACTGGTGCCTGGAAGATGTCCCTCACTTTAATGAAAAAGTATTAATCTCCCTTCCTTAGTTAAGGGCTGATGAGCAGGATGTACTGTGGTTTTTCCTGGTTCCATAGCATAGATACAGTAAAACCAGAAATTAATGCTCACTGCACACCAGCAAATGCCATTGCAGATGGCTGTGGAGCCACCAGAACTGCAAGAGGAAAATTAAAACCCACAGAGGCAATGTTTTCCCAAATTGTCACTTTCCTTCTCTCTGAGCCTGCAAGAGCAAAGGAAAAGATTTGCCTTCCACACATTCAGTGCTCAGCAGCAGAGGAGAAAAAGCACTTGGATTTCAAATGTCCTTTCCTACTTCAGGTGTTGGATGCTCTCAGGTATGAAGAGCCACTACAATTCCCATCTTCCAACCCTTCCTAAAGAACAGTATTAAACAAGCCATGTGTTCCATGGATTGGGCCAAATGTAGCCCAGGTGAAATTCTACTGATTTCAGCATGTGTGTAACTTTATTTCGGTCCATAACCAAGGTGGTCTGGCCATGTCCCAAGAACACAGCTTCCAATGTTGTATCCTTGGCTCACACTGCACTGCTATTGGATTTGAAGTGCAAGGACAGCTGCAGAGCTGGCTTTGCATTTTGCAGGTAAAGTTGGATGGTTCAATAATCCCGGAATTAGCCCAGGTGGATATTTTAACTCTTCCTTCTTCTCAAAAACTCCATCCTAAACCTCAAAAATGTGACTGCCAGGAATTCCATCGTGGCACTGTATGTCAGTAAGAAGTTTTTATTTTGATGAACTTGCATTTCGTTAAGAGTCATGGACTTTCTTATTAGCAAAAATCATCAAGGAGAGTAAAAACCTTTGCCCAGCACACATCCAACAGTGCACATGAATGACAATAGGGGCACTTCCTAAAAAGGGAAAATTATGGATGTTCAGCAACATTCAGAAGCTGATTAATCAGCGTAATTTAATATTTGCAACCAGTTTACTAGACACACACTGGACAGTAACAGCAGGATAACCTGGAAAGCGAACAGGCAGGGAGATGTAAAAGCTGTTCCCCAAGAACAAGAGAAGACATTTAAAAGTGGCTGCAAAGACATCTCCTCACATGTGTGACAGCTGAGAGAATGGGGTCACCGAGCTCAGCTCCACTGCTAGGAGGAGGAAGGAAGAGGGAGGGTGGAAATGCTGCAGCATTGCGGGGGAGAGAGAAAGCTGAGCTCCAGTCAGCCCCAAATGCTGGGGGGGTTTTGGAAAATCAAACATTTGTCAAGTTTTAGTGCCTGGTTTCACACACGTGACCCTGGCTGCCCGGGAGCTCTTGGCAGCGTCCCTTGGCTGCTCGCCACATCCTGCTCCAGGGTGGTGGCTCAGGCAGTCACAGCCCTACCTGCAACCAGGATCTGAGTACACAAGGAGAAAAATTCAGTCATTTCCAGAACCAGAGGCACCAGTTTTGTACAGTGCCAAATCCCTGAAACATGGCAAAAGCTATATCAGGAACAGTTTTGCAAAGCGGAATTGTATTTCATGAGTACACAAGCATTTTTGAGATAAGGCTCAAAAAATTATTTGCAGATGTAAAAATACAAACATCAGTTAACAATTCAAATGTGCCACATTCCCTGTAATATCAAGATTTACTGGCTTAACACTGTATGTGTTTGGAGTAGAGGCTAAACTGATTTCATTCACCCAGCGCCAAGGTAAGCTTTGGGGGATTTGAGAAACTGAAGCACTCTTCAAAAAGAGAACATTTGGCATTAAGATGCCAACTCAAGCGAGCAGATTGACATCCAAGTACACTGTGAGCTCTATGCATGACTCTATAAAATAATGTATTTAACTGCCTTATTCAGCATTTAAATGAAAAAAGCTTATTTTATTGTGTGGATCTAAAGAGGTACTTCTACAGGTAACAGTTTTCAGCTCCCAGACAATTCCCACTGACATATCACCTTTCCTTCTCATCTGGCAAGCACACTGTGTGATTATACACAGGATAAGCATTATCATGGACTCCATCCTGCCTCACCTTCCCACTTAAAGATAGTTTATCACAGCTAAGAAAAGGGGGGAAAAACCTACCCCAAAACCCAAACGAAACCCCAAACCGCTGGCCTTGCCTTGTTGATAGGAGGCTGAAAACTGGTAACCTGAAAAGGAATCCCATCACGTGGGCAGTTCCAAGCCAAAATCTACCTAAAGCCAGACTGAGGAGGGGGACAGCTGTCCCAGACAGCCCCACTCCTGCCCCAGCAACCACTTACCTGGGGCAAGTCACTGTCGGCATCCTGTGACCTGCTCACATTATTGCTCTTAGGAGGGAGTGGGCTTCTGGGGTTCTGTTCTCTCGGACTCTGTCCATTTTTCAGCAAGTCTTGCTTTTGATTTTCTTCCTCAGGAGCAGCTCTGTCTGCCACTAAGTGCCTCAGGACCTGATCCTTCAAGCGCTCTGCTTCGCTTTGGCTGCTTCTGGGGCTCTCTGCCAGATCCCTTCTCAGGAGCTGCACCCTGTTACCTGCCAACCTCCACTTCTGGAATGATCTCCGCAGTCTTTTCTTCCTCTGGACAGGGATGTCCCAGTCAAACCACTTGTGACTCCAAGTCTTCACGTCACCTTCCATACCAGAGTTTAACAAGTGCTCTGTGCTTTTTGATTTCTTTAAAAACACCAAAACAGAATCCGAGAAGCCAGTCTTGTTGGCCTGACACATGGCAGGCACGGTGCAGTTCACCTGGATGCACATATTTTCCAAGAACCAAAAGGCATCACAGGTGGGGCGTTGGCAGCATGTGGTCTGACAGGAGCTCAGAGTATGGAACCCTTCCAGAAGCTGCAAATGCTGACCTACCCACGATCTCAAACCGCTGCCAAGCAGGATCTTCCCCAGCTTGCATTTAGATCCATTCCAGTTTGCATCTGGGAAAGAGGAGGGAAGACAAACAGACAATTCTCAGTCCTTTAAAGCAGTGGATAATAGATCTCATCACTATTGTCAAGATGAATTTGGGGAACAGGAGTTATGCAGAAGAGAGGATACAGGAAAGTAACTCTGACTTCTCAGAGTCTCTACCTGGCCTCAGTATCCAGTACTCATATAAGATTTTGAGGAACAATCTGCTCCTCCTACTTAAGCCATCACCACCCTTTCCAACAGGCATGGAGCTAAAGCCATCTACAGCAGCAGAAGCCATCTACAGCAGCAGAAGTGACGACAGAAATGTTCCTGTTTCAGAGGAGCCCATACTGCCCAGACTGAGCAGCGAGGCCAAGGTCACACAGCAAGTTCAGAGCCAGAAACTGAATCCTGAAATCCCAAGTGCAGTTCCTTACTCTAACCCGTAATGGCCTTGCCTCTCTGCCCACAGTCTGCCCAGAAGGAAAACACTGCAAACAGTGACACTGGCTTGGTGCACAATACAGAGGCATTTTTAACTCCTCCATGCTGGTATTTGACATCAGTTGCTTATTCTGACTGAATTTGCTCCACTTGGGAAGTTGTTAACAGCTTCTAGAAAAGGGGTCTGCAAGGCAAAGCCTTCGCACCCACCCCCCCATAGTGTTTTTTATTAAACACCCTCAAACATTTGACATAAATTCTGTTAAGAGTCAAGTCACTTCAGGTCTCAGCTCTGCAGTAAAGCAGCAACTGCTTTGCATACGGATTTTTTTTTCCTTAGCATGAAAATTTTGAGTGCTTGCAGGGATCAATGGATTAAAGGCTTCCAAAATTCAGAGCTCTGCAGATTAAGGACTCCCTAAAAATAGCCTAATGACCTATGGGACTGTTACACTGTGCTGTGTTCAGCATCCAAGTGATAATAGGTCACTGGGAGATTACTTTACAAACAGTGTTGCTGGACTGGGAGTTGTGCAGCTGGAGAATGTGCTCCAGATCTGGCTCACTCCCTGTCAAGAATGGAGTTCTTGAACACAACACAAATGGGAAGCATTTTTCTTGTTTAAAATAAAGTCAGAATTTAAATTACAATATCCTGATCAAGAATGAACTCGAGATCAGTGACCAAGTCACGGGGAACAGAGCTCCCTGTGGATGTCTGAACCCACCACCGTGCAGAACGGGGAGAAGCTCCTCACTCGAGCCATGAAAAATGTAAAACTAACTCTGCAAATATTCAACAGCAAGAGAAGTTGACATCAGCACCTTTAAAATCCTCAGCACCCTTGTCACACCTCATCAACACACGGCACTTCCTTGAAGAGAGAGCAGACAGGGAATCCATGTGCCCAGGGCAACAGCCAACCTCATCACACCTGAAATATCTGAAAACAGCCAGTCCCTGGCACCACTGCCCCAGTTACAGGCAGGGACAAGCACCCAGCACCAGCCTGATGGGTCGGAATCAGAACAGAGTATGGAACGTGTGTACACACCAAACCCACGTGCATGCACAAACACTCTCCTCAGACTCAGAAAAACAGTAACAAATGGAAGAATTACACCTGTGAATTTCAACTGGATCTTAACCACTCAGACTTACGTTTTGCCTGTAAAACTCCCTTTTTGTTAAAGGTGAATCACTGTCCCTAATATATCCTGTGGATGAGGGAAATGTGCTGCTTCCCACATTCCTAAAATCCTTCCTCCTCCTCAACCACTGCTCATCCATCTCTCCTCATATGTCAGCCCTGGCTCACACATACCACTCAAATTAAGGCTTGATATAGAAGCAATGAAATCCAGCAGGACTTTCTAGTACCAGGCTTAGAACTGGGGCACACACAGAATGGGGGACATTTAAGAGAAAAATCTTCCCAGGGAAGATATCCCTTGTGATAAATCACTACATAACACAAGTACTATATTTATTCATCTCCAATGTAAAGCCTGACTCCCCAGAAGCATCTCCTCAGCGTGTCAGAGCCATGACTTAGCCCAGATGACACAACACTACCATGCTGAGAGCATTCTGCCGCTCTTTTAACACACTGCTAAATCAAGATTTGAATAATATTTTGGCCACATTTCATTTCCAGAACTCTGCTAATGCCCACCTGGGACATGCTGATTTGAAATTAGCCAGTATGTTTTTCTGAATTGCTGTACATGGACAGCTTAAAACTCAGATAACTCTCAGGAATCACAGAAGTGAACAGGCAACTCCCAGCACGCCAGCCTAGCATTCCAGATGTGAATTTTCCACAGAGACATACTGATTTTCACTTGTCATTTTCAAGTTCCGTGGCCTTTGTGGGCATCAAACATTCAGACAACTCTAAGTGCCCTGGGAGGAAACAGAGCCTACAATTATATTTCATCTGTGAAAAGCAGGAATATTCCTGAGGATGAGTTCCCTCCGAAGCTCAGCACCACTCAAGTCACAAGACACCTGCACAGTGGGTGTGCTTAGTCACTTTTCCATATTGATTTTGTCACATCTGTGGAGAAAACTGCTCTTCCCAGGAACTCAGGAGTTCCTGTCCCAGGGATGCAGCTCACAGCTTTGCTGAGCAGCAGGGGAATGGAACACACAAGGAACAGCTTCTATTAATAACCTCGGGTTCACAGACTTGCCCAGGCAGTTAATCCTGCCTGATAGCAGATTAATGATTAAAGACTTGACTCTGTAGACTTTTTAAACCTGCCACACGTCAGTCAGTTATGTCAACACAGTCCCCCTTGCGTAACTGCACATGACCACGCTCATTTCTAGGCAGCCATAACTCCTCCCCAGCTTCACAAACTCCGCTGCCTGAGTGACACAAACAAGCCCAAAATAACAAGAACTCTGCAATGGAAAAAGTGTCCACATCAGGGTAACTATGTCCATACAATTATATTTATTTCTGCACACGCAACAACCTTAATTTAAAGGAATTTTCACTCATTTAATGGTCAGACTTGATGACCTCAGACCTGCACCATTCCAGCCTTAACGACTCTATGATTCCTGGCTTTAACTCTTCCAAGCAGAGCAGCCCTTAAACACGCCAACACTGTCTAGAACACCCACTAGGAGTCTCACAGGAGCTCTAACTCTAAATTTCCAAGAAATTATTAAAGCCAGGAAACGCACGCGGGAAGCCCAGCTGACAAGGAAACATGCACCATTCAAACACACAACCCTTTGCTAGGACCAGGAATACAAACATATCTTTCCAGGGTCTAAATGAGCTGATTAAGGTTACACAGCTCATTAGCTTAATCAAATCTGCCACTGGGAACTGTCCAGGAAGGTCCAGTAACGCAACAGGGATGTTTCAGCTGCCTGAAGAACACGTTCACATAACTGGGAAACAAAGCAAACCAACCCCTTCCCAAACCAAACACCACACAATCCATTAGAGGAAAACTTCCATCCAAGCCACTAACTTGGTTATTTACTTGAGCAGGAGGTTGGTTACTCAAGTCTTAACAGGAAATAAAAAAAACAAACATAACCATTGCCTGTAGGCAAATAAAGACTTCTGACACACTGCTCTTGGGGAGAGTGTTAAACATCTTAGGGCTAAAAAACATTCCTGTCTTTCCAAGTGGCTTTCCTTAAATTAAATTATTTTCCAGATTATCACTTGTTCGTTTTGTCAAAAATTAAGGTCAGAAAAAGCTCTCTCTGAGACACAAGCTACACTTCTGAGAGCTCATTTAGTAACTGCAAAGGGCGGTGTTTTGTTTAGTTTAAAAAAAACAATGGCTTTGGTTTGTTAGTTTAAAAAAAATCAATTAAAAAGGAAACCAACAAAAAGCAACCCTACAATGTCTACCAGCAAATCGTTTCACTTTTCTTTCAGAGTATTTTAAACAAGTAAGAGTTGATAAATACCATAAAAAACCAGCTCCAAGCTGCGCTAACCCATGACACACACAGTCCCAGAGAGAACAGAGGAGTCACCTGCAGAGGAGCACAAGGCACACAGACAAGTGCACAGGTAGAACAGGTGCAGAATTCCCAGCTCCCTCGCAGCTTTTCCCAGGCAGTATCGTGACAAGAACTGGGCGCTGATGCTGGACTTGGCTTCCAACCTCTTCTCCATGGCCTTTGTGGGCAGCAGCGGGGTTCTGGAAACACGTAGGGCATGAAACACAAAACACCCCATGGTAATTGAAATGTTCCTGCACAGATCCAGCGAGAGTGCAAAGTGAACAGAGCATTTGTGGAGGAAAAGGAAGGTCTTATCTGCTGTGATTAGTCCAGCTGTTGCTAAGGAACTATCAATGTCTGATAGCAAAATGAAATCTGTAGTGGCACAGCTCCCAGTGCTGAGTGCAGAGGGCCAGTCCCTTGTGGTTTTCTCCTCCAGACCCCGTTTTTCATCTGATATCACAGTGGCTGTCCACTGGATTCCAAACAGGCATTTGGGAGATTTCAGTTTCAAGTATGCCTGAGGACTGGACACCCAGGCAGCAGTGCGAGGATAACACAGGCACTGACAACCCCTGCACATCTGCCCGGCGATGTCATCGCAGGCACGTCCGTGCTGGCTGGTGCCAGCCAGAAACAGAGGAACGAGAGCACAGCGACGCTGGGAAACTGGGAGCTAACGCCCTGGTTTGCTTCTTATTTTGCTCCACAGGGCAGCGATCACCAAACTTCTCAGCCTTTCTAACGCCAAAGGCTATTTAATAGCCGCATATGCTAATTAAATGTAAATTATCTCTAGGTGATGCGGTAGGAGAACATTAATTATTTCACAGGTAATAAATAGTATCTATTTTAAGGGAGCAATGAAGCATCATTAGGCATTAAACGGCATTAAATCTGCCAGTTCTGAAGAATCCAAAGGGAATGCTGTAACAAGGAATGCTGTTACCACCTCCTCAAGCGCTCCGAGCTTGTTACACCTCGAGGAATTGCACTCAACCGTCCGCAGCAGAGCAGGAACAGACACGGGAGGAAAACTTCACGGGGGGAGATGTAAGCCCGCGCCCACTCAGCCAACAGGTCCTTGAGGAAACTTTCCGCCGCCCCAGGCCCCCGGTCCCCGCACCCGTCCGGCCGGAGCCCCCCGGCACGGAGCCCCCGGGGCCGGG
>WEIT01033734.1:2208-16044 GCA_013389985.1 Dryoscopus gambensis | reverse complement strand
GTGACTTTGATTTTAAATTTCCTAAAGAATCTTTTGTTTTCAGGTTTATCTTAAATTATAAATTATTTAACAGATTTATTTGTGAACTCTCTGAAAACAGTTTCTTCAGCCAACACTGAAAGTCATTGCAAAGAGTTTGGAAATGATAGGCTGGTTTTATTTTTGTGGGTTTTTATTATTATTTTTAATTTAACAAGAAAGAGAGACTGAGTNAGACCATTGAGTCAGGACAAAAAAACCCGTGATTTCTGTGATTCTGATCTCTGATGCTGTGACCTATTTGAGGATGTTGAGTTATTACTGTGCTATGGACTTTTCCAGTTAATAATGATGTAATCCACAGATGAGGTTTCAGAAGATCCCCAGCAATGTATGTTATCTTAGGATATTTTGCATCTCTCAAAATTAGGCAAATGGTGTTGATATTAATTTCAATGTGAAGTCTGTGTATGAAGGTTCTGCCTTAAACCCCTTATAATCTTTAGTGTGAATGGCTGCAAAAAAGACACAACACTGTTTTGTAGAACTGAGTGTAACATGTCCCTGGTTTCAAATGAGAACTTCCGTTCAAGTGGCTTAGTATTACTATTATTTTTCCACGTGTCTGTTAAAACAGTAACCGAAAAAAAGATGGTGTTTTTTAGTGGATGTACCTGTGTGATGTTTGTTGGCTTTGTAACAAGCCATCATTTTAAAGTTCACAGACTCAGAGTTAGCTACAATGTGGTGCCTGAGCTTCCTGACCAGAGAGGTTCTCTGCACATGTCTTACGTTTAGCCTCTTTGTGTTATCTTGGAGTGTTATCCAAGTCTGTCATATGCAGTGACCAGAAGGAGTATAAGCTTAAAGGGAGTTATTCTCTTACAGGGTTCTCCCTTGGAGATGCAGAGATCAACTGTAGGTAGTTCTTCTCTCTATAGTTAATTCATTAAAATAAATTCAAGCCAGTAAGAAGTGCCATGTTTGACAGCTTTAAATACCTGCCCCTGTAGAATGATCAGCGTTTTATTCATTGCATTATTGTGAGAAGTATTCTGCATAGGCATGCACCACACATGCCATGAAGGTGAATTGTCAGAATTTCTGAAGTCCATCTCACCCAGTTTTCTCTGACAATATTATTTTTGCAGTGAAAATAAAAGATGCGTTAGTTTTGTAAAAAGAATGTTTGTTAAAAATGAAAACAAGTGAGATATAATTTCTTGCCTTTTATGAAGCTTTGATAATCAGTATTTTCTTCTACACACATGTCTATATTTTTTCCTGTTTTTCCTGAAATTTTGGGGCATTTTTAGTAGTATATTCAAAAGTCTCTGGTTTTATAATGATATGAAGAAGAAATTAATCATGAACATAATTCAAGGGATATCAAACAGTGTATATGTAACATCAGTAAGGAAAAGGTGAGATTATAATTAAAATTATTTCCTAAAGATAAGGAGCTAATTTGGTTGATATACATCATGGTCAATCCTGTGTGAGATGATAGAACTTCTTCAACTGAAACCACTTCTGTTCATTCTGGTTGAGAAGTGTACTGTTTCTTGAGCTGAATTATTTGTCACTTCAGTCTCCGTTCCTCAGCAGATGAGTTTTCTTTCACGGTTTCTTGTGTTTTCTAACCAGTGCCTCAGATGTTTCTGCAAAGGTGCTAGTTCAGTCATTTCTGGAATGTCTCTTATGCCCCTTGTTAAAATGTTTCTTTTACTATTTTTCATTCACTTGTCACTGAAATTATTATTACCTTGATCTTTCTGTTAGCATTTTGCTTAATACCGAGTTGACTTCTAAGTTCTTCTGTCCTGACAGGCCTTGTGTTTTAAAGATACTGCAAGAAATTATTTCCATAATAATTGTATTTGATATCTGCAATCAGTAAGAGACTGTTTAGAATATAGTGAGAAGAGCTGGATAGAAGAAGTATATGTGAGAATAGGCAACAGTTCAATGATTAATGTAGCTTTACATTCATGAAAAAAGTTCCACCCATATTCATTTCTTTTGTTCCATCTGCTGTGCTCTTTCAAGGTTGATAAGGACCTTTGGATCTTTATCTTGCTGTTAAAGTCTGCCCTCAATAAAACCTTGATCTACACATATTTTCTACTGTAGTAGAAACAACTAATGCTAACTAAATTTGCTAAAAGGTAAAGAACGATAAGTGCACACAAAGTTAATTCCTTCATAATATTACAAGTCCAGAGCATTTTCTGCATCTGTTTTCACAATTAATATATGCATGGTTCATTTGTAATGCTTTTTTTTCCTCTCATTTTATATCAATACATTTTTAAATAGGATTGGAGTTAAAACAAGTAAAAGTTTTGTGAAGAATTTCCATTTCAGTGATCAACAGGCACTTGGTCTGGGGTTTATAATTTACTAATAACAACTAATATATGAAAATAGAAGAGGTTTTATGAGAGAATATACAAAGAAATAGTATTTTCCCCCATTTTCTCAGACTTGTTTCTTATGCGAATGTTGCAAATCCTAAAAAGGAATAAAAAGTGTTATAATGCCTCCTGGAATACAAGTGGTTTAATTGCCTGTGGACTGAATGCGGTAGATACAGTAAGTTTAAAACAACGTATTAGTTGTCTTCCTAAATGATCTTGGATCACTGTGAAAATCTCTCAGACCACTGGAAGACAGAAGAAACAGGAAGTGTTATGAAATATAGGTTGAAAGTCACATTTCATTGCCTATTTCAGACCAAGGAATAGCATGATCCAAGAACAGTGGCAGTTATTGCTGAGAAATTTCCTCTTTACTGGTGTCTGCTAACATAGTGTCAAAGGGTAATCACAAATGAACTTTAAGCCTTTTAAAATCTGCAGCAACAGAAGTCTGAATCTCTTTGTAACAGTAGATGTGAAAAACAAGAGAGGTTAAAGGTGATACATTTATTTTTTAGTTTTTTTCTCCTTTTGGCACTGATGTTTTCTGAGCTAAGTAGGTGGAGACATCTAAGTGTACATCCTGCTTACATAAAAGCTAATCAGTATTTTAACTGGAAAATTCAAATATCCTTGAAACAGTCATGAAATGCATGTACTGTGTGTGCCACCATCATGGTATGCACAATGAACGTTGGTATTTTTTCAGATTTTTATTTTAACACTGAAAGTAATTCAGTTTATAGGATGAGCAGAGGCATGAGGGAAAATTAATAAAATCATAGAATGGTTTCAGTTGGAAGGACCCTTAAGGCTTGTCTAGTTCCAAACCTCCTGCAATGGGCAGGGCCACCTTCCACCACACCAGGCTGCTCAAAGCTCCATCCAGCTTGGCCTTGGATGGTTCAAGGGATTGTGCATGCAACAGCTTCTCTGGGCAACCTTTTCCAGTGCCTCGCCACCCTCACAGGAAAGAATTTCTTCCTAATATCTAATCGAAACCTACCCTCTTTCAGTTTAAAGCCATTCCCCCTTGTCCTATCACTGTATATCCTACCTTCTCCAGCTTTTCCATGGCCCCTTGAGGTACTGGAAGGGCTGCTCTGAGGTCTCCCCAGAGCCTTTTCTTCTCCAGGCTGAACAACCCTGGCTCTCTCAGCCTGTCTTCACAGGAGAGGTGCTGCAGCCCTCTGAGCATCTTTGTGGCCTTCTCTGGATTTGTTCAAACAGGTCTGTGTCTTTGTTATGTTGGGGACCCCAGAGCTGGATGCAGCACTGCAGGTGGGGGCTCACAAGAGTGGAGTAGGAGGGGGAGAATAAACTTCCTCAAGCTGTTGTCATGCTTCTTTTGGTGCTGCCTAGGATATGGTTGGTCTTCTGGACTAAAAGCCACTTGCTTGAGCCTGTGCATTTTAAGCTTTAGTTAAACACATGCTTTAAACTTGTAAAAATCTTTAGTGCCTCCAAGAGTGTTCTCCCACTCTTTTCTGCCTGAGTGTTGCTTTATAGGTCTGTTGTCTCTCTCATACCTTTGTTACCAACTGTCACTGCCAGTTCCTCAAGGTACCAAGAGTGGGCTTTTTTCTAAGAAAAGAACGGCAAAGGTTGGCAATGGGGAGTGGATTGTGTGTTTAAGGCAATATGTTTTTTTTCTGTAACCAGGTTGAGTAGAACACTATGCCAACAGTTTATGATGCACCTTTGAACCAGAAAATATAACAGGAAATATTGTACTATCCATCTGCAAACAGCTTATGGATAGTTTTCTGGTAATCATGAACTAAAAGCATTGAAATGAAACATTCAAATTTTTAAACATTTCTGTTGATTTTTTTGTTGTTGTTTCTTTCCTTCTTTCCTAAATAACTGGGTGGATCTAATACTTGAAAATTATCAAGCAAAGGAAATCCAAATGGTCAGTTCTTCTAAAATGGAGCATTTTCCAAGGGTTTCTCAGTGTGATTTTGGATAGGGAGTTCCTGCAGAAATATTCAAGGATTCTCCTGGTATCACAGGATAGAGTTCCCAAACAAACTGATTAAATGTTTCCCTGCATGCTAATCCTTGCAGCTTAATCATCATACGTACTTCATATTTACATGGCTTTGAATATGGCATGCAACCACATTTCCCTTGGTATTCTTTCATCCCTGATCACATAAATAGCCAAGCTACACATAATTTTGACATTGTAAATATATCATCTTATGCTGGTTATGACAAGGAAGGTAGGTGAGAAGGAAAATAGTTTTTGTTTTGAACAACCTTTGTTTACTCTGCCTTGACAGAGCTAAATCCATTTGCCAGGACTGCTCACTTCAGCTGTAGAAGGTAGAAGATGAAGCTGAAAAACTGAAACAGATGCTGTTCATAATTTTGTGTTTGGTTTGCAGGAAAGAGGAAAACTAGATTTTAAAGTCTCAATAATAGTATATCTATCATTTTTGCTTTCTGAGTGACTTCCTAAAGAAAGGTCCCATCTGATTCAGGCTAAGAGCTTTTAAATCATACAACAGAAGATTGCACTGTCACTTCCTTTGGCACCCATGTCTGTTTAAATTAAAAAAGAACTTCTGCAAACAGCAGTTAGTATTCTAATCCAAAATGAGAGACTGGAAATCCTTACTCAACTGAGATATGACATGGAAGTAGATTAATGTTGAAAAATGCAATATTTATGTTAGAAAATCTGCTTGTTACTTTTGTACAGGCTTTGACAGTACTTTTTATCATGTTCTTTGCTGAATAAAAAAAAAATTAGTCAACAAATTTAAATCAAAGATCAACCAATATCTGTTTATGAGACAGAGAGAGGTACTGGCCACAGCTTATTCTGCCAGTATTCATTTTCTTTGGAAAATATGTTTGGTAGAGTCTGAATAGATAAATATAAAGTTCCTTTTGATAATATGAACTTCAGAGTATTATGGACAATACAGTTTTCTATGATAGACAAGCATAATTATGTGAATGGTAATTGGGTTAAACAGTTACTATGTTTGAATGGGATTTCAAAGCTACATGACTGGCTTGCAATCTGCAACAATATGAGGACTGATTAGTAATTGTTTTATTATTCTTTCCTTCAAGAAGTAAAAAAAAAGAGAAGATAATTTGAGGATGTATTTAACAAGGATAAATTCTGAATAGCTAAGTTACTGCATGCTTTTTAATACATAGCCAAAAAAGTAGCTAAAATATCTAAGCACAAACTAAACTTGTTTAACAGAAGTGCAAGTGCTGGCTACCCTCAAACTCCCAGTGCCTACTCTTTAATAAACTTGTTCTTGGAACTTACCTTATCATAGAAACCACCTGCAATTACTCCTACCCATCTACCTGCAGTTGGTCGATGCCCATGCTTTAAAAAGTGCTCTGCAGGAGTATGAACTCACACTTGAGTAAGGAGACTTGCTGGACAGGGTGCAAGCTCATGAAGTTTAATCATAAACTCACATAGTTATATAGCTACTTGATTTCATTAGTCTTCTGTTCCTTCCTGACATATACCAGATTACTTTTATTTTATTAAAGCAATACAATTGTCTGATGGTTTCCATGCTTCTTGCAACTGTGATTATACTACGAAGGTTTTCTTGTATGCCGTTTCAAGTTTTCATCCTTGTTCTCAGGTAGATCTGCCATTATCTGTTGCATTTACTTATTTTAACTGTGTTTAAATTTTCTGCCCCGTGTTAAGGAACATTTTCAGGTGATCAAAACAACAGGTTGGAACTCAGTAGCACTTGCTTTTTTGTGGTTCAATGTGCATGCTATGAAACTTAGCTACAGAATTTCCATATGCTATTATTTTTTCATAAATGTTGTCAATAAAGGTAACTAAATATATCAGAGAAGACCTAAGAAGTGAGCAAGTTCTTCAGGTCCTGCTCTGTCAGCCTTATTCTTGTCCTAAGGAGCCGTATTGCTCTCTCGGAGGTTTTGTGGAGGTAAGAGCAGAAAAGGCTTATCCAGTGGAGGGAGCTGTGTTCCTTGAGTAGATGTCTGTCAAGGAGACAAACTGATACTTTCTAGAACACTGACAAAACCATACAAGAGACAGAGGCTGGACACTTTCAGAGGCCTTGTTTATATCCTAGAAGGAATACCAAATTGGAAGCATAAGTCTAGAATTTGGCTGCAGAGGAGAAGTTTGGTATTTGGTTTGAAAGTAGTGGTAGGGAAGGCAGAAAAGTCCCCAAAGCTAAAGGCCAGGATATTTGTATTTACACACAATAGTTCCACCACTAATATAGAAAATGTCTCCAGGGGGTGGTGAAGGGTTGGCCTTAGTATCAAGTAGAACAGTTGTTTATTAGAAATATAATCACCCTCTTATCTTTTGGGAGACTTGATGATATATACTATATATGTAGTATCTGTCTAAAAAAAATACTCATGAAAACCTAACTTGGTTGATATCTGGAATTCTGAATCTGAATTCTAGAATTCCTGCCTGTTACCTTGTTTCAGGGCTTTAGGTATCCTTGCCAAATTCTGCAGTGTATTTAGTAAGAAAAATAATTAGCATATATGAAGCTAATGGAATTGGACACCTAGTAAACACTGAGAATTTTGCTTCCAGGATGAGATCTTGGCAACCCTTTTAAAACCTCTCAAAGGAACTGCATTTTTTTTTTCTTTTGACTAAGTGTTATTGTTCATCATAGACTTATTAAAGCAGATTTTTGTGATGTTTGGTAATATGCACTGTATAAAATATCTTTCATTTTCAAGAATGTGAAGCATCAACTCAGTACAAGTGGAATTCTATGTGTTTATCCATATTACCCAGTATGTGACGCACTACACATAACTTTACACAGGCAAAGTATTAGTTTCTTGCATGTTCCTTGAAATTTTTTTTGCTTATCTCCATTATCCTGATTCTGGAATTCATCTGTATTTTATGGACATATGTATTTTTATGTATTTATTTCATATGTATTTTATGCTTGAAAGCATTTTCCATGTCCTCCTACATGTATTTGAAAGACACAGTTGCCAATTTTCTTTTTTCCCTCCTTCTCCCTTTCTTTCACCCTCCCCCTAACAATTTTGACCACTGTAATATTGCTACTTGTATCTTCTTTCTGTTTCTGTAAACTTTTTAAGAAACATACATGGACTGTGTTTTTTCATGTTTTACTGAAGTGCAAGAGTTTGTCAATCAAAATTTTTCTTGCCATCCCCCTGTCTCACTTTCTCACCTCTCTGTGTTAAATCCTGTAAGTAATAGATGTAGGATTGTTCAGTTCAAGTATTTTGTAACACCTAAGTTTCTTGTTTTGGGGGTTTTTTAAACTGCAGTTAGATAACTAAGTGGTATGTGAATTTAATTAATGTTGAGGTTTGGACAAAGTGAGTTTTCTGTAAAATAATTGGCAGCTGCAATTGTCAGAAAATAATTTAAATAAATTTACTGGGGGCTTTAACTAACTGTCAGGATTCCTTAGAAATCTGAAGATTGCCTATAAGTTTACAACCTAGGAAATAAAATGAAATGCAATAAGGAAAATAAAAGAAGTCAGATGAGAAAAACATGTTTGCAAATGGAAGTATAATTAAAATAACCTTTGATTTTTTGACTTTTAATCCCCAGTTCTCTATGGGACAGTGTCTGTATTTTTGTCTGTTTTATAGAGCTGATAAATATGAGTCCATGATAAGCTGATTTGACATCCAGAGAATGATGGTGATAATTTAAAAATTTATTTAGGAAAATGGGTAGAATGACATTAAAACCTATATAACATTTTCTGTTACATCTGTCTTACACCTTTATCACAAAATTTGCAAATCCATAAAATGAAGGATAGGAACTATATTTAGAAAAAATAGAAGCATTTTAGACTGAGTGAAAAAGCTTAGACAGTTAAAATTGTTTGGTGATGTTCACAATGATTGAAATTCTTACCATTTTCAGTGTTATGATACTGAAAATTTACAAATATTTTCTATTTTCTTGCTGTTATTCATTTCATTAAAGTCAATTTAGTACAAGTGATAGAAGTTTACTGAAATCCTGTTGCAGTTGTTGATATATTTCTGCAGTGAAAAATGGAAATGGGAGATAGTAATAACAATTCAGAGGAAAAATTTCTCTTGCTTGGATTTGAAAAGTGCAATTAAAGGAAAGACTTTCCTAAAATTTCTCTTTTCCAAAAGCTTTTGTTAAAATAATTGTAATAGGAAAAAAGGAAGTTAAAGTAACTAGAGCTTGAAGTTGCTTTTCCTTCATTCCCTTTCCCTCACTTGCCATTGCTCATGCATTCTCTCGCTCTCAGCCCTCTCTCTCTCTTTCTCTCCCCCTCTCTTCTTTTAATTCTGATGGAAAGTCTTCACAATTCAGACAGATGGACCACTGTTAGCATAAAATTCACCAATTCGGGAAAAGGACTGTTTTGCATTTATTGCACTGTCATGTCTTCATGAGGCCTCAGAGGGTTCTTAGCAGAGTCAGAGGAAAAACTCATATTTTCCATTTCAAATACAATAATCTCAGAGTTACTGTAGAAATCCTTTTCTGTGAGTTTTGTTGAGTTGTTGCATTCATTTTCCTGCTTGGAGGAATTAAATTCTTGCATGGTCCTGATAGATGTATAAAATGCAGATCAAATTGCTTAAGTTCTCAGTGGGTGAGAGAGACAGGGTGCAAGCCTAAATTTTTAATGTGAAAATTGTGATTAAGGAGGTTTCATTAAAGACACAAGGGAAAATTATTCCAGAGAACTGTTAAGTTCTTCTTTGTAATATTAAATGTTTTTATTGGTCTGTTTTAATATAACTGACATTACAAGGCCCTTTATTCAGTTTTCTAGAAATGACTGTGTTAACAGTATGCTTAGAGTTTGAATAATTAAGTAATTTTCTTACCTATTTCAGTGAAAAATCCATTATATTTCTCTATTAATTTCACCTTTGGTGTTCTTCCAAATCATGTCCTGATTTGTTGTTCTGATGTTCTCAGTTTCTGCAAATGCTTATAATTATTCTGTGTCTTAATATTACATGTTTAATATATGCCTGTGAAACAGTTAATGTGTTGACCATCTAAAAAAAATCTATACGTGTAGCTGTGGAATTGCTTATAATCTGTTACAGCTTCCTAATATAAAAAACACCTTATAGCACCTGTAAACTCTATTGCCTTCTTGGAACTGACGTACAGTGATTAAGATTTTGGTAAAAGCAGAACTTCCTCTCCACTGCATGCAGAAATGGATATGATCTCAAAGTACACACATGAAAGTATACCTGCAGTTCCTATTTCATCAACTAGGCAAGATATTCTCTTACTGATAAACCAGCTGTTTTATCCAAGGACCTGCCATGCAAATTATAAGCTGATGATAATTTGTGAATGTGGCAGATCTGAGTTTAACATGCCAGACCTTGGTTTTAGTTTTAAATATATCTAAATAAAGTAGAAAAATATTAGAAACATATCTGAACCTGCAAGTGGTATGTGGGATAATATTTAAAATTTCTCACTGATTGCAGAAGGATATTTTCTCATTCTCTAATTTTCTGCATATTCTGTTGGTGTTAGAGACTGACATAGAACCTGGAAGTAAATGCTCTTCTGTAGTGTTGTGTATGTGCAGGATATGTGCCAAACATTACCAGGTAGGGATCTTATGGCAATTTATCTAAGTTTATCTCCTGGACTTTCACGAAGTACCTTGCCAGTAAATGCATTGCGCAAGTCCTTTGGCATTTTTTCATCTTTCCTATCTGTACCTGTTTCCTTTTCAATTTCCACCTGTAACTGATTTCTTAAACCGAGGATTTATTTGTTTTTTATTTGTGCTGGCAAATACAGTGCAATGTTATTGTGCTGGTTTGAAAGCAAAACCAGTGAGAGGCTCCAAGTCAGAAATACAATCCAATAGGAAAGAACAAATAAATGCAATAGTACAAAAAGAGACCACTGATAGAATCAGAATACAAGCTGACACCCTGTCAGTTAGGGTGGTGGTAGCAGTCCAGATGGAGCGGTCTTGCTGGAAGCAGTGATCCCGCAGAAAGGTCCAGTAACTCTTGTCCTCTGGAAGTCCAGTGGGTAAGGGCTGCCTGTGCTGCTCCAAACCCCAGGTTATATCCAGGTGGGAATGCTTGGCTCCTCCCTCGGGGTGGAACATCTCACAGTGGGATGATGAGTCATGGCTGATGGCCCATTAACAGAAGATATCCCCCTGGAGGGAGGATGGGTCATGGGAGAGATAAAGAACTCTGCCCCACCTGGTGTCAACAGCTGGCCCATTAACAGAAGATAATCCAGAGGGAGGAGGCAGGGAACATTGCTATACCTGGTTTCAACAGATGGTGATAGAATATTTTTTGGGGCACATCTTACACTGTAACCTAGGACAGTTATTATTTTTTTTTCATTTGGAAGAGAATGAGGGAAGTAAGCTTAACTAAGCTTAAAGCCTATAGAGTCCTAATGAGAGCCTGCATTCAGAGTACTTGAATGTCACCTCTTGCTAGTTCAGCTTCTATAATATGAATTGTGTAAGCAAACCTTGTATCTCTGCAGAATCTTTTCCGGTTTCAAGAATAGCAATAGGTATGCAAGTGGTGATCTGGTCGAAAAATGCAATTTTGTGGTTCAGTAGCAGTGTATTCTCCCTGATAGCTGAATAAATTGAAGCATCAACATCATATTGCAAAAGGTAAAGCATAATGGAATGGATTGCCACTGTTGTAGTTTAGGGGTAGTTTGATGTCTGCTAGATAGCACCCTTCCTTTGAGAAAATGACCTGTTTATACTCACAGAGAAAAAGCTCAAGCAGTCACAAGTGACAAGAGCTTGATTGCAGCAGTTTGCTTCTGATTTTACCTAAAGGATGGAAGCATCTTTGTTTTCTAGCTTTCGGAATTCACTAGTAACATTTTCTGTTATGGCATTATTGAGAAAAATGCTTTTTATTTTATAATTTAATATTCAAAGTATATAAAATGGGAGACATTACTGTAAAAGTCTGATTTTATTTTCTGACAACTAATTGCTCCAACATGCATATTAATTACTTCTTTAAAATTCATGCATTTTCATAACTGCTTACAGGATAAAATTGTCATTGGAGATTATACAGAAGCGAGAAGTCCTCTGAAGTGCTTCATTTTGTCTTTTTTTCTTTATTAATATCTGTAGTATTTTAAATACTTAGGGAAATAGTTGTCATATTGGCTTAGATGTTATTCAGCTGCTGAAATTGCTTAGAATTTTGAGTTTTGGATACACTTCAACTTTTGTTTACTTTTATAATGCTCACTGGGAATTGACTCTTCCTCCCTAAAGTAATGTAAGATAAGAAGGGTTTTCTGTCAGAAACAGAAATTCACATTCATTCCTTTTGGTCCCCTTACTAATCATGTTTATTTAACTCTCAACACAGTCTAAAATGGACTTTAGTGATATTCCAGACTTTGTTATCTAGTAAATTCTTGTCTGAGGGAAGTTGCCAGGTCAGCCCCTGAAGGCAGAACTTTGTGCCTTCAGCTTCCACTAAAACACATAACTTGATGCTGGTTATCAGCAAACACCCTAGAAATGTGTGTAAAATACTCAGGGTGCATAAGCATCCTTTGCCTTTGGGATTATGTGATAAGCCTCCTCCTTGCTTTAATAAAGTCACAGAAGAATCTGATGACATGCCACAGCAGAGGACTGTATGTCCTGCATACAGAACACCTGATCCAAAACAAAATATTTGGGGGGTAGAGGCAAAAAAAAACCTTTATGGATGTCCAAAATTACAAATGTCCAGCCTGACATTTGCTGTAGTATAGGTAAATATTATGTTCTTTTTTTCCCCCCTTTCTGTGTGTAAATGAGAGACAAAGAATTGTTAACTTTAAAGACAGCATGGTACAAATGTGAGGGTCCCTGAGACAGGACTCTGCAGTTCTGATGTTAATGGGTAAACTTTTGCTCTGTCTAGTTTATTTTTCTTATGTGAATCCTTGTCTCTTGCAGTAGAAAGACAAGAGGCGCAAGAGAATTTTACTTTTTCTGTCACTGCCTCATAGGGCTTCATACTTCACTGTAGTTGCAGTAATGTGTTTTATTGCAGAAAGGCTACAGATATGAATTTTTGAATTTTATGTTCCCCAAACTTATTTTATAATTTTATCACATCATGAAGTGCTAAATACTATTCTCACAATATTCTGAGAATGAGGAAAATTGGAGAGAAAAAAAACCCTCTCGTCTTGGTAAGTGTTGAAACAGATAAAACAGGTTATTAGAGATGCTGCTGAATTATCGTAAGTTACTTAAGTCATTCCACGGTACTTTCATGGCTAAGGTGATTATTTCAGTTCTAATGATTCTGTGTTTCAGTAAGGAAAAATACTATAAAACAATGAATAATGAATTTACTTTCACTCAGAATATTACCCGTCCATCTCCCATGGCATTTATAAACAAGCAATTTCTGTTCAAATTTCCATGTTTACTATTACATTGCTGTAGGCAGCGTCTGTCAGTGGATTCCATTTTTTATCAGAATCCTCTTATAGTGGGGCTATTAACACCTCATTTAAGACTATGCTTATCTCTGTGGAGAGAAGACTGTTGTGAAGAAATATAGGACCGTTATAGGACAATTGTTTTATCCTTGATACACATGAATGTCAAACAAGTTATCAACATACAAATGACAGGATGCTTTCATGAGAAAAAAATCATATGTGAATTTCAGGAAAGCATTTCAGTTTAACCTGAGTCAGGGATAGAAGTTACCCAAAACAGGGTAATCCTCTCTGCTGATTGGTAAAGAGATAGTTTAAATATACCTCCCAATTCTCTGTAAGTATTAAAAAGAAGACATTGAAGGAGTTTCTAAATAGCCTTGCTGTGTGTTGTTCTAGTGCCAGAATGAGAAGTGAGTTATTACTCGAAGGTTAGTGATATAAAATTGTGAAAGACAGAATTCAGTCATCTTTGTTTAGGGTATCTAGCTGCTTTCAATAAATTTGTCAAACTGAAACTGAGAATGTTTGAAACTTTGGATTTAAGCTTTTGAATACGAGCATGGGAACTTAGAGTACAGACACAGGTGTTTTGCTTGGTAACTAACTGAACAATCCGCAAGAAATGCTATGGGACATAAAGTANGCTATGGGACATAAAGTATAGTTCATCAAAAGTAGCCAAAGGGCAAAGAAAAGGGTTTGGGTTTGGGTTTGGTTTTAAAGTAAGCTGACTATACAAGTGGATGAGCTTCTGAGGCTTTGATGTAGCTGGCTTTTTATATGAGGTTTTTTCTGCCAGTTCTGACCAGGACAGGACATGCATGTCAAATCCTTTTCTAAACAAGCCTCTCTGATTTATTCCAGAGAACCAGCCTTACTAAAGCAAGGCAAGGTTAACCCTTATTTAAGAAAAATATAATGTTACATAAGTTGAGAGAAAGAAAGAGATTG
>WEIT01033728.1:907-13319 GCA_013389985.1 Dryoscopus gambensis | reverse complement strand
TATACATTTTAGTTTTTTCTCATTTCTACTAGCTAACCGCAAATAATAAAAAACCAGTGAGTCCTGTTTGATTGGGAATGAACTACTGATGTGATATTTGCTCTAGTAAAATTTATTTAGCAAACTAAGTATCATATATCACAATATAATCTCTAGAGCTGTAGATGTAAAAGCACAATAAAATAGGAAATAGCACATTTACACAGTGGCATAGAATCTATCATTTTTGGTCCAATTATATTATTCCAGTAGAGCCACAAAAGAAACAAGTCTTTGCCCACATCTCAGAAATATGTGGAGTTGCACAATACACTGCAAAGAAACTCACCTAACAAACAGCTTCTCTCAGATAAATTGAGGAGTGGTTTAGAAGTGTTACACTTTTCATTTATCCTATATTAAGAGATTACTCCCTAGTAAGTTATTGCATTTTAGACTTCCTTCTACAAGAATGCATAGACTGCAAAAGCTTTATTTCAAATAATGTCTTCCTTTCCTGCCTTATATCATGGCTTCACTCAAAGGGTATGGTATGTTTCAGAAGATAAGGAAACAAGTAAAACAAGGTTGTATGGTACTTACAGGAAATTTGGAGTAAATGAATAATTATCCCTTAGTGATACTATTTCTAAATATCTAAACAGCCCCCCCTGCCCCCAAATGCATAAGTAGGTTGCTTCTAAAATCCCCTCAATCTGAAAAACACACTGGGGGCTGACAGATGTAGATTTTTCTGGATCAATTCTGTTATAGTGTGTATCTTTCGAAGCCTCAGCCATTCTCCCCATCTACCTCTACAGAACGAGAGCAAGGCTCAGTGGAGAACTGATCCAAGAGACAAACCAGACAGGACTGGCATCTACAGGGGAAGTTTGCTGTGCAGTCATCAATGCTGCTGCTTCTAATCAAAATCAAGAATTTATTAAATTCTTCCCTTAGTTCTTTCCTGTGAAGTGGTCTGATGGAAAAGAGAAACATTTTTGAGAGGTACAGTTTAGGACAGGGAAAAGAAACTGGAGCTTTAAAGGGTCATGTGTTCTTCAATCTTGAGACCTGATCCTTACCTCTTATTTTTACTACTTAGATCAAACACAAGCCTGTCCAGTTCAGCAGGATTATACTAGAGGGAAATCAGTGTAGTGGTTAATTAGAACCAGATCCAGATTGCCAGTGGAGTCAGTATAGTGTCTGATGCTGCAAATGATCTTTCACATAAGCTACTACGTGACTTTATTAGGTGGAATTGCTTAAAATGAGGCTTATTTATAAGGGCTGTTAGATCAGATGTTCTGCCAATTACTTCTGAGCTTAGTTCATCTGAAATCCACAGGACAGATGTTCTAGCTCTAACAACAGAAACAGACCATTATCCAAAGAAAGCTACTTTCAACTTTGCTGTGTATCAGCACCTTGCTTGCTTATTCTTGAATGAATGGTTTGCATCAGCAATCCCAATGCAGTTTTCCCTCAGTAAGGTACTGAGAAATAACAGCAGAAAATAAATTCAAATAAACCTGGTAAGTGAAGCCTGCTAGCCACTATTTCATGATACAATACATCTGTAGGAGGACATAATTAATAATTCAGTGCAACAATGCCTAGGGGTTTTTAATAATATCTTAAGGAGTTTCTTTTATCATCCTCTCATACATAATATTTATTGGAAATAAGTATCAGATGCACAGAGAGCAAATAATGTGCTGCATTTATAAGAAAGACTGATAGAATGGACAGTTGCCTGAGTTCTGTGTCTGTTTGTAGTCTGTACTTATTTGTGAAATCCAGCTGTGGTTTTTTCCAAATCAAAATGTAGCACTAGCCAACATTTTAGGGAAAAAAGCCCTAACCGTATGTTTTGAAACACTGAACATTTCTGAGGGCACCTCTTGACAGAAATTTGGCATTTCCTTACTATTGACCTCAGTCTTTTTGCCTGAGAGGCCTTGCTATTTTCTTGCTATATGACTAACAGGTCCATGTATATTCATAGACATGAGATAGATGTGTTTATACCGTGAATGTCATTGCCCCACCTACCTATCTAACTTTTACTCCCTATATCTTATTGAATGTGGTGGTTTTTTAAAGAAAGCATTTTCCATCTGCTCTGTAGCCATATTGATCGCAGAGTATTCACAAGCATAGGAAGTGGCCGAAGGTAGAACAGCTACAGCACTTTTGTGCTGCATACCCTGTGACCATGAAAGATCCAGCTCCAATATTACACAGCACCCAGTACTTTTGGATAGCTCCACCTTCTTTAATCCTGGTGTCTCTGCCACTTAGCAAAACCTAACTATTTAATTGAAGCCTGCAATTTCAGAAGATGGCATGGCAAAGTGGGCATATTTTCACTTCAAGAACAAAGGTACACAAGAAAGAAAACGGAAGAATGAGATCTGTTTCAAAAACTATTTTTTGAACTATAGAACTTTTTCCCACATGTCTGTCTTACCTATCTATTTGCTTTTGCTGCAATAATCTCATGTATGCATATTCTCTTACCTATCCCAAGCAAGCCATCACCTCCCTTTCTGGGAATCACTCTCACAACAATAGAATTTTGCGTTCCTTTCAAAGGGCTTGATTGAAGTCACCAGTCTGAGCATCTCTTGCTGACAATCTTCATGAAGATTGCAAGGACATCATGTTGTGAGATTCTTAATCCCTTGTTACATTGTTCAATTAAGTGATCAGTGGCACGTAAAAGGAAAAGCCAATGTCTTGACTGCACAAAACCATGCATTCTCACAAAACCAGTTTGAAAAATTTATCTTTGAAGACATATTAGTTACTAATGGTTGGTTTACAAATGAGGCAAGAGAAATGAGTGAAAGCTCAGGTTGCTGTGATACCTAATAGCACATATAGCATTAGATAGCAGACAGAGAGTAGTATAATTTTTAAAAAAAATTTCATTCTGACTTTTTTTGTGTTAATTGATGACCATAGCAAACTTGTCCATAGCTGCTGAAGACTACACTGCAAATCAAAACATACAATTTGTAGACTTGGCAGGTTCTGCCCAACAGTAAGGGAATGGACTGAAAGATTTATCTTTGCAGATTCTCTGTCAAAACCGCTATTTCTTTCTCTCTGCACTACAGTGGCAGCTAAGATAAAGTTAACCTTCATCAACTTTATCTTGCATAGGAAAGCTGGGCATTCTCTGGAAAGATATCCCTTAAGAAGTGCCTTTTTAAACATTTCAGGTGTTACTCTGTTCAAAAACCTGAGAAGAAATTGAAGTAAGTCTGAGCATCCTGACTGCAGATTAACCCAACATATGAACATGTTTGTATGAGGAGAAAAAGTGTTTTCCAGAGTAATTTTATAAACTCTTTATTTTTACTGTAAATTGTTTGAATCATCTGGATGAATGTGTAGTAATAAATTAAATATTTCGAAGACCATTCTTTGGCATAAAAGCCTACCAGCAATGAACAGCCCATGTCTATGCTATTAAGCTGTTTTAAATGTTAGTGTGCTAACATAAAATCTCTCTACTAAGAACAAATTCTAGCCCGACGCACCTCTCAAAATATGCCTAGGAATTATTCTGGAGTGTTAATTTGCCATGACAAAAAACATGTTAGTGGCTCTTCGAACAGATTTGAAGTGTAAATTATTGAGTTCAAATGCCCAGGAACACCCTCCTGGAAGTGCTCAATATTTACAGACATAACCACTGCTCTCAAATTCAAAATGTTGATGTTTGGGGTTTACTTAGAGCAGCAAATATTTATATAACTTACCATCAGAGTCTGACACTGCTGGCTCAGATATCTGAGATACCATGGAGACATCTTCTGGCCTTTCTGCCAAATTATCCCCTTGCAATCTAAATTGTGGAAAAACGCAATGAAAACATTTGCAATCATATTCCATGGCTAAGACACAGAAGAACCTTACCCCTGACTACATACCCTGCTCACAACGTTGCCCTAATTAAAAGAGCAGTTTTGCTGAAAAGCCTACACCCGTGGTTCAATCTAACATCCCAGACTGTCTAGTAATCAAAACTAGCCTCCAAGGAACAGCCAAATGAGTCCTAGCTTATGCATACTTGTCATATATAACAAAAGTGGGAGTTTGGTGTGCATGTGAACTCCAAGCTTCCTTCCCTATCTTCAGAAATATTTTATTGAATAATTGTACTGGATGTCCATGCCAATGTGCTGGCAGTGGGGTGGCCTTGGTGAGGAGAGGCTGGGGCTGCCCTGAGCCAGACACAGGTGGTAGCATCTGGCTCCAAAAAGAACCATGGCAGGGCATGGCTGAGCCCTTCAGCCAAAATGGTGGCACCTTGAAGGAAACAGTTAAGGAAGAGCCAGCCACAATGCCCCACAAGCAGAGGAGCAGGGAACAGAAAGACTGGGAAACAGCAGAGAAGACACATCAAGGTCAAAGGAAAAGGTGCTCCACACTCTGGGCAGATACTCCCCGACAGCCCATGGTGAAATGCCAGAGCCAATATCCCATGCAGCCCATGGAGGCCCAACACCAGGGCAGGTGAATATGTCCAGGACGGACTGCAGCCAATGGAGAACCCACACTGGAGCAGGTGAAAAGTGTGGTGAGGAAGGAAGAGCAGAGAAGAGTGGTAATGGACTGACCAAAACCCTCCATTCTCTGTCTCCCCTGCAATGCTCAGGGGGTGCAGAGAGGAGTCTGAAGTGAAGGAGTGAAGTTGGGCCCAGGAAAGGAAGGAGGAAAAGTGTGGTTTTAATGTCTGTCTTTTCATTTTTCTCATCACCTAAGCCTATTTTAATTGGCAGTAAATTAAACTAATTTTCCCCAAGTCAAGTCTGCTTTCCCCAATACAGTAACTGGTAAACAATTTCCCTGTCTTCATCTTAGCCCACAAGCTTTTACTTCCTATTCTCTGCTGTCATCCTACTGGCTGGGTAGGGAACTGGCCCTTAGCCAAAGTTAACCCACCACAAGGAAATATATGCAAGAATATTTCCTCCTCCTTTGTTACTTGTTAAAAGGAAAATACAGTAATTATGGCAGAATTTGTCTTCAGGCTTTCCCACTGCACCAGCTGACTGCAATGCCTTGACAGCAATTTATACAAATAATGCTTGTATCTGTTCTTTCAAATGAGCATCCCAGGAGTCCCACCATCCTTCTCCAGGCTCTTCAGAATCCCGAGTACAAATTCTGCTCTGAAGAAATGCTTTGTAGCTAATGCAATATAACTGCCATTTACATAAAGGTTATCTTACCTTGGATTTATTCAGACATGAAAAGAATAAGAAAAATGCAATTCAATTTTGCAAAGCCCAGGAATCATAAAAATGCATTGAAATAAAACCTTGGGGAAAGAAATAGCTTATCTCTTGGAAGAAAAAAAAAGTTCTTTTCACTCTGTATTCTTACTCTCTGCAGCTGTTTTACACTAAACTTGAAATTAAATTTTGAAACCAAGTAGAAGCCCGTTATCTGCCCTATCTAAATTTCACATTTTATGGCTCTCACAGTTATCTAATATATATGGATCTTAAGTCATCTATTTGTTCGTACTCCTCAAAACTGTTTCTCCAACACCCTCCTCCCCCAATTATTTTATCTCCTTTTATTGCCCCCAGAATGATATATTTATGATGGAAAGCTCAACGTAAATTCATAATATTTCTTATCTAAGGAGGCAGTTCCATAGAACACAAAATGCCTCAAGACAACAAAATGTAAAATTCAGAAGCTGTAAACCTAATTTTGAAAATTACTTCTAAGAATCCTTTATAGTTCTCTACCTGGCTTCTAATACTCTAGCTGCCAATTCTTTAAAAACCTAGCTTGTCAAACAGAAGCAAATAACTTTGTACCATTATCCTAAAGATATTCAAATAGGAGAAAACAAATTGCAAATGAAAAAAACTATGGAAAAAAGGAAGATGTCAAAAATCACATCATTTTCTTCTGCAATAAAATTCACCCATCCTCCTTCCTTACATATATGTACACATTTACTGCAAGCACATATTCAGTCATAGAAGGATATGCACAAAATTGCAGGAACCAGAAGTGAGATACTCTTCTCTCCAGCCATATTGGTAGTTCATTTATATTTAACTAAAAGGGAAATTACTCCAACCTTTTATTACAGTCATATAAAGACTATCTCTAGAAGTAGGAGCTGCTTCTTTTATCCCATCAGAATTTTCAAGATTTTATAATATGCTCCCATTCTGAGCTTCAATAAATACAAACCAGACATGAATAACTGAAATTATTCTCATCTTATTCTAGAATTTAGATATATTTAAGTGGTCCATTGCCTCATGAAGAACAGACCAAAAAAATCTTTTCAGTGTACCTGATCAGAAAATCCATTTCATATGATTTAGCTTTGTAGGAAGAAATGCCTGGGGTACTGGGTGGATGGGTGAATAGGATACTTGACATATCTGGACCTTATTTTCACATCCAGTTTTCAAATGAATTTATGTATTTCTTACATATAGATTCATATCAGAATAGATTCTCATGGAACTCAAGCAGCAAGTCACAAACACTATTTCTTGCCGAAAGAATTCAGTTACTTGGAATATTACAATTTCTTCTTCAAAAGTAATATTACTCATAAGACATCTCCACAGTAAAATGAAAACACTTAAAAACTCTTAACCAGAAAGAAGCATAGATTAGAAAGACACATAGGTTTAGAAGAGTTACCTAAAAACAACTATCTTACTAACACCTGATCTTATTATCTTACTATTTTATTAACGCTTATTTCAACTTTTAACCAAAACATTATTTCAGCTATTAATTATTTTAATGTGAGTCTAAATTTGACACCTGATAGCCAACATTCTTTCCCATATCTGTTTCTAGTGTGGTCTCTTGCATAGAGGACATTGTTTGGACATTGTTTAAGTTATATTAACCAGCTGCATGTTGGAGTTTCAAGAACTACAAATGCAAACAGCCTACAGGTAAATATTTCAATTTTCTTTGACCCCAAAATGCATTCTGTAGGGCTTCTTCCAAGAAAACTGTCAAGGACTTCAGGACCAAAGATATTCTGAATAAATTCTATAGATTCAGTGCAGAAGCATTATACAGGGTTTATCGCTACAAACAAACTTGGGGGTGCATGAATCACAGTCCTACTGCCAGTATGATTTAGAAAATATGATTCACAGATTCACAGAATGGGTTAGGTTGGAAGGGACAACAGTGGGCCATCTGGTCCAACCTCCCGGCTTGAGCAGGGTCATCCCGGAGCACATTGCTCAGTGTTGTGTCCAGACGGTTCTTGAGCATTTCCAGCGAGGGAGAATCCACAACCTCTCTGGGCAACCTGTTCCAGTGCACAGTCACCTGCACAGTAAAGTAGTTCTTCCTCATGTCCAGGTGGAACTTCCTGTGCATCAGTTTCTGCCTATTGCCCCTTGTTCCATTTCTTGGCATCACCCAGAAGAGCCTGGATCCAGCCTCTTGAAACCCTCACTTCAGACACTTGTATATGTTGATGAGATCCCCTCCCAATCGTCTCTTCTCAAGGCTGAACAGGCCCAGCTTCCTCAGCCTTTCCTCATTAGAGAGATGTTACAGTCCCTTAACCATCCCTGTAGCCCTCCGCTGGACCACTCCAGGATCTCCAGTCTCTCTTGGCCTGAGAAGCCCAGAATTGGACACAGTACTTGAGATGCGGCTTCACCAGGACTAAGTAGGGTTAGAATCACCTCCCTCAACCCACTGGCAGTGCTCTTCCTAATGCACCCCAGGACACCACTGGCCTTCTTGGCCACCAGAACACACTGCTGGCTTACGGGCAGCTTGTTTTCCACCAAGACTGAGGTCCTTCTCTGCGCAGCTGCTTTCCAGCAGGTCAGCCCCCAGCCTGTGCTGGTGCAGGGGCTGATTCTTCCCCAGGTGCAAGACTCTGCATTTGCCTTTGTTGAATTTCAGATGTTTCTTCTCTGCCCATCTCTCCAACCTGTCATGGTTGGATTCCTACCTGGGAACTCCTCCTGTACACTAAATGCAGACATACACAATGTTTGTCCTCTATGTCAACACTTTTGTTCTATGACATTCTTAAAATCAGTAGTTAGAGAAACTAAAGTAAATTTTATGTTATAGCAGAATACTACAACTAAAAAAAACCCAATATATTTCATGTAATACTCCCAAGGACTACATAGGATTAATAAAAATAATTATTAACACTTAATTACAAGCATAGGTACTTTCTAACATCAGAGCCTAAGGAGTAGGCATAAAGTATTCTGAAAATCAAGAAACGGAAATGCTTTGGATACCTCATAGTGAGATATATGCTCTCTAGTATTTGTTCTTTGTGTAGACTACTGATTCAAAGTATGTGCATTATTATTTGTCTTGTGCTAGTGTATAGTAGAGGTTGTACTTTAAGAAACTTCTGAGCCAAATAAAATTCAGAGGGTGATTGTCACTTACAGACAGAGAAATTTAGATTATATTGAAGTTAATGCTATTTTGACCAAGTCTTCCAGAAATATGTCACTTAACCAAAATCCCATTCTATTCCTTCCTAAAATGAACCAGGAGAAGGGTTATCATTTTTAGACAAAATCTCCTTTAATCCCAAATAAACAATTACAGGCAAGAGTTATATAATTACTGTGCATGTGGCTGGCCTTCAAATTCTGGTACACAACTAAGGACTTATTTTTATTTTTAAACATAGCAAACCAGAGCTGGATAACTGTGTTCAAATTCTGATGTTCCCTAGAGGTGAGCAACAATGGAAACTGAAATTCCACTTGAGAAGAAATCTTGAAAACCTGTTATTTCAAGAAAATAAAAATGCTTTTTCTGACTTTTTAGTAGTGAAGAAAAATTCCTCCAGGGGCTCCAGGACAGTAAAGGGCACTCTCCAAGAAGGAAAGGGGAAATTACTAGTCCGAGCACTGCAGCTCCAGCCATTCTCTCTGCTCTGCTCTGTGTCAGCTAAATTTTGCTGAATCTGAATAAACACTGTAAAATATTTTGGTTTCTGTGAAACATTATTCCTGAAAACACATATTCAATTGTAAAATTCTTGATCTGCATTGCTAAAGACTCAGATGACTTCTTTTAGTTGACTATGGCGAGAAGTAGGGAAAAGTTTGGTAAAGAATCCTTAAATCTTTCAGCAAAACGAGCAGTAAAGTTGTTTTCATGATCAGCCAGAACAGGTGCATATTTTCAAAGCCACAACAACAAAGTTCTCTGAAAAACAGAGGTAGTGTCATGTTTGTATTAAAATCTTAATTAAGGAGATTTTGACTTGTTGAATCACTTACTTTCCTTAAATTACTTCAAAGAAGGTTACCTATTCTCTTGAAAAATCCTAACAAATACTTCCATGATTTATAGTTAGTTTCTTTATGAAGTAGTTATTAATTTGGATCAAAAACTCTAATATACATTTTTTAAGATTAATGAATATCGTGAACCTATTAACAAAAGAAACTTATTATACACATAACATGGTGATGTTCCTTTGGCAGCCAAAGGGAATTTTAGTCAGAGATGAGAAGAAGGATAAATTTGACTTATTATACTTCCTTTTTTTTCCCCCTCCTTTCAAATCATCATCTTCCTTTCTGTAAATTAAAACTTCACATCTACATCTAACATCTCTCTCTGATAGCACTGTAATATTGAATTATAATTTCCCTAGGACAAATACATAACTCCAGGGAAGTTATAGCAACAGAGATCAGACAACAAAAGTCCTGAAAGGCCCCACATGCTTTTAGGTCACATTGAATGTTTTCTTGCACCTTTCCCTAGCAACCTCAACACCAGTAAGAGTATTTCAAGCTTCATAACCATCTGTCCTGACTTGCCTATATTATGGTGAGTTTACTTCATTCTTTGTTCCCAAACATACTGATCCAAATTCTGATCTCATGTACCTTGACTTACTGACTCCACAAGTTCTGCACTCTTTTGAACTGCTGTAAAATCCAAAGCTTTTTCAGCACCTAAACATAAAGCCAGGAATTTCTGACTTATTCCATTTGTTTTACTAATGTCTTTTACAAATATAAAAATATTAAAACTGTGCCAGAAAAACTCCTAGTGTATTCATGGGTACAGAGACAAAAAGATGTCCGTTTTCCAGTACAGACGGTACTGGTTAATATAATGGTAAAATTATTTAAATAAATACTATTAAAAAATATACAGGCAAAAGTACTCTTTATCTTGAAAAACTCCTCATCAGCCTTAGCTACACACACTACCTTCCTAATGAAGATTAAATTTTAGAAGAAGTTTATATGATTTTTAGATCAGTGAACTGTAGAAGAAAAAGTCTTAGATCTATCAGAGGAAGATCCTCTAACAGAGGATTGTGAATTTGGTGAGCAGTGAGAGTGGCTGCCACCTTTGAAGCAACAATAGAAAAGCTCTGCAGCATGCCACCTGGTTAAATTAAGAAATCAGTGTCATAGTTTCTGTTTTCACCGTATGCTAAAATACAGGAAGCATCTGCATTGAAGAGAAGTGAAGCATGAGGACTATTGGATTATCCTGCAGAACATTATCTAGGAAGGCAGACATTTCCAAAATTACATTATAAAACTACATGAATAAATACAGATATTTAACACAATTCGAGAATAAAATGTAGGACTATAAGCTTAATGACACAATCAGCATGCTTCCCAACAGAGATTTATAATTCCTTTAAATCCACTTTAAAGAAGTGATGCAAGGCTTTCAGGCAGGAGTATGTTGCTACTACCAGCCATTCTATTCATGTGAGATATACAGCATTTGTATTATTTGAGTTTCACCCTGATCTAAGAAACAGTTAATTTAAAATAACTTCATTTTCACCAATACCAATCAAACCACACTCCATTTCTTGCTTTTGGACTCACTTCCTTAAGGACACTATTTCTCAGTGCTTACACGCTAGAACATAGCAAATTATTTGAAAATTACTAAACCAGTAGTAAAAAAAGGATTTTAGTTGACATCCATTCTCCTTCTGCAAATTAAACACACTATTTTCCAGTCACTCTTGGAGATTTCTATGGAAAGTTTCCATGTCACCAATATAAAATGCACAGCATAATGTTTTCGCTCGTAATACTAGAATATACACTTGCTGAGCAAAACTTACACATTGACACAGCCTGCAAAATAATCTTTTTTGTGTGCTGTTAGCCTTTTCAAAATGTCTGAATGCAGGTCTTTGTGCCTTTAAATAAGTACACTCTGCAGCTATTTCTGAGTAGAACCAAAAGTGGAAATATATTTCCCAGAGTAAGGAATCCATAAAGAGACTGAATTATCTAATCCTTTTACAAGATGGGGAATTAAGCCATTCTTATGGCAATCTTTTATCTGCTGCTGGCTTCAAACCATTATCTCACAGGAGAAAAATTACAGTCTTTGTCAGTCTTTTCAGACTTAACACTCTTTCTTCTCCTGTGAACCATTTTTCCTAGGACTTGTGAAAGAGTCTTGTGTGTGAGTGTGCATTTGTGTCTTTAAGAGCTATATTAAACTGCTATCCAGAGCCTCAAATTATGACCAACAAGCTTCCCCAAACTCATGATCCCCTGGCTTCTTCCCTATATCGTTTTCATCCAGAAGAAACTGCTGTAGCTAATACACATTTCAGTGTTGCACAAAACAGAAAGAATCTATAAACACTGCCATAGAGAATTAGCTTGCAAAGCACACATCAAAGACAGCAAAGGAAAAGAAGGGAGAAAAGCCTGGTAAAGCACTTGTCTTTTTAAATTATTGAGGGGGTTAAATGGGTTTTGTAGGGGAAGAGAGAAAGAGGTGTCTTGACATCATCAAATGAAGATCTACAAATGAAGGACAGAATGAAGCAGACGCTACCCTCCACTAAATTGAGAGACAGCAGAATAATTTTCAGGACCAGCAAAATAATATTAATTTCATACTCAAATATGCTCTTACTGCTTTCATTTTTACTAATCAAGACTAGTACATTCAAAAGGCCTAAAAATCCTTTATATCTACTGTTCTTAAAATTTCTCCATGGCACTTTTAAATGTTCACAAGTGCACCTGCCTGCTCAAACCTGTTCTATTTTTTAACAACAAACTTGAAATAAAAAAAAAAAAAATTAGATACTGTTGAACAATAGTTCTCACAAAAGATATTCTAGTGACAAGTCATTAATTCACAGCATCTTATGCTCCATTCTTCCTGCATAACCAAAACCAGATATTAATACCCTGTCAGTTAAATTATAGTAGGGCTATATCCAGATAAACTGGAGCATGGCAAGTACCATAAACATAGCACTACCACGTTTCCAAACCCAGACTTATCATGAGAAGATGTATGTATAAGATGTAATTCACATGCAAATTCTATGTACCTAGTGCTCAAGTTTCAAGTCTAAGTCTATTTTCACTAACATGTAAACACTTATCTT
>WEIT01033720.1:24668-41658 GCA_013389985.1 Dryoscopus gambensis | reverse complement strand
TGCAATGTTTCAGCTCTTAAAGGTAAGTAGTTCTTAAGGCCTCATAACAAGAAACTAGACAAAATTATCCTACAAGCTATATAACTCTGAGTAGCTAAAAACTGATGTGTCTAAAAGTACTTCTTAAAATCTTAATATGCTTTAAAAATAATGATTTCAAAAACTGAACCACGATTTACCTTTGTTTTACTTTCTTCTGCAAAGCCAGGAGTGTCAGTATCTGGAGGATAGGCCACTGTTACGTAGACATTATAAGGTTTTACCTGTGTTTTACAAAAGCATTAAGTGTTATCTTAATACTGACAGCCTTTACATGTCCCTTATAATTTCACCCATTTCTCTTGTAATTAAGAAATTCAAGAAGCATGAATTCAAATTGATTCTAGGGTTAAGTATTCAGCCCTTGCAAGACTTGCAGCTTTGTCAACTGAGAAACAAAAGAGCAAAGACTTTAAAAAAGAGGGTGTGGTGCCTCTTCTAATAAAAGTCTCTAAAAACTTTGCCAATCATTTGATGAATCCCAGTGGTTTTCAAGACATTTAGGAATAATATTAAAGTAGTTTAAGTCTATAATTTTACCAATTTCAATTCCTAAAAGAAGACTAAACCATTGTCAAATACTAGTACCCAACATTTATAAACACAAGGCCAAAAAGGCTTTCACTGAGGAAAAAAAACCAACAAAAACATAAAATTCAAATGTGTTATCTTTAAGAGGTATACTCAAGTCTCAAGGCTTTTCAACCCATGGTATAAACTTGCAAGAGGTCAAAGTCTAAGGAGACAAAAAATAATTGGAAAATGTGAGGGAAAATGGAAAGTCTTACATCAAGGATTGTATTTAGTTATGTATTTGTATGTACGTGTCATAGAGTTACATCACTTAGTGCAATACTATTCAGAAACCGCTACAATGCAAATCTGTACTCCAATACGAATTAAAAAAGCTTTTAATGAAAATATTCAGGGGGCTATGATAAAGCAAAGTGTTTGTAAAACACTAAGCATTTTTATTTAGATCATGAAACATTCTATATTGAAAACACTTACTGAAATACCACATCACACGCCCATAAACATCCTATTTTTAGTCTTGAATAATTCAGTCTTCACAAAAGTATCTGTCACCAGCCTGAAGAAAGACCCTGCATTCACACTGTTCTATTTGGCAGACCAGAAGCGATTAGAGGCAGTTTTACCCCACATTCTTATCCTTATCAAGGCATACAACAGGGGCTATGCAAGGGTCTATGAACCCAAGACAGGCATTTTATATATAAACACTTAATAATGCAAATGCACATTCTTAACAGAAAAGTGACAAAAGTAATTCTCAAAATCAGTTTTATCTGTCTTACTACAATGTACTCATCCACCTTGTTCCATTGAATAACAAAAATGGTATTTGTTTGGTTTCGGTCTTAAAACAACCATAAGTTTAGATCACTGCAGTATAAAAAGCTCATATATATCAAAATATGGAAGGGTGAGTCACTGTCAACCCCATTTTTTTTTGGTAGACAATCCTCAAATTCTAACTTGGGAGTTTTACTGTTCCATATGGTTCACATACCACTTACCATGGACTCTCAAACAAACTGGCAATCATTGGCCTCTCATGCATGCATGTGATATCTTCAATATTGTTCTGCACTTAGAACCTTGAAGAAGGCTTTAAATCAAAAGTCTTAAAAATCTAATCCTTGTAGTTAAAATAAAAGACTAAAAAAATGTCTGCAGATGTGGTCATCCTCAGTTCTAGAAACAGATTCAATCTATTCCCTCTTACGCAACTGAAATCAGGTTAGTTTCTGCAACCCCATGCAGAGCAATAGGATTTGTACTGCTGCCAAATGAGGACCAATAACACACAGATATTGCAATGCTGCACAACACAAAAAACCCCCCCAACCTATTTAAATGAGAATGTCCTGTGCTGACAGTTAAAACAAAATTATTTATAACCAAACTTACTTAAAATTATTGCACACATACCTCCATTTGCAGGGCTTCAGCCAACCCTCGAAGAGCAAATTTCGTTGGAGAATAAGCTGTATAACCAAACAGGCCTAATTGCCCAGCCTGAGATGATACAAATACAATCCTTCCCATCCTTCGTTCCTTCATGGTAGCGATTACTGCCCGGCTCGGGTAAACACTACCCAGGTAATTGACTGCCATTAATCTCTGTACAAACAATATTAATATTTGAGTATTTCAACCACAGATCCAGAATCCTTCAGCTGTTCAGTCTTGTTTATCAAAAAAACTCTATTTCAGTCTGCTCTAACTATCAAGTTCACCAGATCTGTTCTGGCAAAAGAAACAACTGGTTTCTATTCTACATCTTCATAAACTGTTTTATAGCTAAAAATCTCACTTCAAGCCAAAAGAAATCCTGTGAGCCTTAATAGCATCCAGGATACTGATAATACTGTGAACCATATGGCCTTGAAGGAAAAAAGAATATTTGAGGGAAAATCTAACCTGAACAGTCTCCAGGAAGCAATCCATTTATGCATGATGCATGAAAACATACTGAAAGTTTAAAGAGCTTTCTAAAACAGGAAACAGGAAAAATGCTATGTATTTACATGTTTCAGAGATTTTATTCTTTGCCAGGATCAAGGGAAGTCTTTAATTTCACTCTCTACAAGACTTAAAACACAACTGACAGCCTATACAAGCAATAAAATGGATGATTCAAATTTATTATAAAATTATGCCCATTTAGGATTTTCAGATGATTCAGCATTATCTGTAGATGAATGGGGATCTTAGAGCTGCGGGCATAAAGTAACCAAAATACAGTTGTTTCAGGGTTGCATTTTGTCTTTTCATCAGAGCAGCAGCTTCTCAAGCTGAAACAATTTGTGCATCTCAGAAATGAAGACTGGTAACAGCTGCATTTCTCTTAAACAGATTAAAAATATTTTGGAAAAATCTTCAACAGAAAAAAAATGAAACTCTGCGAAATCGTTAGGGGAGAAGTTAGAGGCAACCCTTGCAAATCTGAAGAGGTTCTGACAGCTAGCACAAGTCAAGTGTAACACTGTTCAAGTCTGCAAAGACACAGGAATGCAGTCTAATTGTTAGAATGGTTAAATAAGAAATTACCACATGATGAAATAAAAAAGTATGCTCACTCACTTCAAAAGAATTCACTTCGATATCCTCAAATTTTCCTGTAACTGATGTTCCTGCACAGTTTACAAGCATGTCAACTGGCCCCAACTTCTCCTGAGCCTGGAAGAGGGGACAAACGTTAAGATACTCTTTATGAGGGAAAAACGTTCCTGTATCACTGCACCATATAAGAAACTATTTCCAGCAGAAATAAAACACAGAGCGATAAGTTTCTTAGGATACATAGGTGAATCAATTATTTTCTCACCTGCTTTAGAACATTCTCCACCTGTTCGTAGTCTTTAGACACATCAACAGAAATACAAAGTACAACCTAGAAAAGAAAAGTGAAAGCACATTTTCACAACACACTAAGTCCAGTAACTGTTGACTCCCAGCCTTTCAAAATGAAACAAATCCAATGCCATATCTCTTCCAAAAAAGAAGTCTTTTCAACAAGATACTCTGCACTTCTTCGACACTGGAGAAAGCAATCGCTGCTCCCTCCAAGCTCTTCCCCCTCACACACAGGTTCTAATATAATAAATATTACATTTAGAACAAATACGCACCTCATGATCTTCAAAGCAGCTACTCATGTGCAAAGTATCATTTCTAATTAACTGTACTAAGACACACTATTGACCAAGTTATTTATGTGAAGTTTAGTAAAAGCTATTTTAACTAAGGAAATCAAAATTCCCCAGTGATATATTTAACTTTCATCAGCTAAACACAAGTTGAACCATTTGTGTGGCTTAGACTCATCTTTAAAGAAAGAGATGTTTTTTCCACCTCATAGCAAGGCATGGTTGCAGTGTACCCTGAAACTGCAGCACCAGCACTTCAAAAAAATCTGTTCCAAAATTTAGAAAACAAGTGTTAAAAACCCGCTAATTTTAGTACTTGCAGTGCACACTACTTCCTTATTTCATTTTTTCCAAGAATAGTAGTAAACCTAGCTGCATAATATTTAATTGGGACACCTCAAGGACAAAACAAAAATAAAAATTCTATGAGAAACTGACACATTGCACAGTGTCATAAATATCTAAAAAAAGTGAAGTAATGTGTACATATTTACTCCTTTTCTGATAATCAGACATTGAGGTGTTTAGTTTGAAAGATACAGAAAAATTAAAATAACCAGGGAAGAAGGAAGCAGAGGGGCTGGGCAGGCAGGGTGAAGGAAAACAGGTGATAGTGATACGGTTTTCTTGCAGCTAAAAGTTAGGCCCTGTTTTCCTTGAAAGTTACTGACTACTTTGAGCAAGATGGTCTCAGAATCTAGGTTTTGAAGCACTTTCAAGTCAACTTCTGGCCAAAGAAAGCACTGCTTCTTTTAGGTTACCACTTCCAAACTGTAAGACTGCTGCAAACACCAGATGCTAACAAATAAGCTACTCTCTCTGCTAAGCCATCAACAGAGCTCTGGGGCAATTCGTCATCTTGAAAAGAAAAGCCATCTCCTATTGCAATAAAAGGAGGGATTCCTGCATTCTTGTTCCAACTTTTATCCTTTCTGTTACTTTGGTCATCTAATTTAAAGTCAGAGGTGAAATAAAACAAAGTCATGAGTAGTTTGTAACAAGCATGCTCACGAACACTTGTGGAGCACGTGGGCACACACACAGAAAAGGCTTACCACAGTGCAACTAACTGCTTTGGCAGCCAGGGGTTTGGCAGTGCTGCCCCTGGTCAGACTGCGACACTTGTTAGCTGCATATACAGAATCTGCCTGCCATTCCTGTACAGCAGGTTGGCTATTCCTGCCTCCCAGCACTGTGTGTAGTTGGACATCAGAGTAAACTTGTGGCACAAGTTATTGGCAGGAATCCCCTTAAGGCACTTATTACATATCTTTTTCGTAAGTTTAAGAAAACAGCAGCTGAATGCAAACAACATTGAATTATTATTTGGATGTCTTTGCCAAGATCAGTGAGGAGATCAAGCAAATCACAGTTCTCTATAAAAATCGGAGCAATTTGTTAATTTAACAGATTGCATAGCTCAGTTACACTGTGAACAACACACTCAGGAACTCCCATAGATTTTATTGACTGCTATCACATTTTACAATTCACCTCTTTGCTTCTATTACCATACATTCTTTCTGCTACCATATACTAATTAGCTTCACTCCAAAATATGGACTGCGCTCTACATCTAGGACACAGAATATGCTACCAGAAGTAGTCTTATTCCCAGCCCTGCTCATTACATTTTGTTCTAAAGACTGCATGGTGTTGGATCATTAATAAAGCTCTCCCAATAAAAGATCAACTCAACCCCCAGTAAAGTAACTGGGAATATTCTAGATTAGAAAAAGGATTTTAAAAATATTGGAAAAAACCTCTAAGGGTAAGGATTTTGCTCCCACATCTATAAAGGCTGCACCATCAGCACTCCAAATCACATGCAAAAGTGAAACATTACACATACATACAGGTCAGACTCTGGTTGTCAGTGTAACTTGGTTTCAAGTATGTATCCAAGAGCTGAAGGGTGACAGCACATGCCCAAGAAAACAGTAATCTGTGCTGAGGATCTCTGCCTCTTAGTTTGACAGGGGAACATTCAATGTCTTCAATGACACAAAGAGATCTGCAGGAAGTTTGCAGATGACATCAGGCTTGGTGGTGCAACTGATATACCTGAAGGACAGGATGCCATCCAGCAGGACCTGGACAAGCTTGAGAAGTGGGCGCTTGGGTATCTCATGAAGTTCAACAAGACCAGGTACAAGGTGCTGCACCTGGATTGGAACAATCCCCCATTATTGATGCAGGCTGGGGGATGAACAGATGGAGAGCAGCCCTGGGGAGAAGGACTTCGGGGTGCTGCTTGATGAGAGGCTGGGCATGACCCGGCAATGTGTGCTTGCAGCCCAGAAAGCTCAGAAATGCCAACTGGGCTGCATCCAAAGCAGTGTGGCCTGCAGGGTGAGGGAGGGGGTTCTGCCCCTCTGCTCTGCTCTGCTGAGACCCCACCTGCAGTGCTGCATCCAGATCTGGAGTCCCCAGCAGGGAAGGACATGGACCTGTTGGAGCGAGGAGGAGGCCTCCAGAGGAGGCCATGGAGATGACCAGAGGGCTGGAGCACCCCTCTTATGAAGACAGGCCTCATGAGAGAGCTGGGGCTGTTCAGCATGGAAAAGGCTCCAGGCAAACCTTACACCTGCCTTTCAGTACCTAAAGGGGGCCTAAAAGAAAGCCGAAGAGGGGCATGTAATGATAGGACAAGAGGAAATGGCTTTAAACTGAAAGACAGTGGGTTTAGATTAGATATTAGGAAGAAATTCCTTTACTGTGAGGCACTGGCACAGGCTGCCCAGAGAAGCTGTGGATGCCTCATCCCTGAAAGTATTCAAGACCAGGCTGGATGGGGCTCTGAGCAACCTGATCTAATGGAAAGTGTCCCTGCCCACAGCAGGGGAATTGGAATTGGACAATCTTTAAGGTGCCTTCCAGCCCAAACCATACTGTGATTCCATGATCTAGTAAAGGTAACAGTCTGTGCATGTTATCCATACCAGACATTGCCTTTCTCTACGGCCTTTCAGTAACCCTTTTGTAGAGCTTCTCTGTTCATCTACTGTCACTTTCCAGCTTTTGATCTGCTGTTCCACTGCAAGCTCTATCCCAGACTCCCTGTTCTGTTCTTTGCATTCAGATCAGCCAGGCTTCCCTGAGACCATGTCCACAACCCAACAACAGCTCCAGAAGAGCCAGCCTGCCCATCACCTCTGCTGCCTATTGCTTAACCTGGCTGCAAGCCTAAAAATGCTTCTGCAAAAAGTCCTAGTCAGGCCACACTGGAGCTTGCTCAGCCTTGAAGGAACTTTCAGAGATTTTCACTGAAACTCCTAGGAACAGGCACCAAGTAATACTCTTTTAAAAAAAAGTCTGCATGTATCAAGCTAGGACAGATTTTAACAAGAACATCCTGACACAGTGTTTGACAAGGGATTAACTGTAATGCTAAGCTTGGGAAACTGCTAGAGCAGCTAAAAGAAAATGGTTATCAGGATTTTTTTTTTTTATGGGCAAAATACAGCTTCTCCTCACCTCAAAAGGCTTAGATTTTCAAGCCAAGTTGATCTGAGTAAGGCAGCATGCACAGAAAAAAAAATCAGCTTGAGCCATTTGACAAAAGTATAAGGAAGCAAAGAGAGAAACTTATCTCATAAATGGAGGTATTAAAAAAACTTTGTATCAGCAACTATACAAACATCACTGTCTGCAACTATTCGGCTTTTTTCATTGCTTCTTTTCAACAGATATCTGATTTATCAATTCAAATCCCTTTTCATGGAGAAATAAATTTCTTCTATTTGTGATCATGAAAGGAACTTAGTTACTAAGTTACTTTCATGATGAACAAAGTTTGGAACACAAGAAGTCAAAGATGTTAATACTTTCAATCCTATTTCCCCTCTCCCCTTTATTATTAGTACTGAGAAAAAATGATTTTAACATTTCACCTCAAGGTTGCATGCTTTGAACACAGCAAACTTAGCTATTCTAAGCTAGTACTTTGCAAGTTCTAAATCCATTGCCTTTATGCACGAGTGCATTATCTATTCAGCAAAGCAGCTTCGACGTTTAGAAGTCTCAGAACTCCACAAATTTAACTTGTGTAACTGGTACAGTAATTAGTCAGGAAAAGGAACAAAAGTATGATGTAGGGAAATAAACCCGGGAACAAGCAACTAAACTTCTTTCCCAAGACAGATGCTGTATTTGTGAATTGCAAAAAGCAAGATATTTGAGGAAAGAAAAATTTGGTTCTTCCACTTCATTTCAAAGAATAAACTGCTTATCAAGTGACAGTAAATTGCAGCTATCCAAAAAAGCATTCTACACCTACAGATGAAGACATCTTTTTCTAAGAAAAGCAGGCTAATGCACTAGCTAGGCAGCAATATCAAATCAAATATAGCAAGAGCTCAGAACATCTCATGTAAACAGACATCATGATATTCCCGAATCCAAATACTGAGTCCTCACTCATTTTTGTCAAACAGCTTTGTTTTAAAGACAGGACCAGTGAAGTGTGTTGTAGTGACTGTCATAAACAAAACACACAACAGCCCCTCTTGGCAGTGATCTTACCTGCTTGTCATTAACAGAGTACTTCTCTATTTCTTTCTTCGTCTGCAACAGCTTGTTCTGAAATGGACATAAAGACAGCTAAAGCATGGCAGTTTTGAGAACACTATTAGTCCTCAGTACTTCAATAAGGCTTAAAAACCATCCCCTAAAGACCCCCCAAAGTTGACCTCAACCAGTTACAGCATTTTACTGTCATTTTGAAGACTTACGAATATATGAAAACATGAAATTTATCAAGAACTCACTTCTCTGTTTTTCGCTTTGAGTTCTAAACCCAGTAATGACTTCCATAGATTTAATGCTTTTTTCCTCATGCCACAGAGAGCACCTAAGACTGTAGATATTGATTCTTCTACTTTATTTTGGCTCTATTTTATATTTGTGATATTATATAAACTCTCCTGCAGAAGAATCATAGGCACGAAATCATCAAACCCCCAAAATTTGGTAAATTTAAATTGTAATAATCCTTCCAAGAAAAATTCTCTTAATTTTAACTACATTCAGGGTTATGTAAAGTAAGTTCTCAAGTGTAAGTAAATTATCAAATCAGCTGGGACTGAGGGTCCCCCAAAAATTAAGTGCTTTTGTTTCCAGAATAATTAGGTTTTCCGCAACAAATAAAACAACAGCCTGTTATGAAAACAGAATACTTCCAACTAAATTCTGAACACCTCTTAGTTAAAAAACAACAACAATAACAAACCAACAAAGCAATGTTTTTTCCTCCAAAGCTGTCTTGATGAAGAGTTTTTCACTAGTAACAAATATGATATAATGCTGATTAGACACCAGTATATTTTCTGAATTTTAGAGATGATTAAATTCCGAGATGTCACTTACTGTAGGGAAATTCTATAGTGTTAACCAACATAGGGGTTTTCCTGATTTTGTGCTCTGGCACAGATCTAGACAATGATATAACAAATGCCATTAACGAAAGCAATAGCACTAGCAAAGTTTTAAGGCAAGCTAATCACAAATTCCATGTTGGGCTACGCTTCTTAAAAAGGCAGCCACCTCTGCTACTCAAATGCATTAATTTGGANCCAGAATAATTAGGTTTTCCGCAACAAATAAAACAACAGCCTGTTATGAAAACAGAATACTTCCAACTAAATTCTGAACACCTCTTAGTTAAAAAACAACAACAATAACAAACCAACAAAGCAATGTTTTTTCCTCCAAAGCTGTCTTGATGAAGAGTTTTTCACTAGTAACAAATATGATATAATGCTGATTAGACACCAGTATATTTTCTGAATTTTAGAGATGATTAAATTCCGAGATGTCACTTACTGTAGGGAAATTCTATAGTGTTAACCAACATAGGGGTTTTCCTGATTTTGTGCTCTGGCACAGATCTAGACAATGATATAACAAATGCCATTAACGAAAGCAATAGCACTAGCAAAGTTTTAAGGCAAGCTAATCACAAATTCCATGTTGGGCTACGCTTCTTAAAAAGGCAGCCACCTCTGCTACTCAAATGCATTAATTTGGAATGCTTACAGTCCCCTTAAAATATACACCGAAGAAATATGAATAATCATCAATTCCAAAATTATTTCCCACCTATACAGATTTTGTGAACAGTTTAGCCAGTAAAATCACACACACACTTACCTCATCCCTTGCAATCAGTGTTATGAAAGCACCTTGCCTATAGCATTCAATAGCAATACATTTTCCAATTCCACTGGAGCCTCCAGTTACCTAAAAGTTATTTGAAATTGGCAGTGTTAGTCCACTATTCTCATTCCTTCTTCAGTATGTATGAGTCAGATCACATGAAAATTCTAAAAACATACTGAGGTTAAAATATCACCCGATGAGATAGGAATACAGGAGATGCACTAAAGTTAGCTTACGGAGTATGAATGAAACATAAGATCTGAACAGATCAACGAGCCTTTGTTTCTACCCTAAACCCAGTTTTACCTCAGTGGTAATTTTTGGTCATTTCTGTTGTCAGGCACACTTAGGCCACTCCCATGTGGGCACTCTCACGTGTTGCCTAGCCTATTTCTAAAAGCGCGTTGTTAAAAGTCTGAAATCACTATTAATGCCATAATAGCGCCATTACATACTGCACCTTTGTACCTGGCCACAGTAGAAATTATTTCTAAAATCAGCTATTGCAGATTGTCTTCTGAAGTTGTCATCATGTAAACATAAACAGAAAACACCTTCTTTCTTATTAAAACAAAAAATCCCAGTAATTCAACAATTGGCCCTTTGTAGCATTATTTCTCAGTCCCCCAGTCAGAACCTTGAACTGCCCCCATGCCATCCTGCTATTTCAGCTTAGTGGGGATGCCAGCACCTAAACTTCCATAACCTTTTCTTCTTCCTTCAAGCTGGAACACCTGGATAGTCTCATATGCAAACAGGAAGTTAATATTTTGTTAATATTAGACAAATACAGGTTGATGGGTACAGTCCTGCATCAAATGCTGCAGGAGTGTACCCTGCCAAATGATACCAACATGCAGGTGAAGGTCACCTTACCGCCTCCCTCACCACCCTCAATAAACCTATTTATGAACTGCCTGTGGAACAAGATGTAGATGACAATCCTGACCTCTCTTTTTGACTAAAATACAAATATCTGCCCGGTATCTTTAAGTGACTTGGGTCAGCCTCAGTCTGTATGTGCCTTCGGTTCTCACACACTGGTATCTCCCTTATACGCTCAAGTTATTTGAATTTTCCTTAAACAGCATATTAAAAGTCATATTGAGAAAATATTGGAACAAAATACCTAGAAGCAGTTATTGTAAAGAAATACACACTGATGAAATGAGTTCAGAAGAATTGGAAAAAGATGAAATTCAGATTTCTCTGGAAATCATCATCTTTTGCTCTTTATCAAAACCTTTCCAAAGACTCCAGCGAAAGGTTAACTCCTCCATTTTAAGAAAATGGAGGCATTGAGCTAATTCGTGTAAGAGCAAGATCACAATCTCTAACTACACATCCTATCAAAAGCCTTGTGTTGTCTCCTCATTAGGCAATGTCTCAGTTTTGTTTTCAGAGATGCATTATCCTCAAAATTCTTTCCACTCCCGGAGGCAGTAAAGTCAGAAGAGTCAGAAGTACATTCCCATGAGTCATAAACTCTTCTTTCATTTGAGTATTTTACCACCAGCCCTCAAAAACAGCTTAGTGAAAATAAAATAATCCCAGCAAAGATTTACAACACAATCCACAGTTTCTGACTGGTTCATCTTCAGCTGCAAATGGGCCAAGAACGGGTGTAGCACTCACAAAGACTAATTTCAGCTCTTTAGGCTTCCTCTGTTATTAGACAGAACTGCTTCAGATTAACTTCTAACTGACTCTGCAAGATTAGCTTCACACCACACTAACCTTTGAGGATAGCTCCAAGATGTGTGTCCTGTTCTAGAAACGTGACCCTGTCTGCAGCACTATGAACCAAGGATGACAGCTTTCAGAGTAGATTAAGTCCATAAGCGTGCGAGTGTTAATTATTGATCTGAGACTTCAGCACAACCACAGAATTAATTTAATGCTTCATGATGGAAAGAAGTAACAAATACATCGGAATTCTTAAAATAGATTGCAATATTTCAATACAAATCCTAAAAGATTAAAATAGTTTGATGCATTCAGGCAGACCTGAAATCCAGAGCATGTGTGAGATGCTTCTGCAGGTTAGCAGCAGGTACATCAGCACTAATCAGTGGGCATGGAAGACTGCTCCAATTCTAATTTTTGGTGAGACAGCTGATTACTACCAGCACAGACTGGTGACTATCAGGAATGGGTCAACTACACCAGTGCTTGAGCAATTCTCTGCAGGTGAAGGTACCGGCACCAAGTCTCCAGCTTGTCAAACAATGCTAATGTTCATTTCAGAAAGACAATGTGTGAAGCCAAGGAACAGAGAAAGGAAGTTTTTACTTACAGTCATACTCAAGAATGCTGGACAGAGCTCATGTCAGATTGATCGATGATAAAGTGCAATATCAATTAGCTGAGAACTTTAGCACTTAGGTGGGAGGCTGCTACCAGCACGTGGGAAGTTGTTACTAATATACACTTCTTTCAGGAACATTCACCATGAGTGCTAATGTAATAGCAAAAAAATAAAAATCCCCAACACTAATGAAAAGTTTGCTTTGTGCTCTAATGAAGTTAACCTAAGCAAATCTACGAGGTCTGTTAGGTAGGTAAGTTCCTAACACAGATGTTCAGAACTAACAGAAGAGCACACATCTACTCTGTTAAAGACAACATTATTACAATTACTTACCCTTGTAGCCGATGGTTCTACACTGCTACTGCCTTTCATTAATTCCAGACATCTGAATTGCCACAAAACCCATTTTTATATTTTACTGTAACTCAGCCTCAGAGGAGTTAGCCAAAATGAAAATCTGGCCACCACAACTCAAATCACAGATTAATTTTTTGATAAGAAGGAACAATTAAAACTTAGTATTAATTCAGATGTTTAGAATGTAGTACTACCAGCCCTTGAGCAGTGTTACTGACCTGCTTCTATGCTTCAAAAGAACATGCACCAAACTAACTATTCCAAAAAGTGTCTGGCTCCAACTTCTTGAGCTATGATCCTTGATAACAGAGTTCAATTTTTAAGAATCATAGGCTTTATTTCCCGCTTATAAATGGAAACGGTGAGGTACAGAGAATTGATCTATCAGAGCTTCAAATTGGAGATACTGGAAATTCACTTCAATTGATGAGACAGTCGGAATCCAAGTTAACTGAATTGTCATCAGGAATGATCAGAACCAAGACGTGATATGGCGTCTCCAACAGAACTTACTGACTTTCACTTAGAACTGGTTGCAAGCTGGCTTCATGCTTTTAGACAGTGCTCTGACAGAAGGTTCTGCTGAAACAGAACATGCCTTTAATCTGCTCTAAGTGGTTAGCACGCCTGACTAGACTCAAAATGATCTCTTGTCGAACCACTCGGATGTGTCCAAACCACAGATCTTATTGCTCCCAACACAGGAGTGATGGTGCTGAGACACCAAGATGGGCCATCCTTAAAGCCAACCACAGTTACCAGGCTGGGCTCTGCACGGAACTGGGGAAACTACTGGAATAGAGACGACCCATGTGCAGGAGGGTTCGGCACCATCGTCCTGAACTATGTCCACATGAAAAGGGGCCCTTGTCAAACTGAATGGGAGACAGTCCCAAGCAGACAACATCTTCTCATTTCCTGCCACTGCCAATCCAAACTTTGATAAACTGCATTCATAACACTGAGACCTCAGGGGTTTGGGTTTTTCTCAGAAATTCAATTTGGTTTTAGAAAGATTAAGGCTGAAACAAGGGGAAGGGATTAGCATTAATATTTCAGCAAAGAGTTTTTCAACATCACTCAAGAACTTTCGTAGAGAAATTGAAGAGAGAACACGTATAGAGCAGGTGTAGCATCCCTGACAAAGGGCAGTTAAATGTGGTCCAAGTGAGCTCCATGCAAATGAAGCAGTGGTGACTGCCTTAGCCTATTTTCATATTCTTGTCTACTGTTACAGCCAGCTACCAAAATACTAGCTTATTCTCACAGAATCCGTGACATGTACTAGTTTGTAGCCTGAGACCAAAGGAGAGAGTTAAAGCCAATGGCAAAATAAGAGATGTATAAACTGCCTTCTGAATTTCAAAGCACAAAGAAGCTCAGCAGATGAAGCTGCAGCTCTACAGCACAAAAATAACTTTTATACCCTTTATTTGAGAACACTTTCCTAGTCATGCTAGAAGTAAAAAAGTATTAAGCATCTAAGAAGCATTTTGTTTAAAATAAGCTAAACCTAACGCCTGAGCCAATTTAAGAGCAGAGAAGCCCTTACCATTTAATAAATTTAGCTGGGGTAAAGAAAATACATAGCAGATAAGGACAGGGCAGGGGGGGAACCCACAAGATTAGACGATGAGTAATTTGGAGTTCTCTAGACTCTCACTCTGAATAGCACTCCTATTCTTTTCTAAGAAAAAGAGACTCTTATAATTCTATGATTTCTCCAGAAACCATGTCTCGCCTAACACAGCAAGGGCTTCTTCCATCATGCAAATGACTCTGGGAGAGGACAAAGGAAAAAAACCCACTAGTTTTCTGCTTCAAATTCCTATCCCAAATGGCAGGCAGAGTCAGTTATTTAGCCATAACTAAAACATGTACTAACCTTAACTGTTAGGAGTGAAGAGAAATAATTTTTCTGAAGGATTAAAAGTGAAAAGAATGCTGACTTAAGTTGAAAATTCAGTAATTGGTATGTAATAGCCTCTGAAGTTGCCCAATGACCTTTCTTCAGAAATATAACAGATATATTTTCATTATACTTTAAACAGGCCCCTGGAAAGAAATGTTTCTAGGGAAGACTAACTTTTTCTGCTTCAGTAAAGCAAATTATTCAAGTATATTTTGAAAAATTATATTTAGTGTGCAATGACAATCACTTGCCCTCTTGAAAGGGCTCAGGCAGCTACATACGCAATTTGTAGGTCATTATTCTTTTATTTATTTCAATAGTCCGTTTAACTGAGGCCTGATACTTAAGCAGATTTTGATATTTTTATGCGAGAAGACTTCAAGGAAGCCCTTACATAATGTTACGGTCCTTGAATATTTTCATGAAGTCTCTCAGTCATTTCAGTACCAGAGAACGTTCCCTCCCAGCATATGATTAAAGTATTCACTTTATACACACAACATGGAAAATCTTCTTGAATAGTATTTCTGATTTACATTACCATCATTCAATACTTTTCCTTATGCATGACATTAGGGAATCTGAAATCCACACTACAAGTGCCAAGCATTATTAACAGCATCTGCACACCTAAGAACTAGTGACCTCCACACCAACTGTTCCACATTTCATTAGTTCGCACGAACACTTTTAAGAGCATGACTGAAGTCAAAATAAAACAAGCAGTTCTACAAGTGGTGGCATCAATAAAACTGTTTGCCTGCAGATTTTTATTTGTATCATCAAGTTGGATATATCTCACAGCCTTTTTCTTCATCAATATATTCATACAGTTACTTTTCTAGTTGAACTCCTAATTCTGCAGGACTTGCAGGAATACTGTTTTTTACACTTCCAAACTGAGCTTAAACTGCTAATGAGCAGCAATGGTTACAGGGAGCCTTCTCCAACAAGAATAGTCTCATCATTTTCAATGTGAACTTGTTTAAATGAACCCTTCTGATTAGAAGAACCAGCACGGTAGCTTTTAGAGAGTTTATATACATATACTATATGTATATAAATATATATAGTATATTATATACTATACAGAATGAGCAAAACTTCGGGTAATCACTGCATATATAAATAAATAAAACCAAACCAACAAAGACAAAAGAAATAAAATCCATTTAAGTTTTTATGTTTGCTGTTCTATTTCTTCATAAAAGTGACAGAAAGCCCCTAAGTCTCCTTCACCTTTGCCTTAATAATCATTACTCCTGTGGGGAAAGAGCCATAACCTGAGAATCTTAATGCAACCTTGAACACACCTCACACAGAATATGATGCTGTAAAGCCAGTTACAGCACCCAAGTTAACACCTACTGCATAAAGCAACTTGGGAGCACTGTTGCAACTTGGAAACATCTAAATCATTCCGGGGACAGCTCCATCCTCCAAAGAGGAATTCCAAAAAGTAATAATGAAGAAAACAAACTAAAGCTACTCACTTACAGTAAATTTAAACAGACAGTAAACTGCAGCTTCTCTGCACAGCACATACTCTGGAGATTTGGAGATAAACTAATAAAGCTGATTCTAGGACCCTGAATCTTTGAACCGCTTAACTCATTTGGTGTCATGTGCCCAAATTCACTACTTCGTGATCCCTCTGAAAGCACCTGGGTAGTATTCCCCTTTCTTCCATCCCCCTCTTCCCAAGCCACATACTCATGCAACTTCCAGTGGTGTACTACTCATGGACTCTTTCAATAGTATGCTCTTCCAAAGACTTCCTTCTACCCTCTTGTCAAAATATTGCTCGAAGACATCCATATCTAGGTGCTTAAAGATGAAAGGGCGTCCAAGTGTCATCTGACCACTTCCTTTGTAATGGTTTTTCCATTTCCTCATACCTGACTTGGTTTTTTAGACTAAGGAAATCATAGATTTGGCCTTTGGTCTATGCGTGTGTACACACACCACTTGACTACCCTGGGAGATGCTGAAAGAAAAGCAATCTCAAGGTAACCGGTGGCTTGGGGAGTACAAAAGCAATGTCTCAAAAAGCCAGCGCTGAGACTGGAAGATGGTGACTCAGACCATCGCCGTAAGCCAACCGGGACACACAGCGGTTGTCAGAGCCATCGGGACAAGTCATTTCCTTATCGCCCGGGACTTGTGGCTCCCCTGTTTTGGTAGCTCGGGGTGCCACCGCCAGCTTTCCACAATTCCTCTCGGACCCGCGGGCACCCCCAAGGCTGGCACTGCCCGGCCCCCAGCCCCGCTCCGGGTGCCCCCAAACCTCCCTTCCCTGCCGAAAGGCTTCCCCGCTCTCCTCGCTCCTGCAGCGGGATTCCTGCAGCCATACCCCCGGCTGCCAGCGGGGCACTGCCCGCGGCCTGCGCCCCCACGTCGGAGGGAGCGGCTTCTTTCCTTCCCTCCTTCCTTCCCTTTCCCGGCGCAGGGCGGGCGGCTCAGGAGCCCCTCCGCTGCCTCCCCCGGCGCCGAGGCCCCGCGGCGGAGCGGGCCAGCGACAGGGGACCCCGGCCC
>WEIT01033720.1:3786-24075 GCA_013389985.1 Dryoscopus gambensis | reverse complement strand
TCCGTGGGGAGGGAACAGCCGGCTTCGGCAGGGGAAGGGGGAAAAAAACCTGGTGTTGGTTAATCACAGAATGGTTTGGGTTCCAAGGGACCTTAAAGATCGTCTCGTTACAACCTCCCTGCCGTGGGCAGGAACACCTTCCACTAGACCAGGCTGCTCAAAGCCCCGTCCAGCCCGAACACTGCCAGTCGTGGGTCATCCACAGCTTTCTCTGGGCAACCTGTTCCAGTGCCCCATCACCCTCACAGTAACTCATTTCCTCTATATATCTAACCTAAATTTCCCCTCTTTCAGTTTGTACCCATTCCCCTTTGTCCTATCACTACAGCTCTTGAGAGAGTCCCTCTCTGTCTTCCCTGTGGGTTCCCTTCAGGTACTGGGAGGTTACTCCGAGGTCTTCAGACAAACTTCTCGTACTGAGCATGAAGCACCTGTTTGCACACAAACTTGTTATTACATTGCCTGAGGTTACCAACTGACATGACGAAAATGGTGGAGATGTGTCGGAACGTTCCTGCAATGTGCACTCGGAATGGGATGAGAGCAGAGAGCTCTCCCTTGTCTGCGAAATAGCGAGTGTCAGTGAGGTAGAAAGCATACACCCTTTATGTAAGATAATTAACAGACTTTATCACAGCGTGCTTTAAAGCCTACTTTACATCACTGCCTCCAGTAAAAACAGATGCAGGATCTGTGGGACTTGGTTCACACAGTGGTTGAGCTCCACTGGGTTCTGCCGGCTGCAGTTGGAGTTCACGCTGCTCTCTTCTTCTAAATCCAAATGTTTTTTCAGCATGGTTTTCCCTGCTGAGTGAAACTACCGGTTTTTCATGTTATTCACATTAAAAGAAGATAAAAGCATGGTTTTCAGCTTTATGGCAAATTATTAGAGCAAATATTAAAACAAGCAAACAAAACAAAAAGAATCCCAGAGCAGTTTGAATAAAATAATTTCATATATTTGACTTAGAGATTTAGATATTTATTTAGTACAAATGCCTGCATTTGGTATTTTTTTCATTTATGTTATAATTATTTGTAACTTAAAAACTCACTCAGATTACTTCTTCTCAAAGTTAATATGCAGTCATTAGCTTGTACAAAACTGTTCCCCCCCCAAAAAAAAAACCAAAACAAAGGAAAAACTGAAATCCCCTAGGCAAGAGGGTGTGCAGAAGGGCGTGAAAATAATATTGTAGAGGAGGAGATTAGAAGTAGTGAGTAGGTGGAAATGGAAACAGAGTTGTGGGCAGGGATTATGCAGTTTTCAGGGTGAGAACAAAGAACCTGAATTTGATGCAGTAAAAGGATGAGAAAACCAAGGATTAGCCTTGAAATGGGATTGACTTGGAATATGTCTTTGGTGGCATTTTGGGTCCAGTGCTTCAGAGGTGGAGGCACCAGGAAGTGAGAGGAAGACACTGTGCATAATAAAATGCTGGCTGCTAGGGTGACATCAGTGGAAGCTGATTAGTGATCCATCTCAGAAAAGTATGTTAATTATGTTGTTAGCAGAAGTCAAAATACTATGAGGACAGGAAAAAGCAGCAACCAGATATGTTCATCTTCTCTTCATAGGACAGTCTATCTGCGCTATCTTTGCAACAGTATCAAATTGGCATGAAAGAGGAGATTAATCAGATATAACTATAGACTATTTCTAGACCTCCACCACAAAAGACGCTGAGGCTTTCAAAGCTCAAGTGTCAGCAGTTTAGAGATAGAGCAAAGCAGACAGAAGTAAATGTGTCTTTCACAAAATGACTCTGAAGATCGAGGTGAAGTGAGGATGTGAGTGCAAAAAATCATCTGCACTAGGCTCCCAGTAAAATGAAGGTTAAACATTGGTAGGAGGCCTTTAGAATCCTTGAACTCGTGATATGGTCCTGATCAGCTACAGTTAAATGTTCACAGCTAACTAGACTAATGGAGAAGTTCCCTTGTAGGAGATTTCATGGAAAAATCCATACTGCTTTTTTCTTCTGGCTAAGAGGCCACTTTAGCAACCTTGGGATTGACAGTGCAGCTGTGATAATGTTTGCTCTTGTTTCGTTCTCTGCACTGTAAAATGTTGTTGACTTCTGTGTGAGAAATGCATTCAAAGGGGAAGACCTTATGAACTCCATACAAGTTACCAATGATTTCCCCAGCAAACCTTTTTGATTCTTATAAATAATGCCAATGGAAACTGAAGTCTGCCATCCGCAAGTTACCTGGTTTGTATTCATCTCACATGACCTCATTCACAGAGGAAATGCGTTCCTGGCACAAGGGAATTGTTTACAATAGAACTGTTTTCTCAATGACTGTAGAACTGGAAATTGAACGTTAACATAAACATCGTAACACCACTCCAAACTGCAGTTATACATAAAGCAATACTTAATTAATCTGACCTTCATAAATAACATCATAAAGTGTGTAATTTTCAAGAGCGAGCTGGCCAATGTCTGTATATACCCTGAGGATGGGGAGGGAGAAAGAATGGATAAAACATACTCATTACTTTGCTAATTAATCTGCAGAAGAAGCTTCAATACAACAGTGATGTGTTTAGAGAAGGACGGGGAATACAATACAAGTAGATGAAAGCAAAGTATAAGAGCTGTTACAGCTGTGGTTTTCTGCTTCCTCAGTTTTGTTAATTAAATCTTTCAGCAGAGTTTTTCACTGACAATATTGTGGTGATGCCACATATTCAATATGAGCCAAAGTGTGGCAACTGTAGAACCAAAGTTATCATTTAAACATGGAAACAAGTTTGTGAATTGGTAATACTACAGGACAAATGGCTGTTATTAGACATGTCCTTTTGATCTTAAGAGATACATGCTCCCAAAACACATCAGCATGTAAAAGAAAAATGTCTTGCTTCCAGAGGCCTTTAGGAGAAGGGACGAAGTTTTGGAAGGGCAGATAGCACGGTTACAGCCTCCAGCCTCTGGAGTTGCTTGTGCCTGACTATTCATCTGAATTTTCTGGTTGTGTTTTCTACCTATTGGGAAGGGGGAGGGAGGACCAGGATCCCATAGACTACACTGTGATAAAGCTGGAGATGCCTTGGAGTGATTTCCATCCAGCCTGTCCAACTGCATTCAGAAAGAGAAATAGCTGTGAGACAATAACTTCCATGGCCAAGGAAAATAACTTTTATCGTTCCAAAATACCTTGCTTTCTTTTCTAGCCTTCCCCAAGCCTCCTTTTTTTTTTTTTTTTTCCCCTCATATCAAGCATTGATGTGGTATCTAACAGCCCTCTTAAGAAATTAGCATTAGTGGTTACAAGAGATAAGAGCCGTGTTAGTAATTCTGGGATTCCTGGGAAACTCAAGGTTCTAGAATAATGGCAGTGTAAATAGGTTGTTCCCATCAACCAACGTTCATGATCCCTTATGTCTTGAAGAAGAATAGTTAATAGAACACAAGAGCTGCTGTACTCCATCAGAAAAGGATCTAACATACTGTCTGTCCCTGACCATTGTCCATAGAGGATACTTGGGAAAGAGGAATGAAATGATGGCCAGTACATGGTGGTGACAAATGTAGGGTGACGGAAATGTGCATCACACCCAGTTTTCTGCTCGGCTGCGCTTTCCCAAACAAAAAACCAGCCCCACTGTAGCTGTACAACTCGTGTGCTGGTGCTCGTGCTGGCAGAGATCACAGAAGTGTCTTTGTCTTGCAGGGCCACACAGCTCCCAGAGCAGTGCTCAGGCCGCAGCACCCTGTTCAGGTACCCTCTCCACTGGAAAAACGTCAGCCTAATCCTGTGGGTCTCCCTGGAAGGAAATTTCCCGTGCTGCTGCACTCTGTATATCTCCCAGGAGGTGCTTGCTTGCAGCAGGGCTGGATCCCAGTGCTCTCACAGCTGCCAGCCCTTGCCACGATGAACATGGGCAGGGCTGATGGCCCAGGGGCTGCTGCAGAATCACTCCCGCGGGCTGTGCACACAGGCAGGTGGTGCTTGTAGGCAGCTGGGGCTCAGGTCGAAGTGAGGCTGCCTGCTGGGAGCAGAGGAGGTGTTGGTGCCTGATTGTGTGCTACAAAAGCAGGTGACATGTACATATATAGCCCAGCCACCAGCCTGCTTCCCCAGGGCTGCTGCAGCTGATTTGGGATGAATGCTCTGCAAACAAAAATGCTCAAAACACTGTTTGAATTAGAATTTTGTCTTCACACTGTACTTCAAAACTTATTTAATTGCTTAACATTTTTGGCATAGGTGTTAGAAAGAAAAACAAACGAAAACAATATTCAAAATTAACTACTTGTAAATGATGAACCATTATATGTTACAATTTTTTTTTTATTTTATGCTGAAGAAGTAACTGTACTGATATTTTGCATGTTGAACACTAGATCTATTGAAATAAAATTAATGACAACCCAGTAGTAAAAGCAAATCTTTACTCTCTAATTTAAAAAGACATAAATGAAACTTGTGACCAAGATGACTGTAAACTTCAATTGGTATCTGTGTTTCTTTTCATTTGGTAAACCTACAAATACCAGACTTCACATGGGAGCAATTTGCTGTTCACACTTGGACATGAGACTCTTTTAGCTTGCTAAATATTCCTAGGGATGCTGTGGATTGTGGGTTGGAAGAGAAGGCTCAGCAGCCTACCTTCTCCTCAGGTGGCATGGAAAAGTACTGCTGAAAGGGAGCAGGCACAGGCACAGGAGGGAAGAGGCTATGGCTGGTCTCTGCACTGAAAGGTTCAGAGCTAAAACATACCTAAGTATCTGCAAGAAGTGAATGCAGGCCTTTCACACAGGGACATCCACTTTGTCTATTGACGTAAGAGCACCCACTCTCGACTGGTCTTATCACCTTAAAAATTCTATTTAAGCAGATGATTACAATGCAAGTTCATGTTACAAGATAGCACAGCTGATATTACATGTAACAGCAGCGGTCTGACTAGAAGAAGCTCCAGAGACACCAGCTGTGTGTTCACCTGACACTGTAACAATACCCCCAGTGCCTCACTGCCCTTGTCATCTTATTGCATTCATCCCCTGGGAACCCTCTACTGGGCCACAATCACTGAACGCGTAGAGAAAAATGCACTATACGACTAGAAGTGATACACTTGGGAGTTTGATAATGCAATTCTACCAAAATCACCTTCCTTTCAGGTGTAGTATGATTTTCTCCACTACTTACTGTAAGTTGAGTGCTGGGTAAGGAGATCCTTTTAGTCCCAATGAAAAGCAATCCGTAGTCTTTATTGGAGAAAGCGTAGTGCTTGTATTTTGAAGGTCTTAGTCATAAAACTTGTCTGTAGAGCCATTCTTACAATCAACAGTATTTCAAGAAGTGACACATGTCAGCCTTTTCTGGAGTTGCTCTGGCTTTCCACACCTCCCCCCTGCAGCCTTCCAGTTGTCAGCACTGCTGTACAGCCTTTCCTCCTTTTCCAGCAAAATCAGTTGCAATTCCTATCCTGCCTCACAGTTCTCCAGTTGGTTGCAGCTGCCCCCTTTCCCCAGTGTCCTATGGAAGAGCTGAACTGCTGAGTGCATAAACCAAGCATCTGCCGACCAGAGGGATCAAAGATATGCATTGCCTGGGAATCTGTGCTTCAGGGGGATGGAAGAGGAGAAGATGCCAGTGCTGCGCTTAGTGTGGGGTGGCACACACCTCCTGCTGAAAACTGGATAATGAGAGAAAGGGAGTCTCACATGACTGAGATCTCCCCTCCCCCTTTGTTTAAAAAACTCAGAGAAGAGTAATGTGAGGCTTACTATGGCTTCACCTTCCCTTGGCCCCTACCTGTCTAGAAAATCCACATCTGCTGCAGTTATGGTCTCTAAGCTCATTTTATGATACTGTGACTGAAAGAGCTTTAATACAGAATTTCACCCATGGAGAAATTAGTTCCTTGGTCACTATACTTTTTTCAGTTTTCAGGCAGAAACTCTAGGTGTAAGCTGAAGGAGGGAGCCTTTTCTGGCTCTTTAACTATGTCCCTTAGGAGTTACCATTGAAGCTACTGCATTGCTTGCTCAATGTTTGTATCATGTTTTGCATTCCCTCAAAGACAGTCTTTACCTATTACTGTCATCATTACCTCCCTGGATATGTATCTTCATGAATGCTTTCACTTTTTAGCCAGATAGGGAATATTTCTGTAGTTCAGCTTGCAGCAACTTCTGGCCTATGTCTACTCAGCAACTTTGTGATTAAGTTGCTCCACCTAAGTTGCTAATGTGCTTTTCAAAATTAGGAATAATTTTCTGCTTTGTATCATGCCTTTGGAAACACCTCCAGATAATCTTTAAAGATTGACAGGTCCTAAACTTTCGTGAGTTTTCTCTGCTTCAAGACTAAGCTACAAGTTATACCACTGCAGTCAAGCCATGTCTATTATGCTCACGTTCATATGACTCGATCTTGTTACAAAACGCCAAACTAATGATTTGCAGTCTTGGAAGGCCTCTGGTTTCCTCAAAAACTTAACCTTTTGTAAGTGATCTTAGGTAGTTGCTGTGCTTGTAAACCACCACATTGCTCGCCAGGTCTTCTTTGTGCCCTCCCCCACACTGCTGCATGGGACAGCATCGTACTCTCCCGTTGCTCTTTGCCTTATAGCTGCACTCTTAAAAATACCGGAAGAACTGAAATTACCTCCTCCAGGTTCATGCTAGGTTCTCTGTCAAAGTAATTCAGAAAACTTTGTTTGCTCAATCTTTTAACATGGATTAAATCTATTTCCAGTTCCAGGTAACACGCAGGATATTGACAGCACTGGCAAGAGGCTGGTGTTTATCTCTTGAATGACATTACACAACCTCTGCCCTTGCCATCAGTCCCTGCTAATTTATCTTTGGCACGCGCTGCAGAGAAGCTGCTGCTACGCAATGGAAATCTAGAAGATGTCTTGTACATAGCTCTGTTTTACCTCTCTAACCCAAGGAACAGGTACAAAACAGGATGCTGAACGCAAGCAATTCAACCATTCCTCCCCCTTGCACTTCTACCACGTGCATCAGAGTTGCTTGTGCTCCTCCGTCTCCATCCTCTAACAACAGTACAGCCCACTGCCTTCCTGCTGTCAGCCTGGGAAAGGACAGCGTGTACAGATGGGCCTGTCGCTTTGAAGGGAAAAACAGAAATCAGAGACACTCTGTCAGCTTCTGCTTTGTTGGATATAAACTTGCTTTGTTATAAACACTGGAGAAATATCGGAACATAAAGAGCTTTGAAATAGGATTCAAAAAGAAACCAGTGCTTTATCTTCTGTTTGAGAAAGAAAAAAAAATGGTGTGAAGGACAGAGGGTAAGTCAGACAAAAAAAGAAAGAAACTGAAATTTAAAAACCACCAAAACCCCCAGAAAATTAGTCAAAAGCAACAGGAAAGAGGCAGGCAAAAATTGCCAATTAACATCCACATCAAAGGAAAATTCTCATCAAAACCCTTTTCTTCTTCTAAGAAGCATCATGCATTTCTAGTATGTACTGCAGTGAAGCGAGCACGCTTTACACAAAAGAAGGCCCAAGAGAATAAGCCAAATAGCCTCAAAGCTTGTGGAAACCATTTTACACAGCTGACAACTAGGACAAAACCCCATAGGAGCCCCGAGTGTCAGCATCGCTGCCCTTGTTCACCAGTCAACTTCCACCGTGTGCCAGCTCCAGGGGATCTGAAGCACAGACCCTACACGTGTTTCTGTGGATTCATTTACCCCATGTAGAACCTCAGACTGCCCAGGAAGAACAATAACGCTGTGTCCCACTGCCCCACAGAAACCCCATAAATACTTCAGCACATTTGTTCCCAGCTGGACTGAGCCCATTTAAACTTGGAATGGGCAGGCACCTCGCAGTGCTCCAGATGCTGGATGGAGGTAACTTTGCAGCGCCTCCCTGGTNTTTGAGGTGTTTGTCACCAGCATTCCTACATATGGGTGTGCATGAGTGCCCTCTGTGTGAGTTTGGGCTGTGGCAGTGTCTTTTTAGGGGCACCCCTTCTGTCCTGAAGCTGGTGAAGGGACAGTGAAGATGAAGGGTGCACAGAAAGGTTTAGGCTCTGTCAGCAGGTCCTGTGGCTCCTGTGGAAACTTTGGCTATGCTGCAGCTAAACCAGCTTTGCTGTCAGCCAGGCACAGTGCCCTGCTTGCTCCCACACTGACAGGGGACACATGCATCGTGGGCATGAGCTTTTAGGGCAGGTAAGAATGACAAAAAAAATGAAAACATTTTAAAATTATAGTGACAGAGCAAGGCAGGACACAAACATACCAGTCCACATCAAAACAAGAGGAGATATAAAGATTAAAGCAGTAATAATTTCTTTGCTGTTCAGTTGTCTATGGAGTAACTAATAGCTGTGATTAATTAATTAAAACATCATTAAAACTTCAAATGAGCTCATGCCCAGTCAGGCAAGAGAATGAGCATTTCAACTGGCAATTTAAATGGGACATTTGAAAAAAGTAATTAGCTAATTTTTCCAGATTTTCTGAAATCTTATACAAAGCAAGGGTCTTGATAGGTCAGAGCCTGCCAGCTACAGCCTGTGTTCCAGCCTTAAGGAGGAGAGGAAGAAGAAATGATAATTTGAATTCATACAGTTTTAATTTTTTCCTAACTTTCTATTGGGCAAACAATTCACCTGACTCTGCCAGAGCCTAAGTCACAGCTGCAAGTAACAGTCCCCATTTGCCATTGTATTTCCTGAATGAGATGGTGATATTTATAGCCACTTTCCCAGTCCCTTTTGCCTAGCTGACTCGCTACTGCTGAGACATGGACAGAGAAGCAGCAGAAGGCAACTCCTCCAGCTGAGATTTTTGTAACAAATTACCTGTGGACGGTCATCGGGCCGACAACAGAGTGAGTCAGAGGAAATTACTGTTTATAGTTGACAGAACACATGTGACACTGAGCATGTTTGAAAGCAAAGTCCCTGCCTTGAATAGCTTGGATTTAAATGAGTTGAGGCAGCAGAGGAGGAGCGAGGGCAAGCAAAAGCAAGTTCTGCCAATTCATGTCACAGCGCCTGATAATAGGTCACCAAGCAGGAAAGAAAACTCTGGCTGCATTATCAGCATCAGGCCTGTGTCAGGTGTCAGTGACTTATTTCCTGGAGATGTCTCAAAACACAACCAAAGCCTATCCAGAAGGGAACTTAGCACCTGCTATGATGCAGATAGGACATTGTGTTGTGTTTCCATGACTAATGGTTGAGAAGTTCATCTAAATGAACCCAAAAATGTCAAGTATTTCTGCAAAAGACTAGAAGATCGTACATGTGGCAGGTACCATGCACAGGTGGCACGGACAGATGGAAATCCAGCATCCCCAAACTCGGAATTGACATGACAAAGCAAAGAAGTATCCTTGAGTGTTTATTCATCAAGTTGGAGCCTCTCAGGTAGAAAGGCTGCAAAGGCGAGTAAACAGAAAATGTCACAAACCAGCAACCTAATCAAAAAGCTCCCATCAGTGGGTGTGTGTGCATGTAGAGGGAGGGAGGGAGAGGAAGGATTGTAATTAGGTCACAGGGACCAAAAGATACAAACAGGACAATCTTATCTAATACCTAGGCTGTCACTACACAAATGCCAGGACAGAGGATGAGTGACCAATTAAAAGAGTTTTTATGCAGCTAATTATGATGACAGAGGATTTGTGGAATAAAATCCCTAGATTAGTACGTTAATAAAAAGCTAAAGAAAAATTGAAGGGGTAAGCACTGAAGCTACGCCACAAGAGCTACAACAAAAGCTGCCTGCTCAAGAATAAAAGGAACAATGTTTTGATAAGAATTAATTATCTGCTGGAATAGCAGCACAGTATGAAACAAACAGACCACTGAGTTCTTGCAACAGTTTACGTAAGTTGCAGGAATGGCTTTAAGTCAACCATGATTACTAGGGTGAATCTGGTTAAGACCAAAAACATGTATGGAAGCCAGTCTTGAAACAGGCTTGTCATTCTGGAGGAAGGAAAGAGTAAATAGCAAAATGAAGCTGTTCCTGCATATTTCAAGAAATTCAGAACTATTAAATAGCTTCCTGACAAGATAATCCTCAGAAGAACCACCAAAAAAAGCGGAATACTCTTATTAAGAACACTAAATAAACACCAAAAGTAGATCAAAACACCTGACCACAGAATATTCAGCAGCTTCTTGGCTACAGTTGACAAAACGAGCAAATTCTGACAGGTAGGAACACAAAAAAAGCAGATTCCAGAGTATCTCCCTCAGCTACATTTGTTCTGCTCCACTAATTAAAACAAAAGCAAGTAAGTATATTCAAAGACCAGCAGACTTGAAAAACCAAACCAAAAGAAAAACTTAAGAGATTTATGGAAAACTTGATTTGTATGTTTTTGTTATGCTAGACAAGAACAAAAAGGCAACATGTAAATCAAACAACTGTGGAACTTGACATCAGTCAGGCAATGTAGGAAAAAAATGTAAGAAGGTAATTTACTGAGCTATTCTAACCCTGTAAGTATGTGCATCAAGAAATACACCACACGTGGTAGGAAATCCAGAACTTAATGTCAGTGTGAAGAAACTGTCTATGAAGGACACAAGCACATACACAAGTGATTTAATTGAAAAATTATTTTACACGCAGGAAGGAAAATGACATTTTTTCATATTGCAGTCAGAGTAAGCAGCAACACCAGAAGGTATGAAAAAAATTTGTAAGCTAACCAGCCAAAGATGAGACCTTGTTAAAAATGTACAACTAATTTGTCCAGTATTTACAGAGGTTTTGATTATTCGAAGCAAATATAGTCTTTCATGAATTCTTTGATTTAGAGTATTTTCAATTAACACTGAAAACTAAAAAGTGATTTTACATACTCCCTCATTTGGCTATCATCTACTATGGATAACTTGGCCAAGAAGCTTGGTGATAGATGTCAATTTATCATCATTTTACAAAGACAGCAAACCAAAAAGTTGCCCTTGTAGCTGCAATTCTACGCAGCAAAGTTTATTCGGAATATATTGCTAAAAACAACTTCCAACATCAAATATTAAAGGTTCTGTTACACATGTCATCTGAGCAAGCAGCAAGATGTAAATTTAAAACGTACAGTATATTTTTCTTTTGCATTAAAGATAAAAGATTACACAGTTAAGCACATGGAAGCCCATAGGACAAATCAGCTTACCACAAAAAGGAAACAAAACCCCAAACCTGAAAAAAAAACATTCCTGAGAATTCTAAGATTGTAGGATTGCAGTGAGGACTCTCATTTTTAAAAACGTCAAGAGACAAACACTTCAGACAGTGGCTTCAAACCTCTGAACGACAGCCACGCTACTATGTGGCTCACTTCTATAAAGTGTTCACAAGAGAAAACTAAAAATGAGATCTTGGTACAATGAGGATTAAGTTTTAAGATAATTGCCTGTACCTACACTGGAATTCCTGCCCTCACCCACTCCCTCTCCTGCCATCCCCCCAAAAGCTGACAGAAAGATTGGCAGCCTACTAATTCACATTTACACATTCTGATGTAAGACAAAGGTAAAGCTGTGTAACTGAAGGATTTTGGAAAAAATGTTTCATCATGTTAGTTAAAAAAAAGCTCAGCACCCTGCAGATCAAAGAATACTTAACTATTTTGTTTCAGTATTAAACACAGAAACAAAGGTCTAAGAAGATAATAAAGCAGTAAAAACTTGAACATAACATTGAAGAAATACTCAAATAACATAGCTGATGTTGTACTACAACATTTTACTTCATTTAAGTACAGAAAATGCCACCCATCCTATGATTTATAAAGTACACAAAATAAGTACATAAAAGAAACCAAACCCCATCAAAAGATGATCATATATGTGCATATGTACATAGAACATACACACCTAAAATGTGCAAATTTCTTTTAATGCAAGTTAAACAAAACATTTGCAGGATAGAGTCGTACAATGATAATGGAAGATAGAGTATTCTACATATCCTAATGGGGTTTCATATCTACAGCCAGTGCAAACTTACAAGGCACAAACTCAATGCTGATGCTGTAGTGTTGTAAGTTACATTCAGGCACATCTCCATTTGCAGTTCTGCAGAAAAAGAGCAATGGAAGTGCTACTTCTATACTAAACTGCCAGCCTTCTCTCACAGTTTCAGCACTAAATTGATGTAACCTATATGCTACAGTTACCAGTGGGGTTCTTGGTAAATTTATCACTGGAAAGGCTGTGGCTAAAACATCTGTTCTAATCTCCTTGCATGTGAAAGTATGCTGTTTCCCAAAATACCTCCCAGACATTCTCCAAAGACTACATATACGTTGCCAGCCTCAACATGTGGGATCTTACAGGGTATTACTAATGCTTTTTTCTAACTTTAGTCAAAATTTCTGCAGGACGTGAATCCAGATTTTAAAACCCAAAACAACAAATAAAACAAATCCAAACAACCTCCCAAGAACAGCCAGCAATACACATTCTGAGTTACTTGCATTTAACAAACTTCTGTTAAATTGCATAGTGACAGTGTGTACCAGCTAGTAAAGAGTTAAAAACAAAAGCTTGCTGTTTAAGGCAAAATTTTAACACAGCATAGCAGAAAAAAGCCAAATAACAGGTCCATCAATATTTAATCAAAGTACTGGCCCATGTAGTCTTATCCTCACAGTGTCCTCTTTCTTACTTTAACAGCAAACCCACACTTGCAGTACGCTCGATTAGAAAATTTTGTTGCATTTTCCTAAACGAAATGAGAGCAATTAATACATATACTGATTGACTGATACTGAAAACACCTGACAAATATGTTCTCTCCCGCCCCATAAAAAGGTTTTTGACCTTACTGGGAGTTAAAAACTCACTGGTATCCAGGTCTAATATACTACCTAAAATGGAACTAGTAATTTAAAGCTTTCTAGTATTTTTTAGACATTACCACATCACTTTGTTGTCTCACCCTAAAATTGCATTTTTGTATTATTTTTCAATAGAAGACATTTTATAGACATCTGAGGAAAACAATGCAACATAAAAGCTTAAGGGTCTTTGCAAAGGGATCTTCTATTCCTTCTGCAAAGTAAGAAGGGAGTGATTTTATTGGCATTTATTTGAATTGCCATCAATAAAGACACAAGAATACTTTAAAAAGGAAAAAAAGTTCTAATGCTTCACACATATCTTTGGTTTAGCCTTCCTGACCAAAGTCTTCTGTAAACTTCTTTAACTTCTCCAGGTCATGTTCATTGACTGTTGGTTTTGTGCTAGCAAGCGACCTGAGCATATCGGTCTGTCAGAAAAAAAACAAACAAGTGTTTTCAGAAACAAGTGTAGTACCACTGCTAGAAATTTTGCTGCCAGGACAAATATGCATTAAAAAAAACATTAAAAAGTTCCTATTTACACAAAACTTGAAGTAAGCCTGAACACTTCTGCACAGAGGAAGCATTTTAACCCTTTGAAGACAGACAATGGTCTGTGAGTTTTCCAGTAACAAAACCACAACCTCAGGTTTAGGTTTAAGCCACTCATCCATTCAAGTTTTATTAATCTCTTTTTTGAAAAGAATTGAACTTCCTTTTTTTTTTGGTCAGTTACTATTTTCAACCCATGATTAACTATAGCAGATTAAGTGGAAAATAATCAGAATCTCTTCACAGTCCAGTAATGTAGAATGGTAGTTTGTGATTCATCTCTAGCAAAGTTTTACTGCTCATGACTGGTAATTCCTGTCTCTTCAATTCAGTCAATTTCCTAGATAAATATCTAGATGTGAGGAAATGGAGTTTAGAAAAAAATTCATAGGTCTATGAAGTTAAAATACACTATGAATAAAAAGGGGAAAGAAAACTAATCAATTCCTAGCCAAAGGCAACTGAAGAAAGTAGATGCCCAACCTCTATTACTATAAAATTATGGGTAAATCCAAAAGTTAGTATCATGATTTTCTACATGTGATATTTGTCTCATCAGACCATAAGCACCCTGCTCAAAAAGAATTAAAGCCTTATCTTTTAAGGATAACTGATTTTGGGCACTGAAACAGCTGCCTTTACTGCATCAGAGCCCAGGTACCATTAGGAGCACACAAGGAACTGCTGTCTTCAGTTCCAGGAAAGACTGAATAAAAATCCAATTAGACCATGCAGGGAGAAGTTTTAGGGCAGGCCTGCACCTGCATAAATCCTTTTCTGCTTCTCAGTATGCAAATACACACAGGAAATTCTTTTCTGAAATACAGTGATGGTTCTATTTACAAAGCAGTGCCTGTGATCCCCATGAAATGCATTGATTTCTTTCATTCTTTACAAGACCGTTTGCACACAAGAAACTACAACAGATTTGTTATTAACTGCTACTTAAATTCAAAATTTTCTTCTGCTGCTCTTGGGGAAAAATACAGAATGAGTGCCTAGCAATTAATTTTTTCTTAAGCAGTGAACTAAAATTGAAAATTGTCTTACATATTTTATTCCCTAGGCCAAAACAGGTATTTTAATATGCACAAAGAAAACAGCAGAAAGAGCTGTATCACTATGATGAATTTTAACCAAAACTACCATTACATCCAAAATCTTCTTACATTTTGGTTTTTATACTTGTATCTATTTCATGGGCAATATTTACCTATAGCACATCCCCTCCCAATTTACAGTGAATGTAATTTTCTGTTTCCCAGTATTTACGCCACAGTGATGAGAAGAAGGTGTTCTGTGGCACAGGAACCCTAAAGGTTTTGAATGAATAAAAGCCAAGTGAAAGAACAGTGGAAGAGCCAGATACTGCCTATGGATGAGAGGACGGCAGCTGCATGCCAGCAGACAAGAATAAGAAATGCTTATCAGGAATAGACAGCTGTCTTTTTCATAAGCATGCCATACTCTAGTGCTGCATGTTGAGAATTCAAATGTTATCTGGTATGCCCAGCATTTCTGAAAACAAACATCTCATCCAATTGTACTGAAAAAGACTCTTTATCTTAAAGCCTTTTCAGAGTTGTGCAAAGCAAGAAAGAAATGCTAGAAAGAACACCTACCATGGAAACTTTGGGCTCCAGTAATTCATCACCTGGGACCTCCATCCATGTCATTTCTATGGCTCCAGGATCACCTGGAGAGCAAGGGGTGAATAAATCTACCATTGTATTTGGATTAGACACTGATGGTCCTTTTACCTAAAAATAAGAAAACACTCAGTTTATAGGAGTTATTATTTTAAAGACAGAAACCAAAGCTGAACAGCACCCTAAGCAAAAACATTCCTTGATATTATGCAGATGCCCTACCCATTGGGAAGATGTCCTGTGAAAGAGAAATTGTACAAGTGTACTGGTATTATTCCCCTTTAAAACATGCAGCTGTAGCCAGATACTTAAATTCACATCAGGTCAAATCCCAGAAGCCACGTCCTCATAAGGCTGAGGACGTCTGTGGAAAATTGACGTGCCAGGAAATCTGCTTGGAGAAGACCATCCTTCCTGGTCCCTGGTCACTTCAGGAATTCATTCATCTCTAGTTAACAGCTCTCTAAAAGCTCCCCAGTGCTCTGACAGTTTCGCTCTGACATCCCGCGTTCCCAAGCTCCCAGCAGCTTTCCCTGAGTTCCCAGGCACCGCCTGAGCAGCGCTCCTTAGAAAACAGCGCCACCTAACGGGAGAACAAAACAGCCTTTTTTCCCCCCAGCCAGAGGGACAGACCCAAAAAAGCTGCAGCGTGTCAGTTCCCTTTCTGCAGTACCGTCACTGTCTGGTACCAGCGACTTTGCTCTCCCTCGCTGTTACCCGCAGCACCACACACCCACGGGAACTCGGAGCATATGCAGAGGTTGAAGGACAACACACTAACCGGCTGTGGACAGAACTGGATTTGCTATTCCAAACTGCATTTAGAGCAAGATGCTGGAGAGCAGATCGTACCATTCAAAATGCACTCTGACAAACCTGCATTATCACATATGGCAAGGAAAAGTTTGCAGTTCGTTACTGACAACTGAGGAAAGCTCTGCTGAACTGAGGCAAGTCGTCTGTTATAACACAAATAATAAAGCTAAGATTTTGCTTATAAAAACACAAAATCACATCCAATTAAAGCATTAACAGTACAAGTGCAATCAACTTGGCTTATGTCAGAGCTTTCAAAGTATTGCAGTTCCTTCCTTTTTTTTCTTGAGCAAAAATAAGTAAGAAGTCCTTTTGAAGTTGTTCTGCAAACTGCAACAACTGAGGTTATTTCATTGCTCCACAGAAAGCTGAAACATGCCTCAGAGTGTTCCAAATTTGAACAAAATGCTAAAAGCTAACAGCCCTTTGGCCAGAAATGCCATTGTCACTTAAAGTTAACAACAGATAAATACTTCAGACATCACTGCTTAAGGGAAGTAAGCATCTAGAAAATCCTTGATGTATCAAAATAACTATTTATCAACAAATACAGCTTACATCACATTGTTATAGGAGTTGTTCCCAAAAGTTAAACTTACTGTTCTCTCATATTCTGGGCCCTACTGGATTTAAGTGTGTCTTTCTCTTTGAATCTTAAGCTGAATGAGTTCACTGGAAGAAACTACATCAAAAATAAAAGAGCCTATCTTCAAAGTGAGTGTAGCTGTTCAGTTCAGGGCCCTTAACCCTTTTATGTCAGGTTGAGTTACTGGTAAAAAAACTGTAATTGTAACTGAGATGACAAAGAAACCGCTGCCAACACAACATACATAGTACTCAACAGCTTAGGATCTAAAATTTTTCCTACCACACCTGATCTTTTAAACCAGAAGAAATTAAAGCTTCCTTTTACATCAATTAGCACCTCTGCAGAATATCCTGACCCACCTTCAACCAAGATACATGAATTTCTGTAAAAAACAAACTTTGCACTAAAAATATTAACAAAAAGTACCTTTAGTCTGGGTCTACTTTAAAATATGCTACACGGCAAAATAAAATTTCATTAAACTGATACACATTGTATCTATTTTAACCTCTGTTTATAACCACTGATATTACTGTTCTTATTTTCCATTTAAGAGTTTAATAGTTTACAGGGAACAATTAATTTTACTGAACAAGGACCATCTGTGCAAATTCTCCACAGGAAAGACATTCCCAGATTTAATGGATTTAGACTGGTGATAGAGTGCCAATTGGTTTTTGTTCAGATAAAGTTTCTGAGATCCAAGTATTGTGAAGAAATAAGTCAGTACATAGCATGTAGAGGTAACTGTAAGATAAGCCAAACAATACAGTTTGAATAGGCTCTTTGGTGTGCACCTATATAAAAGTAAACTGGTTTTTACATTTCAGCAGTGTAAATGAAACACAGACCTTGCTCAGTTGTGTTGCATCTTCACTACTGTCACAGGTAACATTGATTCAATGTTTCTACCAGAACTCTACAAGAACCTTAATTTTTTCAGTTTGAAAAATATGCCAAGTAAACAGAATGTGGTTAAGTATAATCAATCTGTTCTCAAGTGATGAGGGATACACTTATTTTTTTCCCCAGCATGATAAGAACCACTGAACTTGTAATAGAAAAAGAGCATTTTTGTAACATTGCCATTTGAGTCGAACTGCAAACTGAATGCTTTTAACACTCTCTAGATACATTAAGAGTCAGAGCATGGATATTCAGAAATTAGCTCCACCAGACTTCTGGCAGGACCTAAGGGGCTATGGAAAAAGGAAGAACAGCACTCCCCAGTCAACAAAAGGGACATTTATAAGCGTGCAGTATTACCCCAAACCAAATTCAGTTTATTTGCAAAGAATTTTCAGATTAAGACTGTTCTCACAGATGAAATAACTTGACAAGTTTTGATTCCTACTTACTTTTTTAAAGTGAGTTGCTGATTGCACTTTTCTAACGGGCTGCATCAGTGCATCACGGACAATGATGCTTATATCTGCACCAGAATAGCCATCAGTTTTCTTCCCAAGCTCTCGATAATCTGATTCTTTTAGCTCATTTGGAGTTGACCCAAGGTGAAGTTTGAACATTGCAGCCCTGGCATGGTCTTCAGGTAAAGGAATAAAAATACGCTTCTCAAACCTGGTTTAAAAAACAAAAAACCAAAGTGTTCCCAAGATGCCAGCTCATGCAGGTGCATAGTGGAAAGAGCTCACGCAAATGAGAATATAGTTTGATCCTAACAGTATTAGAAAGAAGCAGTTTCAGTACAACAAACCTTAAAAAAAAAAAAAAATCTGAGGCAAATATTCAGCAAGCTGTTCTCATAAATAATACTTCAGTTAGTATAAGCTAACATCCACAATATAACAACTGCTTCCTTTACATTACAAAAACCTCTTCAGATGTTTTCCCAGCAGAGTTGGAGTCTTAAAAGAAAAAACTGAGAGGAAGGCATCTTTAAGTGTTGAAGTGTATTTGAACAGATTTCACACTCAAAGAAAGAACTGCCTGATAAGTTTATGCAACAACTTTCTATGGTCTCCTACTAAATTAAGAAAACACCACAGATAGAAGTAAATTTGAAGCATTCTCAAGAAAACATTGGTAACTGCAGTTCCTCCTTTGAAGCAGCATCTGTTCTCAGAGTGGAGATTGCCTCCCACCAACAAAGCAAGAGCAACTCCAAATTCTGCTGAACACAATTAACCTGATATACATGACAAAGTGGCCAAAATCCATGAAAAATTAATTTTATTACAGCCACTGTTGTACAAGTTCCTTTAAGTCTTGTGGGCAAGAGCTAGGGAGTTTCTCTTTCATGTTGCTGAGAATGAGAAAACTGTTTGGGCTGAGAGGGACCTTGAAGATCATCCAGTTCCAATCCCCCTGCCACAGGCAGGGACACCTTCCACTAGACCAGCTTACTCACAGCCCCATCCAACCTGGCCTTGAACATTTCCAATGATGGGACATCCACAACTTCTCTGGGCAACCTGTGCCAGTGTCTCACCACTCTCATAATAAAAAATTTCTTCCTTATGCCAATCTAAACTTATCCTCTTCCAGTTTGGACAAACGCCCACTGTCCTGGCATTACAAGCCTGGGAAAAAAACCAAGGAGCATCTCTCCATCTTTCTACTAAGCTCCCTTTGTATACTGAAAAGCCGCAATAAGGTCTCTCTGGATCCTTCTCTTCCCTAGGCTGAACAGCCCCCACTCGTAGCCTGCCTTCAGAGGAAAGGTGTTCTGATCATTTTCATGGCCCCCTTCTGGACCCACTCTGTCAGGTCCATGTCTGTCTTTTACTGTAGATCCAAACCAAAGCTGGAATTTCAAGAATGACCTGAAATTTTCAGCAACACATTCACCTCTAAATCTGGCTCATACAACACTACAGTCACATGGATGGGAAGTGATATCTGGAGGCCCCCTGGTCCAACTCCAAATCAAATTGAAGTACGGCCAGTTTGAATTAAGTATATAAATAAAAGTCAGTGTCAGTCACAAAAAAGTCAGTGATTATTTAGCCTACAAAAATGGCCATTATCCAAGCTGTGTCCTCATCACAACATAATCCTATTTTGTCACATAACTGTATCTGTCCTCTGCTTGCACTGCAGCTCAGAGGAACATCCTATTAATCAGGTACAGGCAGTCCTGTATCTGCAGAAGTCCTTTAGCTGCAAAAGAGCAGTTAAAAATCACAAGGTAGGCCGGACCAGTAGAAAAACACGGTGTTTCTGCATAAGGTTACACTTCCATGAAAGAACTCAAGCTACTCACCAGTTTGTTAACAGCTGAAAAAGAAAGCTCTACCCCCTCTTGCCCTTCTGAGGTTATTTCCTAATTTGTCCCCTAAGTCCCCCAGAAAACCAAAAAGCAAGCAGAAAACTCTGTTTCTTCAGGCATAATCATCTAACCAAGAAATCAGATAAACTACAGGGCCAATATAAGAGTGAACAACCTACCTGTCTAAAGGGGCAAGGGACTGTTAGTTTGGCTAAGTCCACTTCATGGAATTGAGTGGCAGAACATTAACCATATCTGCAAACATGAGCTGGATGAACACCTCAAGTACTCTCCAGCTGAAGGCTCACACCAGTTGTGAATTTCATACCATAAAAAAAATGACATCATACCTTCTCCTGATAGCAGAATCCAAAACCCAGGGTATGTTTGTTGCTCCTAAGACCAAGATTCCTTCATTGTCAACACCAACCCCTGTAGCAGGGCAGAAATAATTTAGCTGTTTATTTGATGAACAGAGACTGTTTTAAAAAGCCATCAAAATTTAATGGGGTGGAACTGCAGATATTTTTAGTGTTCTCATGCAGTTAAAAATACACATCTTAATTTCTCTGATTCTGAAAACCAAATAAACTTACCTTGCATCTGGACTAGAAATTCTGTTTTTATCCGTCTAGCA
>WEIT01033713.1:0-17898 GCA_013389985.1 Dryoscopus gambensis | reverse complement strand
ATAAATATATGTATATATATGTGAGAGAGAGAGGGAAAAGGAGACAATATGGTGTTCAAGTCCATAAAAATTTTCTTATAACAGGAAATACTCTGCATATTCCTCGTGACCACAATAAGATGCAATGGAAAAATTTTGTAGAGATAGGAGAACTTGTGACAGTGAGGGGAGTGAACAAATGCAAAGAGGTTGCAGAGCCTCCAGATGAGGCGTTCTTTGAAAATGAATTGGCTAAATATCTTTCAGTAGTGGTACAAACACAATTCTGTCCTGAGAGAAAGACATTATATTTTTTTTCTTGTTGTTTCATAAATTCTAATACTTTACTTCTATGTATGAATAGCCCAAGTATTTTCCAAGTCTTGAAAACAAATTATTTTTAGACGAAGTAAAGTCTGGTGAACCTTTCATCATATAGGAGGAGTGTAAGTGTGAGAGAATGGTATCTGCCCACATGTAAGTAGCTTCTGATCGAAATAGAAGAGAAGAGAAAACTTTGACATTCGTATAAAAGAGCTATTGGTAGGTATATTCCATCAATGGTTTTAACTCTTGGAGGAGTTACAGACTATTTGTTTTTATCTTGGTAGTCTTCTCCAAACATTGACAGTTTTCCCATGAAAGTTTCTTACTTCAGGCCAAAGAATTTTTTCCTATGGATTTATTTTGTGTTACATAAGGATGAAAGATCTTCACTGAAGATTTTGGAAGATGGACAAATCCTTTAAAGGCTGGTACCAGGTGACGGCTGAACAGAATGTAAGTGAGATTATGCTCTTTGTGCCATCACTGTCGTCATGGAATCATTGTTCCCACAAAGTCAGTGCTCTAGCTTACACGGTCCATAGCTGAATAGTGGCTTGAGACCGAAATGGCAAGAAACATTAAAAGCATATGTTTTAACAATATGTCAAATAGCTCTTGTCAAAGGGGTTATTTTCTCCAACCTGCAAATATCATGACACTTTTTGTTGAGTTAAAGGGCAGATTTCCCATGGATTTTCTAGAAGAATTATGCCACTTTTTGTATTTACGTATACTGTATATTTTAGTTCAGCATTTTTCCCTTTTATTCCAAGGTAACACCAAGCTTAATGTTTTCTTTAGTTTATATTCTCTTGCCTGGAGAAATATCTGATGTTTTACATTATGAAAAACTAACCTATTTCTTCTTACAGATGTCAGGTCTATGTAAAAAACAATGTATCTTTTATAAAAATTGAGTCTGTGTACAGATATTCAGGTGTTCAGCTTTTACTGTGAGGCTGATGACTTTCATTGGTGTGTCAGAGTTTGTTCATAATTTTGACTTTTTCTCTATAGAAGGTGATCACTTCCTGGCAATATTAATGTATTCATCAGTATGATTCACTTAAACAAATAATTCCATGCTATAATTACAGTATATATTCTGTACTGTGTACTTCAAACATTACACATTATTCCCCCATTATAATTATTTAGTATATGATTGGGCATTTGAGAATAAATGGACTGCTTCTAATGATCCAGAAAACATTAAGTTATAAACTGAAATGGCTGATTTTGAGAGCCTTTCATGTCCCATGAACTGTAGCTCTGATTTCCTTACTTGTCTTTCCATGATGTATTTATATGGCAGATTATAAAAATATATTCATGAAAGACTTGAGGGTAAAGTAACTGTAGATTTGGATCATCATATTAATTTTCTGGCTTACTGAAATCAGTTTTCAAGTGTATTCTATTATGATGGGTGTGATTTCATTAGAAATATTTTTAAAAGCGTAACAGTTTCGATTTGGAGAAAGACATTTGCAAAACTTTTAAATGAAGCATTGTTTTCAGCATTTCTTCAGGCTAAATGAAGCTTTGTCTTCTGCCAGACATTTTCATTACTAGTTTTTAGGAGTAATGTCAAAAAGGGAGTGTGTTCTTTACACTAGCAGAGAAGAAGCACTGCAGAGTATTGTAAGGTGGCCAGAACAATTGAGCTCTGTATAAAAAAAAAAGTTGTGGGCTAAAGTGATTTTGCTTCATAGACACTGAGAAAATAATGGGTAGTATTTAGATAGAATTATGCAGTAGCCTTTAGAGACTGCTGGGTTCCCAGAAACAGAATACTCTGAGTTAGAACTACTTCTGGGTTATCGTATATAGACAGAAAAATAGAAGAATCCACAAATTCTGGTTGTGCACAGATCTACAGCATGCACCTAGTACTATTTTTCATAAACAGATTTTTAGTTTCATGAGAAAAATAGCAGGAAAAAGAAGGATCTGGAAAGATTACTTTAAGAGAAGTATAACAGTAATTCAGGACGTTCTATACTACCTGCTGTTATTTCCTAAAAACCTCATTATGTTTTTATTAAGTGACACAACCAAGAAGCTTTGGTTAAAAAGCACAAAATGAATGTCTAATACGGGTAAAAGCATTATAAAAGCACAATATACAACAACGAAATATACCTATTTGGGTCTCTGTAGAGATTGCAGTAAAATATAAATCAAATGTATTTAGGAATATTTAGAAAAATATATTCCATCAAGAAAGTAAGACATGAAAAGTGTATTTGTATCTCTTGAAGCTCTTTCCCCATCTGATCCTTGGGTACTTGTCATTGCCAAAATTTACCCTTTCTTACCCTTGCCAATGAGGCTGTAAATTAAGTACCATAAATATATTTGTCCAGCAGCTTTTGTCCTGTTTTCTATGAAGTATAGCATAGAAGGTAGTTTCTCATGTAGCAATATATATCAATGTCTGGCATTAATCATGTCGCCAAATAATTCAGTCTGATGGAATGATCCCTTATGATCCCTTTACATCAATTTGCTGATTTTAGTAGGTATGTTTCAGAAAATATCAAAGAGAAGAAGTGTGTAATCAATAGTACCACCAATGTATACAATACATCAAAGACTTTTAAAAGGTCTATTATTGTGGTTTCCATTCATCTTCTTTCAACAAAAAGAAATCCAAGATGGAAGTGATATTCTCAAAAATTAAAATAATCCTGTTAATTTCTGTTTCTTTCTGCTAGCAAAATTTCAAACCATGTCATTAGAAAAAGTTGATCTACTCTACCAGAGCAGATCCTTCTTCTAAACAGAACTAAAAAAATCAAAGATTTTATGGAACAACCTTCATTTTTTTCCCAGTGGTTCATGTACAAAACTCCTCAGTCTACAGAATCCTCAATCTGGCATTTTTATTATGTATTAAATTTAAAAATTATTTTGCTCAAGTGTGAATATTACATAAACATAAAAGAAGAATTTAATATCTATATATAGATATAGTAATTGATAACTTCTCCCCAGTAAGCTTTCATAAAAATTTCTCTTGCAAACGTACGGTTGGTCATGCAAGACCTAAAACATCAGTGGCTTTAAAAACTCTTAAATTGTAGTTGATCACTAGCCTTTGAGAGCATGAATATCCTATCTTCCAAATGTTTCCAGCTTATGAAATAACATGGTTTCTCATAAGATCTTTTACCACTAAATAGATCCATAAAGTTCTTTTAAGTCAGTGATTGTGACTTAAGTGTCTTCATGGTCCTAAGCAAATGTGCATCTTTTCCCCCTCATCAACACTTGTCTTTAAATAAATTATAGGAACATTGAAAGAAAAGCATTTACATCCACAGAAGGTTCATGATGGTGATCTAGAGTTCACCAAAATCATTAGGAGTTGGCAGAAGATTTTTATTTGGACTATATGCCTCCACTGCAGTTCTAAGTGGACGGATTCTCTGGTCTTCAGAAACTGGGGAGAAGCAAATAAGGATCACACGGATCTGCTACAATGAATGCTGTTCTTAAAGTCACCTTCAGCCCTTAATATAACCTTGCTATTCTAGGGATTACTTTCACCAAAAATTCTAGGTGCTACACTGTAGACCTAATAGTCTGATGGAACCACATGTGGTAAAACAAATCTCTTTCAAATGTGTATTAGGCTTTAAGCTATCAGTAAATATCACATCTGCGTATGCTGTCACACAGACCATTTGTACAGCTGTGGCCATGAAGTGCCAAGGAACTGTGTCTGATATTTTGTGGCTGTCAGACAGCAGGGCTACAACACCACATAGGTCTGCAGCACTCCTGTGATGAGAGGTAAGGTTCTTAAGAGGCATAATACGTAAATGCTGATGTTATTCAGCTTCACATCTAATATAATTTAGTGCTTGCTCAGTCTGCTTGTGGCAGTGTAGGCATTTCACTTCTAAAGAAAGATTTTTGCTCTTGGGAAAAATGGAATTGACTGCAAGGCAGACTTTGCAGACATCTGAAAGATAGTTTGAGGCTCGATTACTTCTTTCAAGATCTGAACACAGTGGCAGCCAGAAAGTGTTTACAGTTCTTCCCTTTAGCTGTCCATTGCTCAGGGGAGTGATTCGCACTTCCCTGTTCTCCCTTTGAAAATCTGTTGGCTTTGGTGTAGCTTTAGGGAGCACTGCAAATCATTGCCTTATGCAACTTCTTTTCTTTCATGTAAAAGGTGAGTACTTACAGGGATTTATACAGTAAAATCAGTTAAGCAATTCACTGTTACAATTTTTTTTTTTTTGAAAGTCCCATTAAGTGTAAATTTCTCTGTTCCCTCCCTTGTTTTGGGTTTTGTACATTTTAAAGTGAACATGATAAAGAGACAATACCTAGGTATAAATAAAATCTAATAGTGCTTAATACAATGCTGAATTTTAATTTCTACTGATATTTATAATATATATGGCTTAGAATTTAATTTATAAAAGACAGTAAACTCATATTTTGTCCATTCTTAGATTTTGGGTTCCACAAATAAATTTTACGGCACAGTTTTATAATGATTTTATTTTTCAGAAAGATGTCAAAGCCCTTATTTCATTGGTGGTTGTTGCCATTTTATAATTATTAGTGCTTTAAAAATAAAAAAGGTAAAATTAAAATGGTAAATCAGACAGAAAAATGGAAGAGAAGGCATTTTTGTGTATTAAAAACAAGAAGGAAAATGTTTATGCTTTTTTTTGGTAAATATAGCCAGCCCACAATAGCACAGAGAAATAAAACCCCCCAGAGGTTAAATTTTAAAAAAGACAAGAACATAGAATTAATAGATAGAATTAATACAAAATACTGCCAATCATTTACAAATAATAGATTCACTTTCATCTGCTATCTTTCCTTCCACAGAATTTTGTCATATGAATGTTTAAGAAAGGATGTAAAGTTTAAAACTCATGACATCTTTTTTTAATGGCACAAATCTTAATTTCTGCTCTCAATATTCATCAGTAAGTGCAGCCCTCCTTGTGTAATTAGAGTGCCAGCTACATGTCTGCCAAGATGATAATTGTGCCTGTGATGCTTCTTTGTTTTTATGTAATGAGACTTGCATAAATGTTTGACTAAATTAATGGACGAAGGAGAATATTGACTGTGCAGATGATATTAATAGATTACGTTAGTACAAACTTCCTACAACTGGAAATCCCATTGAACAGTAGGACTCTTAGCTTTGTTCTGGGAGGTATTTGCCAGACATGAACTGGGAAAAGTATAAGTTTTAATGATCTACTTAGATTCTACTAATGCAATCTATTTCATTTTACTTACTTTAGTCAAATGTAGCCCAGCTAAGAAGATTTCTGTCACATTATAATTAAATGTCCGCAGGTGTCTAGCTAGGCTGTGCTCGGTGCTTGGGAGGGCTTGCCTGTACCTGAGCTGGTGCCAGATTACTCTGACAATGATCTGGTGGCCACAAGAGCATTGCTTGACCTGAGTCAAACCTTGGTGACAGCCAGAGATGGATGAAGCTGGACAAACCAGACATTCACTGTGGGACAGGCAGTAGCCTATGGTGTCTCCCTGGGCTAGGAGAGGTTGTGATGCAGCATCCAGATGGGGCTGGAGGCCAGTCAGAGGCAATCAGGTACGAGAACATTGGAAAAACAGTGCTGATCATAAAGAGAAAGAAATGTCCCCATTCCCACCTGGAACACCACTCCCCACCCCACACAGAGCTTGGGATGCAAACTCACTTTGACACCTCATTGTCTCTCTGCATGAAGAAGTCTAGTGCCATTGAGCAGAGGGATATTGGGAGTACAAGAACAACACCAGAGTAACAGGGCAGCTCGGAGTAGCTCTTATGAGTTTACAGGCATGTTATTACCAATTAAGTTTTTCTATATTTGGACTACATATATCATTCTAACAGGACTAAAGATAGATGTTTGCTAGATTTTGATCAGATTAAGATTTTAATTTGGCTAACAATAAATTCTTAGCTTCATACATAAAATATGTTCCCTGTGGTTATTTTACACCTTGTTTTAAACCTGGTAGAACCCAAATAAACGCTTTATACTGCACATCATATGCACCTAGCACATTATTGGGGTAGAGCTTCACAAGTCACCTTATTTGTAGGAGAAAAAATGATTTTCACAGATTTTGAAGGCTCAAAGTGCTCTGTTAATCTACTGCTAGCAATTCTTTTTACCTTAAATGTATGTCTTCATGAACAGTCAATTTAAAGCGTTAGACATTGGTAATAACCAATGGTTGAAAGGTATTTGTTTACTACCAGACTTCTATCAGGTTCCACAATCACATTAATAAGAAATTCAGTTTTATTACTATGTTTATGCACAGTAGTTTTCTGGGGGTTTTTTTCTGCTTCCTCTCTTTATTTAAAAGCTAACTTGTGCCTTGCTCTCATCCCAGTGGAACCAATTGCCCCAAGTATACCTGTACAGCCTGCTTTTTGTGGGAAAGCTGTTCAAGGTAAAGCAACTGAGTAATAAATGGAACATCTGGCCTTTAAGTAGCATAGCATAGCATAGCATAGCATAGGTCTTAGAGCAAGAGAGGTCTGTCCCATTTTTTACACTTGTCTGTCCCATTTTACACTTCATGAACAGGTGAATTAAAAAATACACTCTCTAATAATGTTTCCATTTCAGTGGTTGAGTATATTGTAAAAATATTACCATTTGCTTTCATTGGTTTTGCTTTTATAAATTTTTTGCATCTTAGTCAGGGGAAAAAAGTTGAATGCTGCATTTTAAAAATCCAAACTGCATTTCATTTTAGGTTTGGTTATTAGAATCTAGAGGGACAAGAGATATATGTCTTTCTGGAAATTCAAACTGCAAAGTGAAGGAAAGGACATTGATAAGAGAAGATAACTTGCTGGAAGACCAAAATGGCAATACCTAGAGAAATTCCGTGAATGTTTAACTAGAGAAAATTTCCAAACCACAGCTTCAGATGATTAAATTAATGAAAGAAAGTGTGAATTAATAGAACCTTTAAGAAATTCACCTGCATACTTTCCTTTTTGATGTTGCTTCTACTGAGATAGAAGAGGAAACTAGCACTGAATAAATATTAAAATACACTCCTTCCTACTTTTTCAGCATTAAGAGTTTAAATTGAAACACGATCTGTAGAGGTTCCTAATTAAGTTAGCCTAATTAAGTAGTTAAATGTACTACTTCTAACTGTTAAGATTGGGTTTTAATAAGTCAGCTTTGAGAAATCTTGATTTCAAGATTTTTCTGAGTGTAATTAATTTAATTTAGTTTATACTTCGCATTTTTAAACTAAATAATTCTAGTTGAATATTCTTTTGCTCCTTTTGTACTAGTATCTTTTACACTGACACGTAATACTTAGTGTAATCTTGATGCTTTATTCAGGAATAGTTCCATTCACACTGTTGAATTGTTCCTTTTTAGAGTAAATGTTTGTAGAATGTTGAGAGACATTGATATCTATGATAATATTTTATTTCTGTATTTCATGAGGACACTGAAGGTTTCAAAAATGCTACAAAATGATAATGCTTACTGTTTCAGGAAAAGAAGAGTCTGTGTTTAGCAGCCATGGTGTCTGTAATTGTGTGGCTATTCCTGCTCATGACTCCAGTAAATCTAAGCATAAAAGTTACCTTTTAAAATACTCTAAGATGCCAGACCTACCAATACCCATTTTATGCCAAAGCATATTCCCTGCCTCCCCTGCCCCTGCCAAGATATCCTGGTTTAGAGCTAGCAAATACCGGCTCATCGCTGCAGGTTCTGGCCCTAAGTCCAGCAGGGTAAGGTCTGGCACAGACTGTGCTATTAGAGATGTAGGACTGAACTCACTCCTAGACAAACTAGAATGCTAATTTTTCAGTCACTTTTCCAATTGCAAGTAAAATAGTATTATTTATTTGCAAAACTTTGCTGATATTCATTGGATATGGGAATTCAAACTTTGTCCTTGGCACTAGTCTTCATTGCTGTGTTGCGTATGTACAATTCATGCCATTTACACCAAAAATATGAAGTTCAAAAAGCACAAGTGTCCAATTCTGCACCTGGCATGGGGCAACCCTGGCTATATGGACTGGAGAACAAGAGGCTGGAGAGCAGTGCCATGGAAAGGGACCTGGGGGTCCTGGTCTGTGGCAAGTTGAACGTGAGTCAGCAGTGCCCTGGTAGCCAGGAGGGCCAACCATGTCCTGGGGGGCATCAGGCACAGCATCACCAGCCGAGCAAGGGAGGGGATTGTCCCGCTCTGCTCTGCACTGAGGTGGCCTCACCTTGAATATTGTGTGCAGTTTTGGGCACTGCAATATAGGATATAAAGCTACTAGGGACCATCTGAAGGAGGGCTGTGAAGATAGTGAAATGTCTGGAGGGGAAGCCATACAAGGAGGGGCTAAGCTAACTTGGTCTGTTCAGCCCAGGAAGGAGGAGACTGAGGGAAGACCTCATTGTGGTCTGCAGCTTTCTCATAAGGGGAAGAGGAAGGGGAGACACTGGTCTCTTCTCCGTGGTGACCAGCGACTGAACCTGAAGGAATGGACTGAAGTCGTGTCAGGGGAGGTTTAGTTTGGATATCAGAAAAAGTTTCTTCACCCAGAGGGTGGTTGGGCACTGGAACAGCTCCCCAGGGAAGTGGTCACAGCACCAAGCCTGACAAGAGTTCAACCAGCATTTGGACAATGCCCTCACATACATGGTGTGACTCTTGGGCTGTTCTGTGCCAGGAGTTGGACTCCATAATCCTTGTGGATTCCTTCCAGCTCAGGATATTATATGATCTATGGTTACCTATTTACTCCAGGACAAGGAATCTGTTGTGTTATTCTGAGAATAGGATAAGATAGTGCAGTTCTACAGTTCAAGCTCCATCAAACAAGCTCAGTTGTGTCATTGCACCAGAGACCACAAGTCAGACAAATCTATATGTTAGGCTATAAATGCTGAGGAACATGGAGATGAATAGACATAACTGAGACAGTTATGTCTCAGTAACTGAGACTGACTAACTTTGTTTCTAACATCAAGGTATTCATCTGCTACTTCAGATCTATATCTGAGACATCAGAATGTCTGATGTGGAAGCAGGAAAATAGGCAGCAGATTCCTCCCAAATCACTTCATAACTTGGAAAATATAAACCTCAGCATAATAAACAATAATTGTTTATTATGAGCACTGATGTATTTAATTACAGCTCCCATGAGCTGATGTTGAAAACAAAAGTATTTAAATTCTATTACATTTTCTTCTGTTAATAAGTAAGTAAGATAAATCTTGCTGGTTTTCTTGTGTTTCATTGGTAAGTTGTGTTATTCAAATGTATTAAGAAAGAACTTACATGTATTTTGATACAGACACAGCATACAAAACACAGTAAATTTTGGGCAATAATTCCTGCATTTGATAATAGAATTTTTTAAGAGAAGCATACAGAGGAATCTAGCTAAACCTGTTCTCTTTACAGGAAGTGAAGACATACAGGGATATACAGAGAATGATCCATTTCCACTTAATTTAAATATTTTTTTTAAAGTGGAATACATTATCTTTTGGAGATCCTACATTTCTTCTGTTGACTAGAAAGCAAAACTAGAAAATAAATTGAGAACCTAACTTTTTACCCTAGTCTATTTAGGTGTGGTGAATCCTACACTTTATTAATTATGAATTACTAGTTTTGAAGGTACTGACTGTGGCCTGTATACACTATCTAAAAACATAGATAAACTTCTTTTTAATATGGTGGAAGCTGTGGGCATGGATCATTAAATCATTCCATTTGGAAGTGGTCTAAGGAGGTCTTTAGCCAAACCTCCTGATGAAAGTAGGTACAACATGCAATTCAGACCAGGATGCACAAGGCTGTAGCCTCTTGGGTCCTGAAACCCCCAAGCCTGGAAACAGTGTAATATCTCTGTGCAGCCTGACAAACTCATTGTCTGTTCTCATGGTAAAAAAAGATTTTTCCCAAGTCATCCTTGTAATGTGATATTTCTTCTTCATAACTTCCGCCTCTTACCCATAATCTACCTCAGTAAAGAGCCTGTCTCTGCCTTCTTGGCTTCTCATAGGCACTTACAGGAGATATACATTGTCCTGAAGCCATCCCTTCTTGAGGATGAACCAGGATGACTCCCTCAGTGTCTCCTCACAGGAGACATGCAGCAATGCTGACTGTACTGGTGGCTCCTCAATGAACTTAATTCCATTTATCCACAACTGGGTAGCACTGCGAGGCCTCAGCCTGGATGATAAGTTTCAAACATGGTTTATACAGTGCTGAGTCAAGAGGGGCTGGTAACTCCCCTTCATCTCCTTGCTGTGCTCCTCATTGATACAACGTGTTGCTGTTCCCATTGCCAGGTCACACTGCTGACTCCTGTCTGCCAAGACCCCCAGAATCTTTTCAGCAGGTCTGCTCTCCCACCAATGAGTGCCTAACCTGTATTGTTATTTTTTTTTGTAGAGCAGGACTATACCTATATCCCTGCTGAATTTCCTGCCTGATCCTCCTGGATAGGATTGTCTGAGTTCTTCTGAATGGCAGCCCATTCTCTGAACTTTGCAGCTGGTGTCATTATCCCATGTTTGGTATAATCTTCAGATTTTATGAGGGTGCATTTTATCTTTTCTTCCAAATCACTCTTTAGAGATACTAAACTGGACATGTACCAGGATAGATCCCCTGGGAAAATCCCCTTGTTAACTGTTTTCCAGTATAGTACAAAACAGGAAGTGCCACCTAGAGCTTGATAATCCAGACAGATTTTTATCCTCCTGGTTGTCCAGACATTCATACATCTTTGCTTGAATACCAGAATATTGTGAGAGACAGCGTCAAAGGCCTTACTAAAGTCAAGGTAAAGAATTTCAACTGTTTTCCATTAATTCATGGATTCAATAATTTTATCACAGCTCATTTTATCTTACTCTGATAGCTTTATGACCTTATTCTTGATAAACCCATGATGGTTGGTCCTAGTAACCTACCTCTCCATCATGTGACTAGGATAGCCTAAACTGGAATTTTCTATGGACTGAAGTTCAGCTAGCCAATCTTGTTGTACCCTCATTCCTCACTCATACTTCTTGCCCTATTTTGAAGACAGGTAAAAAGATCATCTTCGGTTATTACGGACTTCTCTCTACAATGTCTTAAGTGTGGTAGAAAGAAATGTCACAATGACATCTGCTGTCTCTCAGCACTTTGGTATCCATCCTGTCTGCTCACAAAGGCCAGAGAATACCACTCTTATCTAAAAAAAGTAAACTTGAATTTATAGTTCCAGTATAAACTTATGAAGGAATACAGCATTTAAATATAATTTCAATTCAAAGCATTGGATCTTGATTTGCTACAGAGTTCCACAGGGGCTCTCAAAGCAGTGGGTCTTCTCAGGTACCATAACCCAATAACCAGACATAATGAGATTTGATAAGGATAGTATTTTCACCTCATTTCTGATTGCTTGACTTTAACAAGCCTAGGAGCTATCACTTGTGTCTCTCAATAAATCCTTTTTCATTTCATATGTCTGGGATAGACTCAACACTAGTTATCTTATCTTGAAAATAAATCAAGCACTCAGCTAAATCTGCACTGCATCAATATTCTATTTTCATAATATCCCCAAGGAAAATGAAATAAAAGTTGATGTGTATACTCTAAAAGGAAACTATAGATTATTGTTTTTCTATATTCATAGATAACGAGGGCAACAGGAGGAAGTGAAAACATTTCTGCTTTAACTAAAATATCCTCTGGTCTATTTAAAAAGAGGTTTTTTCTTTCTTTTTTTTACCATGTGAGGAGTGAAACATACTATTATATTTTTTCCATAATAAGTTGTGAATTGGGCCTGACTGAGATGAAGTTGATTTTCCCCACAGCAGTGCCCTTGGAGCTGTGCTTTGGTAGCTAGAAAGGTGCTGATAACACACCAGTGTTTTGGGTACTGCTGAGGAGTGCTCACACAGCACAAAGGTTGGTTTTCCAACATCCCCCCCTTGCCAGTAGGTTGGGAGTGGGCAACATCTTGGAAGGGGACATAGTCAGGACACATGATCGAACCTGACCAAAGGATTATTCCATACCATAAAGCTAAGAGAAAGGAGAAGAAAGGGGGATGGGCATTATTGTTATATTTTTTTCCAGAGCTATATCTTCAATCTTCTTCCAATCTATATCTTCAATGCATATTGAAGTCATAATTCTCAAAACATGCATGGACATCATCTGCTTATCAGAAATAGAGAATAATTCTTTTGTTTCTCTTTGCTTCCACGTGTGACTTTTGCTTTTGCTACTGTTTTATTGAACTGATTTTATCTTCACCTGTTGTGGCGTGGTGGATGAGGGTGCCGCGACCTTCCCAAAGACATCTCCACAGGGTTTGGAGTTGCTCCCGCAGGGCTGCTGCCCTTCCAGCTGACGAGCTCAGATGCACCAAGGCTCCCGTCCTGTCCCGTCCTCTGAGCCTCCATCTTCTGGGTGGGCCCCCAGAGGGGGCAGCTCAAAAGGGACCAGGATCTCATAGTGAAGATGTAGCATCAGCTTTAGTCAGAGAAGCAGCTGGCAGTCACGCATGCAGGCGGACGATGAAAGAGTCAGGAAGGGTTCTGGCATGTTCTTGCACAAGAGGATTTATTTCAGCCTCATGGCAGGGGAGGTTAGGAGCCAAGAACAAAATGGAGGAAGGGTTTGGGGCTTATATAGGCTCGTAGGGCAGGCTGAACATCGGGATCGAGGGTGTTGGGGTGCAGGGTGGTACAGAGATGGGGTTATGGCAAGGGGACCAAAAGGAATACCGTGAGGGAGGTACAAGGGCCAACAGGGAATGCAGGGAAGGGAAAACATACATGTAAGGAATAAAAGAGGGCAGGGAGAAGCAATGGATTAATCAAAGGAAGAGAACTGGGATACATAATGTCCTTAGGAGAAGCCTGCCTCTCAGGCCTGGGTGAAGCCCCCCTGCCACAGCCCCCAATGGGCCGGGTCACCGCAACATTCACCCATGAATTTTCTTGGATCTTATTTTCTAGCTGCTCCATCCTGCTGAGGAGGGGGGTGATAGAGTGGCTTGGTGAGCACCTGGCATCCAACCGAGGTCAACCTACCACAGTTGTTAGATAGTGGATTTAGTTTGCTTAATATAACTTTGCTAATTGATACAATAAAGCTTCCATAAATATAATCAGAATTTGAGTAATTGCATTTGTACAAATATTGTGTTTGTCAATGCCAGCTCATTTGCAATGATGCATGTCATCATGAGGGAGCAACTCAGATGTTCATACTGTGAACAAAATAGCTAAAATCACTAAATAATAACTAAATCTATGGTTGCATTATATTCAAAGCAGACCAAAAGGATAGTTTAGTTACTGCATATCAACACTAAGTTACACATAACCTTTTCTCCTCAAACTCTCTATAATCTCTAACTTTTAATACATTTAATACTAGGGAGACAAATCAGCACATCTTAAATAAACAGATGCAGTAAAAATGTTTTCCAGTCCTCATTCTCTATTATTCTTAATTTTATATAAATGGTGGTAGTCTCAGAAAGAAACTGCAGAGCCAAGATACAAGGAGGGGGGAACCCTGACAGTATTATAGAATCAGGGCTTTTTGTCACAGTCTATCCATGGTTACTGGTTTATCCTTCCACATCCTGGAGCCCTGGGGAGCTAGTGATTATACTGAGGCAGACCTGTGAATAGTAGCTAAGGAAACCATACATGTTGTGTGGCTTGCAATTTGTCTGGAGGCTGGCCACCCCTGAGCTGACTCTGTCTGGACCAGGAGCCACAGACCTTTGAGAAGCTTGGAGCACAGGGTAGGTCACTTTGCCTGATTCACTCCACTCCTCTGCCATCTGCTATTATTGGCCCAGCTGGGACTATCGTACAGAAATACTGCTCCCAGTACCCAGACTAGAAATTTAAACTGGTTCAACCTTTTCTGTGCTTTCTTGCAGTCCAATCTGTCCTGTGGACTTTGCTAGTGCAAGTGTAGTTTTTTTCTTGATGGGAAAAAAGCATTCAACATGACTACTTTTTTTTTTAGGATTTGATTTGAGTTTTTTGTTCCCCAAAATATAATTTGAACAATCCTATTGAATGAAATTGTTCGAGGCTGTAGTTTATTCATGTATAATCCACAGTTAGCACAAACCACTCTTGAAATATTAAATGCTGATTTCTTAACTGCATTTGCATTCTTAGTTGCTGAAATATTATTGTTCTGCCAAGGATTCAGTACTAATAGAGCTGGGTTTTTTTGTCTCATAAGCTATCTGTGTCCTTTGTGACACCCTGTGACAAATAACACCAGGTACGTATCAGCCTGCAATCAATATAAACTGAACAACACGAACATCCACACAACACAGCTAATATGTGCCTTATGCTGAGGAAATATCTGCCAGGAGAGAGTGACATTAGGATAGAAATAGTAAATACTTTAAGTTGGGAAGAAATGAATAATTAGTACAGAGCAGTTGCAATAGCTTTATTTAAGAGATGGTGGAAATCTCAGTATAATTTCTTTTTGTCAGGTGAATTCTGACTGATTTGTCAGCAGTTGGCAGCTTAATGGTTCCAGTGTCCAAGAGATCAGGCATATCACCTGTGCTCATGTCAGAGCAGGGCGTGTAGCTCTCTCAATGAGCTTCAGGCATTCAGTGAGTCAGACAAGTGGTTTCCTTTGTATCACCTGAGTGAAATAGATGAACTCAAGATGGACTGCTAATTAAGAGTCGAGATGGCATAAATTTTGTGACCTACAATACAACTAAGCTGTGTTACAATGGCTTTTAAATCTTTCACATGTTAGTGAAGGACTTTCAAATTCTGGAAGAAAAGTCAACTAATTTTGCCAATACCATTATGGAGTACAGGTTGTAGGGTTTATCCAAAAATGTGGTTTTGCTGAACATAAATCTATTTAATCTCTTTTTAATAGAAATATTCAAGATCATTTTAGGAAACCTGCTAGGAAACCTGCCTCAAGTATATAAAATAATCTGTTTTGTAGAAATACAGACTTCTAATTTTGGAAGACTGAGTAGAGCTTTATTTCACTGTCAACACCAAATTCTTCCGCAAAGATATACTTAATCAAAGGTATTAGTTACAAATAATTGCAAATATATGATAAAAAAATATTTGAAAATGAGCAATTTCTAGAAGCAGTTTGCTCAGATTGACTGTTTTCTTCCAAAAAGATTAAGAGAACATCAATAATAATAATTATACAAAAGAAATCTTATTTTTAATTTTTTTTTAATGTGAAATGTTCTGTATTAATGAGATTCCTGTATTGGCCAAGAGATAACTTTAAATGTAGGAAAATGAGATAAGATAAAACTCATAAAGCATTTTTAGAATAATTTGACTCTAAATCAAGTTGTTACCTAATTAAAAATGATGTCACAGGTAACTATATCAGTATTATCCATATTTGTTGCCTTTGATATTAATGTGATTTTCAGAAATGCATCAAACTGCACATTAATAAAGAGTTGCTGTTAAGTCAGAAATTAATCCCATGTTTGCATCATCACAGTGTCTTCAAAGTCAGAGCATACTCTAGGTGGAAGTCTTCAAATCTTATCAAGGATATCAGCAAAATCCCAAGTTAGTAGCCTATCTCCCAGAAAAATAAGACAAAGCCTTTTCCTTTGAATAACCATTTGTTTTTATTCCTGGGCAAAAACTAATTTGGTTAGAACTGATAAAAATATGTTATTACTAGGACATTGTGCAGGATCAGATATTAAAGAATATGCCAAGGAGAGACAATACATAATCATGATATTGTGCATATTTTTGTACTGAAAGAATGTTCTTGGCACTGTAGCAGTCATAAGCTGGCAAACTTGTAACTCTTTGATGCAATGGCCACAGGGAAGAATTTACTATTCATTGACATAACTGGTGAAGTTCCAGTAATCAAGAAAAGAGTGTAGCACCACCCCTTTCTGATGCAATAGTGATGACATCAGATTGCATTACTTCAAGGGTCTCCAAAGTGGACATGACAAACAAGATATATCTTTATTTCTGTGGCAATTTAAATGCTGTTACCATCAATATAACCATCCTGCCAACATCAGTTTCATTAATCTTAAGTGGAGCTGCAATGACTGAAAATGGCTGAGGATTTTCCGCTGCTTGTTGCTACAGGAATGGCAAAGTACATGTGAGATGTAGTTTTAGGATTAAATTGCTACTTTTTTGGTAGATCAGAAAGGATTAAGCAATAACACTATAAATTTTTTCTCACTCCAACTAACTTTAGTACAGATATCAGCACAAATATCCTGTGCAATGGAGTAAGGTCAGATGTACTGCATTAAGCAGTTGTTATATCTATTTTTACAATTATTGTTCCCAAGCCACATTATTGGCTCTAGAAACTGTGCTGTTTCTGGTTTCTCTTTTTCCTAATTTGTCTGGAAGACATTGCCTGGCAAATAAAAGGTCAATTAAAATGGGTTAATTTAATAGTAAACCTGTACCAAGTATCTTCTCTGGTAGGGTTCTGCATTATTTCATAAATAATTATGTTATTGTACTGGCCTCATAGCGAACACTTACAAATTCAAATGGGACAAATAAGGCAGTGCAGCATAAGAAAATTCTGGAAGACAAGCACTGTAAAGTACTCTGTCGACTTGTGCTTGCTTCTGCCTTCATTGAATATATGCAGCAAAGTTGAAATCTAGATGGTATTTGATCTCTGCAAGCAACAAAGTTTCCTATTTTTTTTCCTCTATAACAGAATCTAAAAACAATGCATGAAAAAACCTCTAATGGTTGTAATGTGATATGAATCAAACCTTTATCTAAAGGAAAAATAAGCTTTTCTCAAATACGATTCTATAAACAGGAGCACAATGCTACTTACAGTATTTGGACCCAACACTATATCAGAGAAAATTGAGGAAAGCTAAATCACAGCCTATAAGAGAAGATCCAGACTGACTGCAATACCCTAATTTGAAAAGGTACCTATCTTCATTTATTAATATTTTTCTGCCTCCATACCTCAACTTTTGTCCACCTGTCCCTATAGATGGCCACTGCATTTGCAAAAGTCAATTTACTTTGTGTGCCACCATGCCACTGTGCAAGATAATTTTGGAATTATCCAAACTATGAAAATTATTGGATCTAAAGGTGCACCTACCATAATAATTAAAATGCTTAACACCACCTCATTGAGAAACTTGAACAAAATAAAATTTCCTAGAATCAAATTGTGCTAACTACGTATTCTTCTCTACAGGTGCACAGTATGTACCCATCCTTACACTGTATCTCTACTACCCAGTAGCAATTCTCAACAAAAGTGAAATTCCAGTTCAGATGAGCTATGATATCCTACACCAATTATGTTTCAATTTTGTATATATATTTATTATCATCAAGGTTTCATACAGAAAAAAAAACCAAACCAAATTTCTAATAGAAAGAATCCCCTGAATTGTATTTATAATAATGTGTATGCCGTGAATTTCAAAGAAAGATTTAACTTCGTCTCCTTAAATGATGAGGAAAAGTCACCATCATTTGCATAGCATGAGTGTTA
>WEIT01033712.1:3005-14490 GCA_013389985.1 Dryoscopus gambensis | reverse complement strand
TAAAAAAAAAAGGCAATTTCCTACTAACAAGTGTCTTTTATTGCAACATTTTAAAACATTTTACAAAATAAACTTAATTACAACTCTCTAACTCTCTGCCGTGAGTCACCACCTCACAGTGGTCAAATCATTGTCCAGACAGCTCACATCCTACCAGAGACACCAGGAGGGAGGCTTACTCCAAGCTTAAGAGTTCTTTGAGCTACATGATACCAGGCAGTGCTCATAGCAGAGATGCTTTCAGAGCTGGCAGACAGACCAGACCCTCATTCCTGCCCTTAATTCCTGATTTTTATCCCTGAGACTCTATAGTCTTTGGCTGCCTGCCTTAGACTGCTCCAGTTTTGTTACTTCCCTGTTCCAAACTCTTCCTGGTGGAGATACTTCCTTCAGCCTGAACTTCTCCCTTGTCCTATAGCTGCTGCATGTAATTTGTCCAACATCTAGAATATTAGTCTCTGACTATGGTCTTTTTCTTCTTTCTTGGACTACGTCTCTTATGATCTCTTCGGTTCTTGATCTCTGTTCACTTTCACCCTGGTCTCTGCAAATTAATCCCAGAGCTGGCTGCCGACTTCCTGACCACAACAGCTATTTAGCATAGCAAACAAGAGGCAGGAATTCACAGGTTAGGCAGTTGACCCATGGCAGCAACTCAACATCAAAATTAGAATCAAAAATACAGTGTCTTTTGGCCCACACTCAGCCCACTAGCTTCAAACAACATGTCTTTAAAGTACTGCCCCTTTCTCCCTCACAGCCTCAGTGTAGCCCTCAGCTGCCAGAGCAGTATCCAGAAAGGTTATTCTGTCACAGCAAAGCAAAATGGACATGGCTGGGATTTTCACTATTCAACTATGAAGCTGAGGCAGGAGAGAGAATTCTACCTTTAACTGAAAGAAATAAAGTATGTAACACAGAAAAATTACACCAATATTGGCTGCCTACTCCCAAAAAGCATTTGCTACCCCAGATAATCTGCCATTTCATTGTGTTTCTAAAGTTTTAAAATTGAAGTATTTGCTAGCTGCTGACCACTCAAAAAAAGCTAGAAAACAGCCCAATATGTGTATTTAAAGAAAATTAAAAGCCACAATTTTATGAAATCAAAACAGCTTCAGTGCACTAATTGTATAACCTGTAGCTGAAACATTGTTCTGATGTTTATCTTAGCCTCTGCATGGGTAGTTTTCCCTTGCTGTTAATCCCATTAGCAGTAAAATGGACTGAGGCTCTGAATTCCTTTGTTCTGGTTTTCTACATGTTTAATTGCAAAGTTACCTTATATTGGTGAGATTTTGCATTTGCCTACTTTCTTAAATAATGTAACTTATTCAGAAATAAAACTTCATTTTCTTTACAATCTAAATCTGTTTCCAGAAAGATGAGTGAGTGCAAGGCATGAGTAAAGGGATCTAAATTGGCATTTTTTATGCTCCATGAAACACCAGAATCAATTATAAATAGCTTTATTCTTTTGTTGTTCATGGATGTTTCATTTTTATTTATGAAAACTTTTAGTTCAAATTAAACAAGGGAAACTTAGTGACAAAGGAAAAAGCCAAAATAGTACTACTGTTCTTACATTTGTTTATATCAGACAATGTGGAAAAGTGGGAAAAACAAACATTCAAAGCAAGTCTTAGAATCTGCTACAAAAATCACCTACACTAATCTGTACTATACAGTTAATCATAAAATCACCAAATTGTAAATTCTATTTTATGGCTTCTGTTGAAAGTTCCAGGCCTTGCAAAGTAAAAAAAGGCAATAAATTACCCAGCCTTCCTCAAGAGTTTTGTCAGTACATTTTTCTTGGATCCTCTTGTCTTCAGCACTGTCACATTTCTTTAAACTAGTCCAACCTACTTTCAAGGTTGCAAGTCACAGTCATTTTTCTGTCTTAGAGGAACTGTCAACACTTATTCTAATAAACCAGAGTAGAGGCTGTTGAATGATAGGAGGCAGTCCCTCTCCTTGGGGCTAAATATGCCCCCCTCACAACAGTCATGGGGCCTATTTGCTGAAATAGGCTGCAGAAATGACTGGGTTTCCTCCACAGTAGTAGAGTGCTACTGTTAATGAATCTAGAGGGCCCTTTCCTAACTGCCTTTTTAATTTACCTAGCTGAGAATGTTAAACATGAAATAAAATGCGTACTTCAATTTTCAAACATCACAGCAGCTTCTAGCTTGAAAAAAGAGCTTTAAGTATCATCCTTAGGACTCCACTCCCAGCTGACCATGTAGTCTTCCTTTACACAGCATATGCCCTTTTTTCCCCTTAGGGCAGCCATTAACAATATTTTATTTCTTGTTTCTTTGTCCATCGATTACCATCCTAGCCTCTTCCCCCACCTCCCTCCCTGGGTCTGGTTCTAAGAGAAGTTTGCAGTTATGTCTTTTTCACAAAGGCACACTATGTTCTAACAGCTGGAATAACAGCTTAAATGTTAGATGTCACTCAGGATACGTGAAGCTTTTCCTTAAGGCTAACAATGAACAGACATGCCTGTTACACACTGTTGTGTAAGTATTAGACAAAAACATTTCTGAAAAACATGGCCTCTATTCTGTGGCCAAGTTTCCTTTCCACCAGTATTCAACCTAAGCCAGAATCTAGGGACGCTGTCACCAGAGAGGCAGCCTCAACTCTGAGGAAGTTAGAGTGAAAAAAACTACTTGTCCAGCTGCTTTTTTTTTTGGCACAATATAAACAACTTATCTGAATACAATATGACTAAATCATCTCCACAGGAAGCTGCAGTCTAGAACACAAATGCTTTTGAAAGCATCAAATCTCCTCAAATAAGTCACCTGGACTCAAATTTTGCATTTCTGTAGAGGCTATAACTACTACTGATTTCATATGGAGTACGTAAAAAGAATATGAAAAAATTTGGCAAATTAGCTCCAAGTGTCCCAAAGCTATAAGCCAATTAAACATGGTTCCTTTTTTACAGTGCAATATTAATTATCTTTCAGACAACAAGAAACAATATGACCTGATCCTGTGGTGGCAGCTTGCACTTGAGTGCCGTGATAACAGATCTGTATCAGAACATCAGCTCTAATACACAGAAGAATCTGAAATGAAACTCTTGCAACAAAAAGCATATTGTGGTCATCCTGTCTATCAACAAGCCCTTTAATCTTACAAATGTATTAAAATGCCACAGAGGGATGAGATGAAACCAGATCTCGTGCTAAGAGTTAAGACTCACGGCAGACTTTTTCATCTGTCCCATCAGTGCAGTCCTCCACTCGATCGCACCAGTACGTGCTTGGGATGCACTGTCCATTGGAACACGTGAACTGCTGGCTTGAGCACGTCCTTCCCGCTGCAACAAACAGGCACACAATCAGTCTTTCCTATCAACCAAGACTTTTTTATGAGGAAAAATATTTTCCTTCCTCTTTAATTACTACATCTTTCTCATAAATATCAGTATAACACTTTCTCCTGCTGTATCTTGGTGTACTCAAGATTAAAGAACACTTGAAAAGCTCATGGCAGCATAGCTCTGTGAGGGCTCCTGTAGCCTGCAAGGTCACTGCTTTTCTCCACAGAAGAATTGACCTCTAGGTTAAACATTACCTCCTTATAATTATTCTGCCTAAAACATTAAATTACCAATTCTCACTGATTAAAAGTTTTCTCTGTTATTTTATTTACTGGGTCAAAATCTGTCAGTAACTGTAGGTTATTCAGTCAACTGGAATGTCGCAATGCAAACACAGCAAATTTGGAGGTAAGGCACTGCTTTCTGATACAGCCAGGGCCCCAACAGTCAGGAATAGTTTGCATATATAACCAACAGAGGATCGAGAATGATTATGTCTCTTCTCTTGACAGCTGTCAGTAAAAAGCAATCACATAAAACTGTTCAATTCCACTTTGATTCCACTACAGCTAAATTACACTTTCAGTTCTTAGGCAAACTAATATGAATCTGTGAAGATATGGCTGAAGGTCAAGCTTACTACTAATTTTTCCTTCCCCCGGCACCTGCACATTTGTTTCTTTCAAACGCATGTTATATCTCAGCATCATCCCAGTCTATACATTGGCATCTTGTCATCTGCTGCTCTACAGGGGCTCTCTACGCCTTGTTCTGTCAGCAGTGTTCCCAAAATAAGATCAGCTACTGGGATACTAGTGTCATGAGGAACAACAAGAGCAAGACAGTAAAGTAAAACAATTTTCTGCATGTATGACTTCCAGAGCTGTCAGCCAGTTTTCCCAAGAAAAATTTTTAACGTTTCAAGGAGGAAAATCTCTAGCTTTCCCAAACACTGCGATAAAAAGTCCTTTTAGAAGAACAAGGACAAATACCAGGAGATGACTCAAAAATGGCAGCAGCACAGTGCCACTGTGTAGATACTAACACTCGTGATTAACCAGTACATGGTGAACAATGTTACAGTGACCCAGTTCAAAAGTCAAACTCAGAGATGTTGCTCACTTTGCATTTTGTATTTAAAGATTTCTTAGTTAAAACATAACCAGAAGTTGTGCTGACACCTTCTCAGAGGAAGAGGGAAGCAAAAGGCAGTTAACTTCATTCAAAATTTTCCATCCCCAGTGGATGAGGATGTAATCAAGATACAAAAGCATAACCAAGTATGTGAGCAAAATCTTTCCAAAATAAATATTTTTACTTCCCCAGGGGTTGGAGAGTAGCTATAGAGCTGTTCAGTTTTAAAAAGTTACCAAAAAATTATACACACAATCAAAATGAAAATAAATTTATCTTATCTTCATCACTTTAAGTAACTTTTAATACTAGAAATTGCAGAAAAAGCATCCTTCAGAACACTACAGTTGTTCTCTTGTCTTATGCAATAAGGCAGAGAATTTAATTTGGTGCAGTAATCATTTCAGTTCACTGTTCACCACTTTGGCATGTACTTACAGCCCTTCAAATGCTTAGCCATGAAATTCTAAGCCAGAGTAACATATTTTATTTATCTATCAATACTAAAAAAGAGCAAAGCCTAATGCTGTGGCAGTTAGGCTGTTAAATTATTTTCTTGATCTAAACTGTATGGAGAACACTAAACATTTCACTTGAAAACAGCAATTCAAACATGAATAATACACTATTTAGCATGTTTGAAGTGAAGTACTAATCAGAATTACTTCTAAGTTTAAGATGTCCAAATGATAATTAAAGACTAGACTCTCACCATATACCATCTTGGTATTTCTCCTCTCTGAATATGAGAAGGAACAGCTCTGGCAATTCTAAATAATAATGCTATTAAATAGCATTGTTGAAAATCATACAAGAATATTTATCAATGTTTGTTGATTGTTGATAATTCCTCCTGTTTTGCATACAAATAAATTTCAGAGTTACCTAGAAAGAATTAAATTTTATTATATATGGTTCTGAGATGCCACTTCATGCCACTGTGAATTTTGTTAGCCAATGAATACAGCAGATACAGTATTATATCAATTTCATCATTTTTGAAATTACTAAATTTTGTATCAAGTATAAAGCTAGTATACATTTTATATTTTTCTCTTTTTAATTAAAGGAAACATGAGTAATTTTCAAATTTCAAGACCTGGAGATATCTTTTTAGACATATTTTCTATATTTTATCTACTTCAGACTTCAGATTATTTTATTTCTAGAAACACTTTAGAGAGACTTCAGTACTTACAGAGGGCTTGTTTCTGTATGTTCTCAATATGCTGTTATGTAAATTACATTATTTCAAAAAGCTGGTATAACACTGGAAGTTAAAATACTTACGACATTGTTGATGTTCATCTGAGCCATCTTCACAGTCCTCCTCATCATCACAAACCCATGACTGTGGAATACATTCACCATCAGTCTGACACTGAAACTGATTTCCCTCACAGGTAGGTTGTGCTAGTGTAAGCAATGAAAAAGAATTGTCATTTCACAGACATCTGGGAAAGCACTTTCAAAGAAAGTAATTGCATAAGGGAAAAGAAGGTCTTAGGTTCATGTGTCAGTCAATTGTAACTTCCATGAAACATATGAAGCATTTAACAGATCAAAGAAAACAGACAGACCAGAGAGGAGAAAGGGACCAGCAAAAGGATGCTCAAAGGCAAAATTCAGCTTAGTACACTCCTGCATAGAATCTTCAGCTTTAAATCCTCTCCTGGGGACACAAGTTCCTTAGAAGGCAGACCCCAAAAATTTTCGGATTCTGAACTGCCCTCTGGCAGAGCCGCTCTTTTTCACTTATGTATAGAGTCCCACTAGCTTCCCTAGTCTCACAGGGGTCTGTTCAATTGCTCTCATTCCACCTCAGATGCTTTATCCCTCCTAAGAACATGGTCTCCCAAAACGAGCTCATGATTTTTCCTTGTGAATTCATGAGGCAAAAGTGAGGGTCAGATCAGAACAATCTGAATGTTGTTCCAGCTCCACTCTGTACTCTTCAAATAGACAAACAACAGGGAGCCATCAAAGAGAAAGATCAAAATAAATGCCTGAAACTGTGTCACAGCTTACTCCATCAGTAGTTAATATTCCTGGAAGAATCACTAGTACAACACAGTCCAGTAAACAGGACCCTGGTTTTGACCAACTCTGTTCTCAGGATTATGTTTTTGCAGAAATACAAGGTTAACTTGAAACACTTTGTGCTCATGGGATGATATGCAAGCACAACTACCAATTTAACCAAAGCACTGAGGGAGAAAATTAAAACAATTTGTAGATTTAGAGCTGAAAAGTACAAAATAAAATCAGATGTACTTCATGCATACTCTTTTAAGTTCTGCTTCAAGAACCAAAGAATAATCTTTTAGCATGATTTTAACCTAAGACTAGTTTTAAAAAGTTTAAAATGATCTTCCTAGGCACTGATGTGCCCCACTACCTACAGTACATTAACATATTGCTTTTAAAGGACAATTAACTCAAAAAAATTGAGTTAAATTGTTTTGAATTGAGTTCAAAAAAATGAAGCTTAATTTTCACTATTGCTATGGGACAATGTCATTTTGTTTTGCCAGTTTAAAGGCATTCTTCATCCAGTTACACTAGTTTTTTGGAGCTAACTAAAGTGCCAAGCAACAAATCAGACTGTCAAGCAGTGTTAATGGCCTCCAATTATTACATGGGTCAAGCAGTAAAGAAATAATACAGTGTGAAAAGAACAGATATAAATTAGTCTTTCTCACTCCCTATCAGCTGAGGGGCAAAAATCGCCCTAACCTGTAAGTGGGCTGAGAATTGCACCAACCCACAAGACCTGAAAGAACACTAGAACTGAGAAGGTAAAATACAGGCGAGTTCCTGAAAACAGACTGTGGAGGGAAATTCTTCATTTTCACAGCTTTTCCATTCAGCTTGAGAGAACCTTTGTGCACAGATATTACAGTCCATATGAATAAAATTGTTGTCCCTGAGCTGCTGACACAGCACAATCAACTCCAGACAATTAAGCATGACTCTACTTTGGGCACAGTAGGTACAGTTAGTTGTACAGGGTCTGAAAAATTCAAAGATTTGGAGCACAATTGATGCTGGTGGCAGCTGTATATACCTCCAATACTCAGGATTACCGCAGTAATAGAATACAATGCATTTCTACATCTACTTAGAACATTAGTCATAACATGAAACTGCATTATTGGACATTCAGATTTTTAAGAAAAGGTTAAAGTCATGTTAGAAGCTGAGCACTACTTGATTTTCCATCTGTCAAAGCAAATGAGCTCATGGAATTTGGCTCAAATAGATTCTGCAGCATCTCATGACAACTAGTAGCTTTCTCCCAGTATTCATTTTTGTATCATAGGTACGATTGAGCATATTGGAATCTCCTAATTTCTTATATTACAAAGGAGTTGCTCTGTTTCTCTTACGGCAGCCAGCTTCATCTGTATCATCCGAGCAGTCTTTCGCCCCATCACACCTCCAGTCTGCAGGAATACAGCGGCCATTGCCACAGCGAAACTGCCCCCGCTCACATCCTGGGGTAAAACAGAGCAACAAGCAGCTTAGCAGGGCAAGCACATACAAATGGACAGTGAAATTCATCAACAACTCAAATTCATTACCTTGCAGCATGGAGAGAAAATGATAATACAAAAAAATAATACAAAAGATAATACAAAAAATATTAAAATAGATAAATAAAAAAGAAGAGCTCTATATACCCAGTCTAACAATTTTTTTAAAAAAAGTAAAGAACCATCTTCAAATATTACAGGACATTTCCAACTAAATTGCTAGAAAATTCCAATAATTTTAGTATTTGTGTATTATACAAACAAAACAAAAAGAGTTATAAAAAAGGAAAAATAACCCAAACAAGTCTAGAGTACATACACGACAGAAACCTATTCTGCTGGAATTTTTCAATTTTAAATTCTCAAGCAGTATAGACTTTAAATAAAGGTAGGCACCACTTTCCACAGTATTTCTAGGGGCTTAACATGTTAAACATCAATAGTCTCCAAAGTCTATGAGGATTTAAAAACATACAATAATAATCCCCTTAGCTGATGTGGAAATCTTGTTTCAGTGGTAACTGCTTGAAAGTATAGCAAGATCTCAGTTTTGTTTTGTTTTTTAATAATGCCCTCATACTTAAAACATTTCCTCTGAAGTACAGGAAAGCATGTCTTGAGTCAAAATTTGAATCGCAAATAATTTTAAAGAAATTAAGCTTTCAGACATTTATGGTTGATCAAAAGCTATCCTGCTGTCATTCTCTCCTGCTTGACCTACTAAGGATTAAGACCTGATAAAGAAGCATTCATTCCCAGGTGTAAATGCAGCTGGATCAGGCCTTTATTAGAGTCAACTAATGAAATCTCCAATCCATAGGAAAGAGAAAAGGCACTGTTTATGGCCTTTCGTTGTGACTACAGCCTCATAAAAAGGGAGTGAACAGTTTTATAGATCCTCAAAACAATGAGCTACAACATAATTAGGTTCAACAGAGCTCTGTTTCATGTTAATCTGTTGTCAGCACCTCAGAGAGGGGAACACTGAAAAAACCTGAGGTAGTAGCAAAGCCCAATTCTGAAGGAGAAAAAATCCTGTTTCTTGATTTAATTAATAACCATATGATAAAATTACATCTTTCAATTATTCTGAGTGATTTGTCCAGAGAAGATAACCTCAGTATACATAAAGCACAACCACCTACTTCGTGAATTCATGATGACATAAATAACACGCTACCCAACTTGCATGTAAAACCAGGCATATCAACACTGTCACATAAACACAGTTAAGTGATGTATTCCCTAGGGATATAGGCAAGCTACTTTATGCAAGGAATGTTCAAATCTGATTGTCTGGTAGTGACACCCTGATTTATAATGTATCCTGCAAATGGTCAAAAATTTCACTTGGATAAATGGTGGTACGGAGTGGTACAGGAGTATGTTCACCCAAATACCTTCTATAGACTAATGCACGATGGTGGTTGGTGGTGCAGGTCTGGGGTTGGTGGTGCAGGTCTCTTATCAACTACCTTTAAAACACAACAACCTCCCTTGCAAAAATGCCCTGAAGGAATGTACAAGTTCACTCTGGAATCCCAGGCCCTCTCCCTGAATTTTGCCCTACAAAGCAACATTTTCATATGAGATTAACAGTTAAAGCTCTAAAAACACAACATATAACCCACTGCTTATCAATTGTAATTTCTATGCAAAACAAACACTGAATCTTCTTGTATATTTAGTATTTTATTGCTATTCGAAAATATTCATAGTCACTTACTTAAAAAAGAAGTTACAATATAGAATTAAATCTGCATCCAAATGATGAGGATTTTTAATGAAACATGCTTATAAACATGCAATATGAGCAATTTGTATATTATTTCTAAATAATAACTAGCTAAAAAAATTTCAAGTGCTATGTACAAAAATTTATTTTGGCTATCTTGTATTAAGTTCTTATAGTTAAACATACCCTTATAGTGATTAAAATGAGGTGATAACACTGATTAACTTTTTAAAAAGCAGTATAAATACAGCAGTCAAAAATACAGCAGTCTCTGTACAGTATCAGAAATGCTAACTGAATGTTAACAGAAAACCTGCAAGTCACACCGTTCTGCTACATTCTATAATGCTTTTCAAAATCATGATTTAAGATGCTCACACCTACATACAGTAGGCACCGTATCAATGTCCATTTATACAATTCTTCCGTAGACCTGTTATAATTCATTTAATTATGGCATTAAGCTTTACAATATTATCTGCTGTGCTTACTTACAACTGAAGGCAAAGAGCTCTGAAACACCTACAAACATTATAAAAGACTAATACTTGAATTATCACACTGTTTTATATTATCTTTAGAACAAAGAAAATGATCTAGCTGATAATTACGTAAATTCATTAAAAAACCCAAGCTTTAAATAATCAGTAATATGAAAGAAGTAAAAGTGATCTGCAGTATCAAGGGCACTTCTCACAAAGGTTCTAAGAAGCTTGTGTTTCATCTGTGAGCAAAAACAATTCTAACTTTGATAAAGGAGAAAGTAATCAGGGCAAAAATGGATGATTACAAAGTTACTGCTACAAATACCCAAGAGAAATATGCAGAATGAAAGAAAAATAACCATGTCAGCAATAACCAGATTTGGTATATTCTATGCAATGTGAGCCTGCAGCACCTGGGTTTCAGCAAGAGCAGGGACTGTCAGAAAACAGTCAGTATACACTTGTTTATTGGTATTACTTGAAGCCTCAGTTCACTGAAGAATTAGTCATTAGTAATTTTATGGAAGGTTTTCCTTTCAATAAATTTTTGTGGGTTTTTTAAATGGTAAGGCAGCTTAATAATCAGACAGTTATTACAAAAAATTAATACTAATGAGCTACTGTCCATAGAAATTCAGATTTACTCTGACAAATAAAGCCAGACACCTTTTTCAGGTAAACAGAATCCTATTAGCAAGCTTCCCAAAGGAAATAAACCCTGAGTTTAAAAATAAGCCATAAAGTAATAAGGCTTAACTTCATGCTTAAAATTTGTTAATAGAACAGAATTTGGGTGACTTTTGAAAGTTCAGTTTTCAGAAATTATTGAATTTTTGGTATTGGTCTACTATTACTATAATTCAGTTTTAGTCTTCTGACTGTGACTAAAGCATTACTAAAATATGGGCTAAAAAAAATGTATGGCAGACCTTAGGAATCACACCAGAACACACACACACACATATATATATATGGAAGAATCTCTGGGCATTAACAAAAATAATTTTGAAAGGTAAAATCTGTTTCAACTGCTTGATATTCAGGAAAACACCAAAGAAATAACAAATATATGATACTGTCTTTAATATAAACCAGTCTAATACTGAATGTAAAGCAAAGATCAGAAGCATCACTGGAAAAATATAGACCAAAGTGCTATTTCTAAACTTCTTGCTATACTTACTATCTAGGGGCTTCATGCTTACTTTGTCACTGGACTTTATATTGTTCTCTGTGTCTGGGATTCTCTTCT
>WEIT01033711.1:0-13929 GCA_013389985.1 Dryoscopus gambensis | reverse complement strand
AGCTTCCAACACACTTTCAGTGAACTATGCTAACCTGCTTCACAGCTGAATGGTTTTAATATCTAGTTCAGACTGACACATAATTAGTTTCAACTTACAATACAGAAGGTTAGGACTTCATAATGTCACAAGAGATCAAAACTTGCTGCAGCTTTGTTAGTAGCCTATATTTGTTCTGTAGAAGCTGGCATAACCACCCTACTTCCCTGAAACTACAACTAGGTCTGGCAGGATTTCTCAAAACCCAGTTGTTATAATTTAAAATCAAATACTAAAATTACAGACTTCATTAAACATTCAAAGAAGTATTAAGTAATTCCTTACAATTTTTTAAGGGTAGAGAAATTCTAAATGGAAAAAACTTGGAAAAATGCTCAGAACAGATTTAACTGGGATGTCCTCCCAGAGAGAGGGGGAGAGAGATAGAGAAAGATAGAGACTTTGCAGGCACTAGATGAAGAAAATTCCTCATCTTTTTCTTTAAATAGGTGATGATGGGATCATTTTAAGAGAAGAAGCAGTAAGCTGAAGAGGAATGGAAAACAATCTTTCACATCATCATGATGGAGAAACAGAGCTAGCCAAACCAAAAGAAAAAACACTGTCAATAATTTGGCAAAATGACTGCGGCCAAGCAGAGATACAATGCTTCTTATCTTTTCAGGTCATACACACTGTTCACCAACAATGTACTGAAGAAAATATCAGAAACATTTATAAAAGAAAATTGAAAGTTTTGAAACAAAGTGTTCATGTCGTTTGCTCATTTTAACAAGATTTTATCAATCAGATCAGAGCTTCTAAATATAGAGGATCCACTAAGCAGTCCATATACATCTTATGGACATATAGACTTGGATGCCTATTTTCTCTACTGATGCATATTTAAGAATTGCTATACATCAATTTAGTATGTTCAAGTATAGTATCACATGAACAAATAACAGCTGAAAGAAAAAGGTTTTCTTATCCTCGTTATGTCACAAAGAGATCTCCTGAATTCTTCTTTTTTACTCATTTAAGTACTTCATTCACATATTTCTGCATTCTCTAAGCAAACGCCTATTTAAAATCTTGGTTCATCATGCTCTCAAAGTTATGCAAAAAGATGGGGGCAGGAGGGAGGGAAGCATGACACTAAATAATGGAGCCACTGCGTATATTAACACGATCAATGGAAGCACAGTTTAACACAGTTTACCCAAAATGTTTCTTGAAGATAGAGATTATAATGTAAATTCACTCCTGAATACAGTTCCAGATAGAGAGAGTGTGCATGCACAAGAACAAACACACAAGTGTGCTGGACTATGCTGTTAGCACAGTTTATAGCATGTTCCATAATTCTCCAAGACACATCCTTTAGAAGAAAAGGTCTGTCAACCATTGTAATTATTAAGCCTGGCTTTTGAAAATGCAAAATTTCCTAAGTAGTAGGAAAAATATTTACAAAGCATTGCAGCCCAAAATTTTTTACATGCAAAACAGTTATCTTACTTACTCCTACATAACAGGTCAAAAAAAAGAGATACAGCTTATTAAAATGTAAGCACTGATTCTCATGTTAGAATAGTATTCATAGAGTCAGAACCAAAGATCCAACCTTCTACTCGTGTAATCAAACCTCAGTTTCACACAAATGGACAAACTGTAAATTACAGAAAGTGTTAAAGTTGCAAAGACAGAAGTGCTCAGGGTGTATTGTTGAGTTACAGCATAAGCTAGATAATAGTTCAAATCTGGATAAGAGCTAGAAATCATAAATAGAAACATGTACAATCCCAAAAGCTGATGCTGCAAATTTTAGGTAGAGGATAAAATATTTTATGCTGAAGCATACCGATGGCACAGTATATTTCATCTATTGATTACAAATAAATTTGTTGTCTTCCTGAAAATTTTACTCTCAGTGGCAGGCCGGAAAACTGCATCATTGGCCTCCAAAGGGACACAGGCTCCTTAAAAGCTTCTGAAGACACCCATCCTTAACAAAAACTACAGCCCTCAGAATAAATCCTACTGCTGCCCTCAATTTTCTATTACTTGAAGTACCAAGCAAAGGTTATTGTTACCAAGTTAAAATTGGCTACTGGGCCAAACAAAAGAACCATCCTGGCTTTTCCCTTTTAAGAGAAGTCAACAGCAAATGAGTATAAGGGATGGCAGGAACACAATAAGCCCAGACTGATGCAACATTCTTTCAGTTTCCAGTTTGCAGCGCTGAGACTTCCCCAACTCAGGGGGGTATCTTTGTAATAAAGTTGTTTGAAGATTTTTTCATCAACAAAAGTTCAAATTGTTCAGGTTCTAAACCCATGTAAAATGCTTTTCATTCTTCGAAAAGTAGCCCAGCAGCTTAGTTACTCAACCACTCTCTTTTTTCTAAGAGTATCACTCAGCAGAATTACAAGATACAATCTAGATCTTGCATCAGATGAGATGGAAAGCAACCACTCCCTCTTCACCTTCTTCATGAAGCTCATCATTTAAAAAACTTATATTACTTTCCTCCACTTAGCCAAATCATCTAAGCTGGAGAACATAATCCATCACCCAGAAACCGTTCCATGCCTTTGAACACACTTATCTTGTTCCCTTATTATTTTTTTAAATTTCAAGCCATCTTTTTAAAATGGCACGGACAAAAGGGATTAGAACAGCATACAGCATACTGAGCACAAGCTCATTTTAAAAGTAGCAAAATGATGTTTTCTCTCAAGGACTACTTATACAAATCCCTCTCCTCCCTATGTGGTAACAGGCAATGCTTCTACCTTGAGTGCTTAGCTTTTTTATGAACTTCTAGTAAAGGGACTTTTTCGAAATGCATTTTGGAAATAAAATTAAACCATACAGTTATTCACAGGCTCACTGATTCCTTCCAAAAGCTGCCAGATTTGTTCTGCTTTACAGGAGCTACAAAAAAAAATTAAATAATACAGGTTTTTCTCTTTTAAGCATAAATTCTGCTTACTTTACACCAACTTCTCCAAACTTCCCTGATGTACATGGCTAATTGTCTGTGCTCTCCTGAATCCCCTTGAAACCATTTTCAAAATCTAATGTCATATCTACTCTATTCCATTTTGCCCAATACCAAAGCACTTTTGAGTACTGGCTTTCTTGTTTACTCATTACCAGTCTGTAATAAGAGGAAATCATAGATATATCTTATACAGAGCAGACTTAGCAATTGACTCCAAAATTCTTACTAGGCATCCATGCACTGTACCCTAGCAATGCATTCAATGTTCTCAAACTGATGGGGAGGAATATTAGTCCTCCAGTGACCAAGCAAGCTACTGAAAATCTTTTGAATTGAGAAAGGTAGGTAAAATCAAGAAAAATTTCTGAATTTCTGCTCTTGAGTTTCCTCATCCTTCAATAGAAGTTTAAAATACCATAAAACAGTATTTGCTCCAACAGATTATTAAGAGACATAAATCAGACATCTGAGCATAAAGACAGAAAGGATTCTGGATAGAATTACCTGTTGTGGGCAGGCTTATGTTCGAGAAGATTTCAGTCTCATTTATGACATGCAGATAAAGTAAGAAAAATACCATTTAGGAGTGCCATTTGATAAGTGATTACTAAAACCAGTGAAGTTGTCCATTTCTCATTAGAAGAAAAGCCATTCTAGAATCCTGAGTGGGCACAACTTCCTGCCCTAATTGCAGAACCTATTTCTCATTAAATTTCTCATGTTTATGACTTTCCAAAAAGCTGTTACTTTAATGTTTTAGAACACAATCCTTATCAAACAAACCATTGTTTTTCCCTGGAACAGTTGTACCTTCAAGAAAAAAACCCACCATGTCTTATCCCATTCTCAGGATCCAACCTGGACAAGACATTAGCTTACAACAAACAATCGGGATTTCTGGAAATTACTAAACAATTATTACCATAGAGAAGTTCTAACTCACAGAGGGAGGGACAGACACACAGCATGAATATGCAGTTGAAACACTGAAGAGAATAATGTAAAGATATAACTGCTGCCAGCACTTCAGACAATCCCTGACAGGGCTTCCACATTCGTAAAGCACCCATTTCTGACTGGCATTAGGATCTGTTTACACAGAAATTGGAGCATGACTGCAGTACTGTCTTTCTGTATCAGCTGTACAATGCTAGTGGAGACTCTTTAGACTCCCTCTCAGATAGTTATGTCATATATCCCATTTTCCCTGAACACACCACGTTTGCCGTGCTATATTCAGCTGAGGAAGGCAGGAAGAAAGACTGTTTTCTCAATTTAGCTAAGCTTACCAGAAGTGCAGGGCTGATGCATGCCTAGAAATCCTAGACAATCTGTCACTCCATTTGCACAGGTAGACCCTGTAGCCTGATACAGAAACCTGATCCTTTCATGAAAGCACATAATCAGCAAACAGAGGGTTCCCATGACAAGAGACAGGTAACAGACAGATGTAGACACTTAAAGCACATATTCCTTTTATCTTTTTATCTTGGCTAACAAACTCATACACACATAAACTAATGCCCCAAATGAATTGCAGACATAACCAACAAACTTGTCTTGCAGGAGCTTAATGAAAAGGTACAAAGAAAGCTATATGTAACCTATTTTTCTTTTAAAATAAACCTCAGGAAGGTCCTGTGAAGAGTTTTCAGAAGAATTATTTCTGCACATACTTCTCAATATTTGAAATGCGTGTTCATGTTATTTATTGGATTTGGCAGACCTCTGAAAGGCTTTCCAAGCAGCATCCATCCATCCATCCATCCATAATCCAGACTTCAGGCATACGTTAGCAACAACCTTCCATAACTCAGGAGTGAGAAAGAACTTTGCAGGATTCCCTCCGAAGGTCATAAATCTTGCTATTTTATCAGCCACAGAAATAGCTAATGTGTACCTCAGCACACTCCAGTCCCTAGATATGAATTATCTCACTTTTATTCTAAAAATTACCAGGCGCTGATAAATAATTAGACTAATATTTTAGTGCTATTTTTAATACATCTGGTTAGATCATTACACAATTCATGTATTTCCCCTTTGGTTATTTAATTACCAGTATACTTGAACTTAAAATGAAAAGTTATACTCTATTTAACACATGAACACTACATTTTCAGGTGGCACAGATCAATGTGAACTTTTTACTTGAATGTTAATGAGACTCTGTTCAGGAAAGTGTTATAAAGGATGATTTAGTAATAAAAAAAAGTTAATAATCTGGATATATGGGAATGTCTACTTAATTACATGGAAAAAATACTCATGGGATAATTCTAGTGCCCATATGAACAGCCACAGATGAAAATACGAAAATGCTCATGCATCATCTACAGTTTAGAAGTCTTTTAAAGACAACCAGCTTTATCACACACATGGAAGATTTATTTTGCATATGGCCACACACAGCCTCAGAAGCAGGTTTTTATAAATCAGCATAAATCACCACATCTTGTAAGAACACAGGCTGGAGACAAATTCTGTGGAAAAGGACCTGAAATCTCAGCAGACAGAAAGCTCAGACTGAGTCACTGGTAAGCCCTGGCAGCAAAGCCAGCCAGCAGCCTCCTGGCCCAGTAGATGGAGGGCAGTGATTATACCCACTCAGCGCTCACTGTGAAATCACAGAGGTTGGCAGGGACCTCTGGAGGCCATCTAAGTCCAAGCACTGCCCAAAGCCAAGTCACCTGGAGCAAGCTGCTCAAGGCCATGTGGACTCTGGTTTTGAGCTTCCAGGATAAAGATTCTACAATCTCTCTGACCAAACAGTTCCAGAGTTCAATCTTTACTGTGTAGATTTTCCTTAAAATGTTTTAAAAGAATTTCTTGTATTTCAAGATCACATCTAAAATACCACATCTAATTTTAGGGACCCTGACACAAGAAAAATGTGAATAAACTGAAGCAAGAGCAAAAGGTCACCAAGATGCTCAGAGATATGGAGCACATGTTCTTTGAGAGGCTGGGGAAACTGGGCTTGTTCAGCCTGAAGAAAGAAAGCTCCAGAAGCACCTAATCACAGCCTGATAAAACCCATGTTATCAAGATGACAAACCTCCATTTTTAATAGTGGTGCATAGTGGGAAGAGAAGAGACAAGCAGCATAAACAAAAATGTTCCAGCTGGCTACTGGGGAGAAACTTTAACATAAGGACAAGGAAACACTGGAATAGATTAACCCCCAGAGACTGTGAAGTCTCTGTCCTTGGAGGGATCAAGATCCAACCAGATAAAGCCTTGAAATATGACCTCAGAGCTGGCCATACATTGAGCAGAATTATCCTACGTTCTTATGAATTTAGAAGCTCTCATTTGTTTTCCTGAAATAAATAAGAAGCAATTGCAGTGAGGCATAGTCTTTCTGAGACAAAAACAAAAGAAAAAATTTAGAGCAAAGAATCAGTAAGCACTGAAAAGGAAAACCATTACATACATCATCATCCAAAAGTGACTGCTATAAGACAGCTGCAGATCTCAAGATTAAATATCTTAGAGAGATAAATTTATATTTAAAAAAGTCCTACTATTTGTTAGATCAAAGAAAAGTTAGATTAAACTATCATGCAAGATCAAACATCAACTACTGGAAAAGTTCTGCCAAAAACATACTTGCATAGGAACCTCCAGATGACAAAAAAAACAGTACGAAGGAACCTGCTAAAGTGACAGATGATTTGAAGAAGTTTTTTATTTCTTCTCTCAGCTAACAACTGTATGCGTGTTAGGAAGTGACTGTCCTGCTGCTCAATGCCAACTCCTTTTTTTTTATTTCACACATCTCTGTGGTTCAAAGATGTATTCTTATATTAAAAAAACACAGAGTCACATTAGATACATAAGGGAGGGTGGCAGGATGAGTGAGGAATGAAGAGATAATATGTGTGGTAAAACTCAAGCAAGAAATACATATGTCTTAACAAAACCCTTGACAATTCTGGAATCAAGAAAATGAGACCGTCTGGATGGATTGGAAAAATAAATGAGTTTTCTGTTAAGAATAATACAGGGGTACAAATACAATCATTCTTCCATTACATTCTTCTGCACTGAAAAGACAAAACCCACAAAAAAATGTATCAAGCTCATATTAGCCAAAAATTTCACAAGTTGACCCTAACTGTTATCAAAGTGAAGTCTTTAAATTTATCCAATACTGGTAGGGCAACATGAAATGGAACCTTATATTGACAAATAAATTAATGAAAATATTCTGCAGAGATTCTTTGATTGTGGCTATTACCACATGTCACATTCCTCTCCTCTAAAATGCCTGTACAGTTTATTCAGGGATCTCAGACAAAAACATCACATACGGGAGTCTCTTATGCCATATTTTCAGACAAAAATAATTGTGCATCCAGAATGCAAGTCAGCTAGAACTACAGCATCACACAATGAATCCACTGGGAATCTTTAAAGTTCATCTAGTCCAAACCTCCTGCCACAGGCAGGAGCAGCTTCAGCTAGATCAGGCTGTTTAAAGTCACATCAGTCCTGACCTTGAACACTTCCAGGAAGAGGACATGCACAACTTCTTTGGGCTCTCTCATCATAGAAAATGTACTCTTTATGTCCAAGCTAAATCTATTCTCAGTTTGAAATGCTGCCGCTTTTCCTATCACTACAGACCCTGGCAAAAAGTTTTTCTCCAGCTTTCTTAAAAGCCTCCTTTAGGTATTGAAAGGTTACAGTAATGTGTCCCCAGAGCCTTCTCCTCTCCAGGCTGAACCCCAATCTTTTCAGCCTTTCCTCATAGGAGAGATGCTCCAGCCCTCTGATCCTCTGGACCCACTCCAACAGGTCCATGTCTGTCCTGTGCTGGGGATCCCTGAAATGGCTGCAGCACTGCAGGTGGGGTCTCACAAGAACAGAGCAGAAGGGCAGAATCCCCTCCCTCACCTTGCTGCCCACCTGCTTTGCATGCAGCCCAGGACACAGTTGGCTTTCCGGGCTGCAAGTGCACATTGCCAGTCGTGTCCACCAGTATCCCACATCCTTCTCTACAGGGTTAGTTCTTCCAACCAACTCAACCTGCAACTACATGACTGTTTTAGCTGTTAAATAAAGTGGTACCATCACAAAAAGAAAACAGGAGAATGGGAGAAGAAAAACAAGAAGCCCGTTTATTTCAGCAGCACTGCAGTTGCACGGAATTAACTGTAACATCATTAGTCACACCACTAGCATAATCTTTCAAGCCTGCTTTTGATAGATGAGTGCATCCTTGAATACATCCAACACCATTCCATTTATACAACAGCTTAAATTTTCATCTACACAGTTTAATTCCGTTGCAATTAGTTTCCATATTTTGCTTCTCAGTGCCTGATGGTTTTGTATGAAAACAGAATTTTACAGAGAAATTACCTAATCTGCGAACTACCTTTCCTAGAAAAAAAAGTAGAGCCAGTGACAATGATGTTCCAGAAGAAGGTAAAACAGTTGGAGGGTTTGCATTTCTTTACCTGGCTTTCTTCCTTTCCAGTAGATTTCAAGTTCTCACTTTTTTCTTTATAACTTTTCACATACTTTTGCTATGTGATCAAGTACTTTAAAATTTAGGAGTTCTGAGAGATTGAAATAAGCAAACCAGCATTTGTTATAGGAATCAACATGAGAAAATGACTATGCATTTCAAAAAATGCTACACAGAACACTGAGCTTGATTTGACCTTTAACCAGGAGAAATACACTTAAAACACCTTCAAAAAAGTTTAAGCCTTCTGTTGTTGACTCAATTTTATAACAGTTTTGTCAAAATCAACTCTGTAACAAGTTTCACAATGCACCTTAGCCAATGAAACATTCATATTAAAATATAAGTCATAGGAAAGAATGTTGTAGATACTTCTCATCTTCATAAACTTGTAAGCCCATAAACATCTACACAAAAATCTACCATTATTAGACTCCAACTTGATGCACGTAACAGAAAATTGTGCCTTCATTTATAGCTTTTCCACACAGAAAAGATGCAAACATTCAGTGAAGTAGCATAAGTATCAAGTTTTAAATGTGTATTTAAAAAATATGAAGATAATTTCAGGAACTATGGAGACAGCAATCACTTATAAGTTGCTATATTATTGACTTAAAAATTAATAAATAAACCAGTTTTTCATCACTTCAGTGAGATCCTGAGCAACCATTCTTCATGCTTGGTGACAGAGTTGCAAAACATGCCTCTAGAACTGGAGGTTTCAATTCTGCTCTAGAACATCACACCACAGTGAAACATGAAGACATTTTGACCAAGAGAAGTTGCACAGGGTTTTTTTTCCTTTTCCTTTCTTTCCTTTCTATGCCAAACTAGCAGTGGATTTCTCCAATGGGAAAATCGACTTCTCCCCTGTTTTTCTTAGACGTACTCTTTTTCAACCTTAAAGTAGCTCACAGCCATGACATTAATCAGTTAACTCCACTACTTACAGACAGGAAAAATCAATTTACCTGAATGCCATCAAGCAACTTGCTCATGCACCAGTAACTGTCAGCTTCTATGTTCTGCAGCACTTCTTCAGGCAGACTGGAAACATCAAAATTTTCCACTTCTTCTTCTTCTGTTTCCAGAACAGAGAGAGAAAGACAAGTCAATGAAGTGCACAGAATAAATAAAGCAAGAATGAGGAAAATAATTGAAAATAAAGACAGCCACCACTTATCTTCTAGTCAGAAACTTCAATGCACATTTACTTTAACAGGGACTAAATGAATCATTTATTGCTCAACTGTGTCATCTAATGGCTTTAAATGTTAATGAATACTTAATTTCCTGCAGACTGTGAAAATCTCAAATCATGCCTGGTTAACCAGAATTAATATATAATAAATTACTTTATTCTAAACATTTCACACCTGAAAGAGGATCAGAAGCACTTTGAGGGCCCTATATGTGAACAATCCCTAAGAAGACGATTGCGTTTGCACCATGCACAGAATGTGCAAATATTTTGCCAGTCTTCCCAGAAGAAAAAGCCCTGAAAAATACTTTTCAGAAAACCACTGATATTTATTTGGAAAGCAGACTATAGATTTTCAAGGAGAATTTGTTTTTCAGGCAAGCATTTGGTATTAGGAGGAAGCCAGACAAAAGAAAACAGATGATTCCCACTCCCACCCCCCAAAAAACTCTGTGATTCTCAACACCGGAAAGGCACAGAATCCAAATGATGTCTATTTCATGGAAACTGAGTCTTCCACACAAATGCATTTAAAGAAATTCACACTTCAACATGAACCAAAATTTTACATTGTCTTTTTAAGGTATGGCCTCTGAATTAATCCATTTTGAAAAGAAACAGAATGTGCTGTCCTGCCCCTAACTCCCAAAGTTCCCACACACCTCCAGAAGAGGGTTTAACACGACCCATGAAGGCTCTGAGTAAATGCTGTCGCTTCCTTCTTGCAGCGGCTCACAGTGTCTTACTGTATCAAAATGAGTAACAAAGAAGCATCTGTCCCAGACCTGGTCTATTCTCAAGGAGAGGGAGGTACAGAAGAGATTAATTATACCTAAATTATGCATAGTATACCCAAGAAGGAATTTCCTCCATTACACAACTGCAAGATAGCATAGAATAAAAGGTGACAGAAAACCAGGAATATAAAGTATCTTAAAACTCCTCTATTACCTGTCTCATAGCTTTTGCAGTATGTAATTAGAGATGCCCAAGTACATCTTTAGGTTGTCACATTTGATTATGCTACCTTAAAGCACTTGTTTGTCCATTGATAACAACCATTATCATTACACATGTTTTAAAACATTTTTAACATACCAGTGATTTTAGCACTACTAGCAGACACTGGTAGCAAGGTGTTACCAAAGCATCCTTGTTTGCATTGGTGTCTATATGTGGGTGTACATCTTCTAAGGGATCACTGGTTTTGGATTGTGAAATATTAATAGCCATAGGAAAAGAAGATTAAGTTGTGCTAATAAAGCATTAGTTAAGATATTTACTTACTAGGGAAATCAGGTAAATAAAACAGGGGATTGCAGCAGACTCCATAAAATAACAGCATGGGATAATCTCAGAGGTGGTAGGGTTGCAAACAATGCATCAGTAGTCATTCACTGGTAATTAAAGGAATGCCACCTTTGCATTGGAGTGCAGTTTCACAAACCCAATTTCTAAAAGCAGATAAACAAATATTCCACAGATTTCAAATATCCTATATCATAAACTCAGATATAACACAAGCTCCAGTTAAGGAACATTTGACTGGCAGAATGCTATGTAAAATCATAATCTACATATTTAGCATTTATTCATTTATTTGGGTATGTACATAGTGCAAAATGCTTCTTTTTCCATGTAGTTTTAAGGGGAAAATCAGACAAGCTCCATGTTGCCTACTTTCTTTTTTTTTCTTTTTTTTTCTTTTTCTTATTTGGATGAAGACATAAACACACTAGAAAAGTTTTGAAAGAAAGAGCACAAGGGATTTCAGAAAAAACAACAGAAGCAAAAATAACAAAATAACCATCCCGAAAGTACATAAGATATTATTGGTGCTTGAGAACATAATTGCAGTTTCTGGTTTTAAATAACTTTAAATTTATTTTCAATGAGTGAAATCTGAATGGACAGTAATATAAAGACTGAATAAAAGAATATGGACAGAAATAGCAGGCCAGTGTGTGCAATATCTGGGGGAGAAAAGATCACTGCCTAAAATTTCCCAATTAAAGTCTCACAGAAACATTTCCCATTTTCTGCATTTTCCTGTGGAGATCTTTATCATGTTATCTGTACAACTGTAAAAGACAGGAAAATAGTTGCCTGGAGGAAAACTGTTGTAGCATGGAGTCTATGACATGCTGATCTGAATATGTGCATTGCTGTAAGCATGGTATTAGCCGTTCTTTACTCATTCCCAGGGTATGCTTCTGAAACTTCCAACCATGCAAAAAGACTAACTTTTTCTAAACAGCTTTAACTGGATCCACTCACAAAGGCAGAGAAATAAGGATAAAATCAAAATTTAAAAATATATTACTTACAGCTATTTACAGATTTAGTTTCTCTATGATAGTAGAAAATAAACGTGATAAACAGCTTGCCTCCATTAAAAGTAGGTTTTAATTCAAGATTAAGCTTAATGGATGATTTTGATGGAAGTTGTTCAGAATATTAAAATTAAGTTCACAACTGATCTCTGTCTTTTAGATGTAATAGATTTCTTCTAAAGAGTGCTGGAATTTCACCTCTTCCGTACGTATCAGGAGTAAAAACACATGCAACCAACAAAAATGTAGCTTGCATTCAGAATTTCTCTAAACCTGCTACCAACACCAAAACTCAATCTTTATAAAGTGGGGGGAAAAAAAGGAACTTGATAGTTTTCATACTTCATTACACTAAAAAAGTTCCTACAAAAGATATCTCTATTAAATAAAGCACACATTCCCTCAAAGGAAATTTTTTTTAATAAATAAACATTTAATTGTGTTAATAATGTTTTAACTGTAGCTTTTTATCTTGAAATTGTTTCTCAACACTCAGAACCAGCAAAACTCAGATGAATCCACTGGAATGGGAGGTAGGGGACAAAATGGATGGCAGGGTAAGAAAGACGCAGTGCTGAAGCCCAAAACAGACTGCAAGATCACCAATAAATTATGATTGTTCTTTACATACACCCAATATACAAAATAATACTTAGAAACACTACATCAGCTAATTATTTGAACATTTTAAAACAGGGGGGTTTTTAGCACTAATTTGTGTAAATGCATAATGTATAAAAAGTATTACCATATACCTCATGTCCAAATTATGTATCTCTTGCAACAGTGCAAGGAAACCATTCTGGCCACACGTGCACAGGTGTTTGTTTGTATAAAGCTTACTTGGCTGTAATCTACTTCAGATGTTGCATTTTCAGGTAGACTTAACATAAAAGTTACCACCCAAGTACGCAAAGTACAAAATCATACACACATGATGGCATGAAGATGTGCACAGTAATATTTCCACATCTAGAAGACCTTACATATTCCACTCCAAACTCAGTTTTCAAAAAGCCTTATGAAACAGCTATTCAGTCACTGCTGCACTAAGGCAATGTTTATCTAAGAAGATCAGGACATAATAAAGCATTTAAATGTAAATTCTTTCAGTAACAATTGCCTAATTAAATATGTATATTACCATATCAATACCTCTCACTGAAAAAGTCCTAGTTACATACTAATTTTGAGCTGTTAAGGATGAATCACCAAAGTAAAACCTTCCCTTTCTTTATGGTACTGCAGTCACAAAGGTAGAATTTTTAAAAAAACTTAATCATCTCATCAGTCCAGGCTTAGGTAAACATGACCTTACTTCATTTCAAATATTCCCCTGTAACCAGTCATGTTCTCACACACATGATGTATTGAGGACTTGTCATTTTAACACTATTAATAATCGTAAACAATTTCATTCAGATGCAATAGGAAGCAAGATAAGTATCTTTATACATCAGTATAAGAATGATGTTTCAAACATGAATCATTATATTTTATTAATATGAATTCTCTAAATAATTTTACTGCACATGGCAACGGTTACAATCTTATGTGACCTGGCGAGCAAGGTAAATCATCCTGTCCAAAAACACCATAAACTTGATCACATGGACTGAATTTTTATGCTCATCAGAATTAATGCATAAATAATAAAAATAATGTATAAATAAAAAACGACCCTGCAAGTACTCTCAATCTGCTTTATCACAAAAGAGTAGATACTTCATATCCTTTTCCCTAATTCCAGATTCTGTATGAAAGTAATCAGGAAATCATTCAGAGACTTGCATTTGTGAGCCTACATTGCTTGACAATAAGATCTTTTCTACATAGGCTTTTTCTTGTCTAGATTTTAGCAGCAGGTAACTTTTTTTTCCTCCATACTGAATAATCCAGAATTTGCCCTTAATTCATATTCATAACC
>WEIT01033710.1:2399-12490 GCA_013389985.1 Dryoscopus gambensis | reverse complement strand
AATTAAATAAAATACACAGCATAAAAGCTAATACACATATTTAATAAAATAAAAATTCTTGTTTTATGTGGGTCCATAACCAAGAATGATGTGACCACCACCCTATTTTAGAAACCTAATTGAGGAGGTTTTGCTTAATTTCTGCTCAGTTGTGAGAGACAGTGACTTGGAGTCAGCCTCTCTGCTGGAATCCCAGCTCTACTGCTACTCTGAATGTCCCTTGGAAAAATATGAATCTCTGCCTTAACCACACTTTTACAGCGATTTTTTTTTCAAATGATCTCCCTGTTCTTCAGTAAACTTGAAGGTGTAAATTCATAAAGCATAATGAAGGAATAAAAATGTTGCAGTAATTTCTCATAGAAACCAAATATGAGTTGCTGCCATGCCTACCAGCAAATGTGTGTATATGAGGTTAGATACAGCCTACTTGTGACCTTCCTGTTACAAGGCAGTGCAAAGACCAGACAGACCCAAACAATGCTAAATAGCAGTGGTGTTTTTACTCCTTTAAGAAATATTCTCATTCTTGGTATCTTTTCCTTCCAGGCTGAAGATGTCCTGTAATTATACTTATATGCAATCTAAAATATTCATATGCAAATATCTGGGCACCACAATATTTTTTTTAAATCGTGATTTCACTTATGTAATGCATAATTATAAAATGACCATCACCTATGTAACACAAAAATGAAATAAATTCAATAATTTCTTAGATGTTGAAGAAATCATCTATCAAGAAATAGTAAAAAACCAGAATGTGTCTAAAGGGGTTTTTTGACTGTACATTTAATTTGGTGTTAGCCAACATCTAATGATGGTAGATTTTAAGGTTACAATTAAATATTCTTTTGTAAAAATACAGACAAAACGTTTTCTGATTTTCTGCAAAATGATTTTGGAATCTCTGTGTTTCCATATATTTCATTAAATTTTTTTAGATTAGGCAACAGTTCAAGAAAATAAATTATTTCCAAATATTTATTGGACAAAGCACTGCTGATGTTATTGCTTTTGCAAAAATTCACCATATGTATAGATAAACATATAGTATTCATTAAATTAAAACTATTACTGAGTCTTTTCGAAAACTGAAGTATCTTTTTTTTTAGTGGGGCTCTTCCAATTTTCCTACGGCTTCTAACTAGACCAACTTGGTTCCTCACTAATATTTTTTCCCCAGGTGAAGTTCCCTCATTTTGTAAACCTTATTAATGCTGTAGGCAGAAACTAAGCAGGCTACTCACCTGTGGCTATTTTAAAAATACTTAAGTGAACGTTTGCCATTTCAGGGTCAGTTTGCATTCTGGCTGAATGCTCAGATCTGCTTTGTTTATACTTGCTGATTTACCCTGGCTGCCAATTACTACCTGCTTGGCATCCAGAATCACATCTCATATCTCACCCTTTGTGCAGATGTTGTATGTCATCACTTAACTCTAATAAACATCTGAGATCAGCTTCTCTCAATTCTTAGCAACTGTGTAAACAAAAACGCAAAGGATAATCTTGGAAGGAAGAAAAAAAATAAAGAGAGGAAATAAACCCTTTCACCTGTGAAACCTCAGTCTGTGCTGGTAGAAACAAATAGGTTTAGCTTGGCTCCTATTCATTTCTTAACTTACATCCCAAAATTGTCATGCATAATTTGATCCAAATGGATCGCCTTGGTTTCAGGAGGGGAAACACACAGCTCAAGTAACGGAAAAGAGTGAATCACATGTTAGTTATTGAGAAGTCAGACTGCCTCCTGGGTCAAGGTTAGGGTAATTAGCTGGTCAGCCTGAACTGCAATTTGCCTGAGGAGAAACAAATGAATTTGGTTTCCACATTTTCAGCATGATCCTTGTTGGATTTGTCCTGGATCCAACAACCTCTTCTTTACGCATGACTGAAAAATATCTTTCCCACTGCTAAAATACTGATATTTTTTTCAAAGACAGTAATGGGTATTAGCAGTCAGCTCCATTCATGAATATTTCTAATTTCTTGCCAGTCTGCTACAGTTTTCGCACTTTTTATCATTGACATTGCAGACTAAGTCAGCTGTAAGTAGATTATGCATGCCTTTTATTTTTCAGTTCCCCATAATTTTCTCAGCAAATACAGAAACCTGAGTTATTTGCTGCACACATTGCCTGAGCTTCTGCAATACAAGCACATTTATTTGTGATTCTTTTCTCTTTCTCAACTTTTTTTCATACTGTATTTTTAAATCTTAGATATTTCTTGTAGCTTCATACACATGTAAAAATGCCCTATTTAGGAACAGAGTTGCCTCTATTAAAGACAACAGAATCCTTCAGCTGACCTCATTATTTCACCTTAGGCAGTGTCTAGAATGATCACACCAAAGGATTAAGTTCAGTCTAAACAGTCAGTTCTATTTGGTGCACTAGACCGCAAGGAAAATTAAAATTAAGATTATTTCCGTATGGGATTCTTTAGTCAGAATCTTCTTTGCTTATACACATGCGCATGTGTGTATACACAGCCTTTAAAGTGTGAGGAAGTAGTAAAACAGAAGATTAAGATTGCACCTGCTCTGGTCTGGAGCTTGGCATAAATGCTTTCCAGACGTTCCTCCCAGTCCAAATTATTCTTTAATTTTCAGGTAGTAATGGATTCTGCTGACAGTCTGACAACAATTTCTCTGCTAACTTATGAATATCCCTTTTGGATAGACCTTCATGCATTAGAAATTTTAAAAAGACTTCTCAAGTATTTAAGGTTAATATTCCTATTAATAGGATAAAGATCTTGTGTTCTGTGTTATACAAACACATAAGCAAAGACTGCCTAAACTAATTCTAAAGGTCTGCTTGTGAAACTGGAGACTTTGGCTCACATGGCATTTCTGCCCAAGGAGAGCAGCTGTGGCATTAAAGAATAAAAAGGTAATTTACAGCAACATGTGGGCTGACTGTCACTGTCCAGAGATGGGCAGTGGAGAACAAAACTTATTGAATAAAGCTGTTAAAATCATGTTGTCAGTCTAAACTAGATTAGCACAGAATTTGGGTGATACAGATTTTTGCCTACATTTAAATGGGCAAAATAGAATTGACACTTATCAAAGGAAAAAATTTCTTAGGTCCTGTTGAGTAGGACTGGTAGTCTATTAGAGAAACTAAAAGAGTTTGAAAAACTAAGCACCCAGAAGGTGTTGCCTTCCCCTACAAAGAACCGCACTGGCGCATCATTACTACCACCTTCACTCCCAGCACTTATACAATCACACAGGGTCCAGGAAAATATCCATAATGCACTTGCAGGATTTACTTCTGTTAAGAAAAAGTAAATGCATATAATACATTTGCTCATGAGGGACAAATTCTCGATTTGGGAGGGAAAGTTTTTAAGACCTTCTGTAGAGAAAGATATCTGTTTTCCTATTAATCAGTCAGTACCCTCAAGTCAAGTCTAACCTTTCCTGATCATGCCCTGTGGTTTCCACTCAACCGGCCGTTTATTTGCACAGTTCACTTCATTAAGATATGATACTATGAGCTACCTTGAACTTTTACAAAGCAAGGGGCTTGTATATCAGCAAATCTCTGTCATTTTCAGCCCAGTATAAATGTATCTTGTTTCCATTTGCTTTCTTTTAGTAAACAATCTGTCTTTTTCCATTTTACATTTTCCTGCCAAAAAACATATCACATTTGCTGGAATTAATGTCTAGGCAGAACTGCAGGGTGAATGCCTTTCTTTCCCCTTGGGGGAAAACCTGTGAACACACAAATACATATATGCACACACCATCAGCTACAGCCTGAGGCTTAGCAGCAGCCAGTTTAGATTGCTTCAGGACAGATTTTTTGTTGAACATTATTATGCTATTTTTTTATTGGTGGCTTGTGATAAAACAAGGTTTCTCTGACTCTATTTGTAATTTTTAAATCATTCACAAAAGCCCTGAAAAACTGTCCAACTTATTTGGCTTTAAATACTTTAATGCTGCCAGTGAGTTTGGAGAAAGCCATTCTCAGTTTGAAAGAAAATAAAGGAAAACCAAGATGCTTACATTGCTATTATCAAAGCATATTTAATACACATTTAGATTCCATGCCAGCCCATTCAGAAACATTTCAGCTTATTGGCAAATTTGCATTAGGTTAGGTTACATTTAGACCTCATCTACAAACCATTCAGTTTAAGATTCAGTACTTAGCTTTAGGATAGGATGCACTGGGACCACATGATCTTAGTGATATTTATATGCCACACAAAGTACACCAGGTACTTTAAAGATTGGAATAAATATGCAATTTTATTCCAAAGGAATTTGGTATCACAGAAAACTTATCTGGTATGAAGATATCTTTCCTAAACCTTCTGCTTTTGATGAAGAGTTTAGGCTTCTTCCCTCAGCTTATCACAATAATATGAGAGAGGGGAACATTTTCATGCCCAAGTGGGACAGCCACACCAATACAGCAACTGAATGATCAGCCAGGCTGCCTTGCCTCACAAGATCATGACTGATACCACTATCAGCCTAATCAGCCTACTCCAGGTGATTCTACTTGAGCAAGAGAGTTAGACCAGATTACCTCCCAAGGTGCTTTCCTACCTCAAGAAGTCAGTGATTGTGTTCTGCATAGCATATCCTTGTCATGCCGGTTTGGTCAATATTTCAATTAAGGAAACGGATGAAGTAGTGTTAGGTAAACACCAGGAAATTGTGCAAGACTTCAAACTCAAAAGAAATGCAGGGCAAGTGAAAGCCAGGATTAGACTTCAGCATGATCTTGAGAAACTGGAGAAATAAGCTGTTAACAAAACAAATTGAAATGGATAATGTGCTATGCTTATTAAAAAAAAAAAAAAAAAGTGAGACCCAGTTTAAAATTGGCAAATAACTGGCAAATAACTGACTTGAGAGCAGCTCTACAGGAAAGTGATTGGCACATAGTAGGCATCAAGCTAACTGTGAAACAAATGGTATTTATAATTATTAGTATGGGTCTCACTGAAACACAGAAAGCAGTTGCGCTTTTCTAGTTAACATTAGTGCAGTTAAACCTAGTACTACCTGCTGCAAGCTGCTATTTGTAAGCTGGATAAACATAAAATGGAGGAGAAACAGAAAGAATTGTGCTGGTTTATATAAAGGTGAAGGCTAAACATGGGATATTAGAGTAGCAATATCTATGTCTTATGTTAGAAATTAAGTATCAGAACCAACAAATTTAGATTAACAATGTATATAGTTGCAAAATAGTATGACAATCTGGAACAAACATCCAATGGAATTTTGAGAATCTTTGTGATTAAACAGTTTGGAGGCTTTTTTTATGTTCTGTTTTTCATCAGAGCCTAGATTAATGTTTTTTAGTGGTAGAATGAAGGACTAGATGTAGTAGATCCTCGCTAAAGAGCATGTTTTAAATAATATTCACAAGTTCACTTTCTTTCCTGCAGTTCAATTAATAAAAACTTAATTAATTATTTTCCTGTGAGTCTACACTTTTAAAAATTTAGCTTTATTTATTGTTTTTTAAAAAAAAAGAGTAAAAAATAAGTTTGAGTTCTATTTTCATTTAGAACTGGGCTGTCATTTAAGGATGGGTGATTTGCAAAAATATATTTATTTGGTTTTCGTTTAGCAATGAGAGACAAAGAAAACTGCATTTACATTATAAATAATTGAAAATTCACTGATGACTTATAATTTTCATTCCTTCCCTCTAATTATGTTCATTAAAGGACTATCAATTCTATGACCTTAATTCTGAATAATGAACAAATGTGTGTTTAAATCCATCTATATGGATGGGAAAAAAAGTGAAAGCTATTTTCAAAAGGTGAGTGTAGGAAACTCAAACACATTTGTATTTTTACAACACACATTTGTACATTTACACATCTACTTGAGAGTTCTGCTGATGAGAAGTTTGTAAACTGTATGTAAATGGATGTTTCTATTGCAGATTCCTCTCTTTATATTTTTAATCAAAATCTGCCCCAGTATAGGATTTTTTAAAAAATTTAGTTAAAACAGGGTTGAAACATGTCAAATAAAAAAAAAGTGAGTTATAAGGATAATTGCAATTGGTCAGAGTGGGTTCCTGTGACACTGATGGATACAGAAACATTGCTGGAGATGTCAATACAAAGGTAAACAGCAGAATCTGTCAAGCAGACAGATTCTCCTGTCAAAAAGAGATAAAAGTGGCCTTCTATTTTGTATCAGTTTGCTGTAGGTAACATCACCAGTACACCACCACCGATTCTCTCAGATTAATTAGTCTAGTGGGAAGACTCTCATAAAATACATTTGTTCAAGGTAACATCTGTTTTAGGTTACTAACTCTGTCCTCTGTTTAATTTCCCGTAAATATCTTTTATTTCGTTTATTGTGAACATTTGCCTAAGTTTACTGAGACAATAAAGATGTCATGTTCTTATATTTGTTGAGTGAAGGCCTTTTCCAGAGTACAGTCCTCTAATTATCTGCACTGTGTACTCTATTTGTTTTATAAAAATGTATTCAGTGGCAATATGTTTCCTCAATGTAAGAATTTTTTTCTGCTCTTGATATGGCTAAGTAATGTTTTGAATTGTTTATTTGATCCTTGCTTTTCCCTCACTAATTGATGAATACATTTGTTCACAAATGAAATGTGTTCATTATTTGACTACATTGCAGATGGTGGAATAATATTAAGAAAAATCTGAAATATTTTCTACTTTTAACTTTTAATCATTCCTAACTCTCTTCTCTGACCTAATTTGATATCCCATTTTACTCATCACCCAATCCACATTAATTTCTTTTCAATATGAATCACATAACCATTAAAAAAAAGACATAAAAGGTTTCCCAGATCACAGCAGGCTTTTTTATTACAGCTCCCAGGGTTTTCTTTAGTATGTCTAAATGGTCTTTTAGGAACCACAAAACTCCCCCAGAAGTGTACCCACAGCCACTGCTGCCTCAGTTCACCAGGAGCGGCTTCTCCAGGCCACAATGCACTCTGCACCCTTGGCACAGATCCAACAATGCTGGGTCTGGTGATCCTTGGAGAGTCTGGTAATTTCTGGCTATGTGCATGTATGGTGGGCCAGGCAAGAACCACAGTGTCTCCCGACTTCATTGTATGGAATCTTCTGAAGTATGTTTATATCTTTTAGGGTATTACAGCCGTAGCCAGAGAGAGCTCACTGATATTTATAACCTGTGATGTCCAAACAGAACAAATATCTGAGTACGTAGCTAAAAGCATTTGACCATAAAAGTATATTTAAGAAAGTAACGGGTTTAATGGACTTTGTCCTGAAAAATCCAGCTTCAGGTCTTGTGTTGGCCTCCAATGTTTTTCCTAAACTGTGCAAAAGAGCCTGGTGCTTTGTGTCAGCTGTGCTTTGTCAATGTTCCATTCTTGCCTAGAGACTGGTCCAATAGGTAGGATGTGTAAATGAGTTTTCTTTCTCACTTCAGAACTTTTCTCACATTTCACTTCATCTCTCTTGCATTGTGTGCTCCCCTTGTGCAACACAGGAATAAAAGCATATGACATTTTTTTGCAATGAATTATTTGTAATTATAATTTTAGATTATATACTGACTGTTCTGTAAAATGACATTGCTCTTACATGTTTGTATCAAACTAGCACAATGGGACTTCAGCTTCAGTTGGGTTCTAGGCACTAAGAAAGAGATTAATAATAAATATTAATAATGAAATAAAAATATATTTGTTAGAAAATGGGGAAGTTGCAGCTTTGAAGCATCTGGTAATCACCACGACAGATTGAGTTATATCTTATGTACTGTTTGATTTAAGCAGAATAAGTAAAACTTGTCTACTGTAAAACCATGCTTATAAAAGTAAAGCAGTATAAAATAATAATTCAACCTCGGCGAGAAACTCTTTTAAGTTCTTGTTTTATTTCACTTCAGAAATTCAGTCTGAGTGTTTTTAACAGTAAACCCTGACCTAGCTGTCTTTCAAGAAAGAAAGGTATATTGTAGTCAAACTTTAATTCCTTTACTTTGAAACAATAATAAAGCAGATTTAAACCAATGTCCTCTGGAAGCTGGGAGATTATTGCACTGTGATCTCTTCGTTCTAGCTGTCTAATCTGTATAGACTAATCTGTAACCAGAGAGCACATTATATTTAATGTAGAAATTTCAGTTTAAAACTTCTCTATGAGAGTGATGCAAGAGAAAGACACAATTCAATGCATACTCATGACATTAAGGTGATATCTTCACCTAGAGATGCAATAGATGGTATGAACAGGCCTTCCTGTCCTATAGATTCTCTGTCTGAAAAGTATAACTAGTGGTGCATTATAAAATAGAATTTGTGCCATAGACTTTTACATTTCAATAAAAGTGCACAAGTAAAAATGTACATTATTACATTTTTAATAGGCTCACAGCTGTCCTTACAAGGAAATAGGTCAGATTACAAAATAAACTCTGTAGCTTCTTGTTGATTAAGAACTATGTCAGAAGATTGCCTTTCTGAGCTCAAATTTTTCTCTTTTCTGTTCAAATCATTCAAACTCTCAATTTTATTTTTTTAAAATTGAGTTATCTAATGAAATCATGGCAACAAAATTTACAGCTCTGTGCAATCTTGACTATATGGGCCACCCTCACTGTTGTCCAGTGAGAAAGGAATTCCTGATATCCAAGCATAGGGATAAAACAGTAACATAATAATATCTGTCTATTTTTTCCTCTAAAATATTTTACCTATTCCACTCTAAATGGGGTATACTATCTCATTCAATGTCCTGTAGTGTTTCTATGTTCATGTCTTGATTTGGTTTCATAACAGGAATATTTGAGAATTCAATTGATAACAAAAGCTTGAAAAAGAGGAGGGATAACCCTTTCTTTCGAAATGCCTGTCTTTAGTTTACTAGTGAGAAGGATATGCCTGTTTTCTCTCTGATATTTAAACTTGTTTTCTCCAATTTTTCCCCTTAGTAATACCATTGCCTTTCATTGATGAAGTATAGATTTTGAAGAACTTAGGAGTCAGTCTAATTGCCTCTGCTAAGGACTCAAGAAAGATTTCTTCACTCTCAGGTAAAACAGCATGATGGATTTGCTCAACTTCCTCACAGTCAAGAGAGGGTATACACTTCTTGGAAAGGATTCAGGAATTTCTTTTAGTCATCTACAAGAATATTGTACCCAGTGTGGATAAAGATCAAATAACTAATTTTACTAAGTAAGGAAATCCTGGAATTTCATCAGTGGGCCTTGAAAGGAGAAGAATAGAGATGAATCAGTCTTCACAAATAGTATCTTCATTTGAGTTCCTTTCACCTCTTGCACAGCTGTGTAAGATGGTAGGATAAAGAGGACTAATGAGAATAGTGAATAATGAATTTTGGAGCAGCCTGAAGAAAACCCTATCTCTGTAATATATTATATGATGTAAGTCTTGTAACTTGATCATTTTAAAGGACTGAAAAATTAAGTTAATACACTGAATCCTGCTGCTTAAATTGTTCATGTTAGTTCAATTACCTCTATATTCAATTACTTGTTGAATTTTATTTTGATCAATCAGCTTTAGCTGGGAACTCTCTGTCACCACTGTACTGGTTCTAAGAAATTTTAGTCCATACTGGTGGGATGCATACATTTGTTTTCATGAAGGCTCCTCAATTTCAATAGAATTCAAGGTAACTGTTGCAGAGGTTCAGAGAAACTGCTGACTTGGATTCGGAAATCTTTTAAATCAGACAGCCAGGTGCCCAGTGAAATGGAAATCAAGGCCAGTAGCTCAGCCAGTAGAGGGAACTCTTACACAGTACAAAGTCAGGTGGGAATACAAGGTGATACATTAGGGATATAAATATGCATGAGCGTGTACATTGCAAAAATCCAACAGTAGTTTTTGGCTTCTTTGTACATAGCACACTGACCTTTGTATTTTTATCCAACTTCAATTTATTGCAGGGAAAGTATAACTATGCTAAATACAAGACAAACTGTTCAAAAGTCACTTTGCAAAACTTTGTGAACGTTTAGGGGGAAGAATAGGAAACATCTATTCTGACTACTCTTTTTATTAAAACCTGCAGTTTATCTTTGAGACTGGCAAAACAGC
>WEIT01033704.1:0-10699 GCA_013389985.1 Dryoscopus gambensis | reverse complement strand
TTAGGTTTGGCCATTTCTCCCCTTAGAAAGGAAACTGTGAGCACAAGGTTAGGAACAGCTCTTGACATTTGCTTGATCAGACCACAAATCCCTTTTGCCACAAAATCTGATGCAGCAAATCTTTGAGGATCATTTTGGAAGCTCTGTCTTTGAAGAGAGTCTGCTGTATCACAGAAGTCTCTCACCACTGTATGTGAAACACAAGATGAAAGTATTAGGCATCAGTGTTATCTTCAGCCAGAGACACAATAGACAACTTGGGAAATTTTGCAGGAGCAATTGGGTCAGCTTGTTCATGTGCCTTCTTCTGTTCTAGCAATATTGTTGTCATTTTTACAATATTCTAGTAAATTTTCAAAAATTATTCAGAAGAACTTTACATATTTGATGAAGGGCTTGTTTGCCTGAGAGTAGCAGTATGAGCTGTTCTGGTAAAACACAGTCCCTTTCTCAAGAAAATTTGCTTTTCTTTCATCACTAGGCATGTGGCCATGCCTTTATCTATATAGTCCATCTTCCCTTCCTACAGACATGTATCCACCATTGAAAAGTGGGACCTGGCAGGTAAAAGGAATTCTCCAAAACAGCATCTAATATAATAAATGACACTGCAGGATAACCATATCCCCTCTTAGACAAATTGTGCTTTGCTTTTTGGGCAGTAGTTAGCTTCAACAAAAGTGGAAGGGATCAAAAAGAGTGGAAAAGGTGGTAGGACACAAAACTGCAAGATCAAAGCCTCTGTCTAAGGCCCTTTGATTTTACTATGTTAATTCCCAAGCCTTTGAAATCCTTTTGACAAGTATTCCCTCAAGAAGTTTCTAGGATTCATTAGGTAGGATTTAGGAGAACCTGAAGGGTAGTTCTGTGAATTATAACAATAAATAAAAGAAAAACACAATGGTTACTGTAGTGTTAGATCAATATAATGAATAGCTTAACATGTAATAATTAAGTGATCAAGATAAACACTGTAACATGATAAGGAGAAAATACATGAGTCATAAAGGACAATTAACAGTAAACATAAGCACCAAACCATCATTTGGTAGAAATCACATTATATTTATAGCTACTGTGACATTCCAAATTACATATTACTTCTTTTTCCAGAGATTTACCTGTGTCTGGATACAAATGACATACCGAGTACTAAAAACTCGTTCATTTAAAACATATGCAATACATTTATTTATGTCTTACCATTTGCTGTGTTGGTTCTCACTCCCATAGTGACCTCCTTTGCATGTACTACCAGTACTACTCGTCAAATCGTCTCTCCTCGCTTTCTACTATTACTGACCTTCTCCAAAGCTTCTCCATCTCGCCACTCCTTTCTTTTATTGCTTCCTTATGCACATGCTTACACACACACCCCACTCACCACTTCCCAGATTTTATCCATTTACCCTCATTAACAGACTGCCATTTGTGACATTTTTTCCAAAAATTCTGTGTCTTTTTTTTGTGCTGGTTTTAGGGCGAAAGAATGATCCTGTGGTTAAGACACTAGGTTGGTGTTGTAGGTTCAGACTGTGTTTGCTGGCCTCCTGCCCAGTTAATGTAACATGGTTTTAGTGTAATTGAGAATGAGGAACGCTATGTATGTAGAACTTTTAGCAACTCACTTAAACAAAGTGCTTGGATGTCTGAAAGCTTTCTCTAAGGTATTCATTGCTCTGCAATTCCAATGGGAATTGAGGGCATGCAACACTATGTAGGGCACGTTCATCACGTTGAAGGATTTGGCTTAGTTCATCACCCACAAAATGGGCTAATTCTTAGCTCACATAAGGCTTATGATGATGAAAACATTCTATTAATGTTCATTATGTGTTCCTTTGCTACAGTAATAAGTGCCAAGAAATTATTCTCTCAAGATGAACGCCAGCTAAAACAATTCTGTTCTAACAGATTAAATTCAATGTGAGGTCACCAGACACCTTTCTACAGCACGCTTTTTTTCTTTAAAATGTTCCTAACATGGAGTAAGCCTTTGGAGGAAAAGTTTAACATTAAAGTCCTCTCCTGTAGGAGGAACATATATCAAAGACCTTAAGCAGAGATGTGTGCTCCTGTGCCCATGGTCACAGTTCCCAGATAGGCACTCTTTCTTATGTCTTTTGGTGGTTAGATTTCATATTACATGTGTGTGCAAGGCAACAGCAAGGTTACTTCTGTTGATGTCATGTTGAGTTCAGAACTGCAGATTCCAATTCGTGCTAGGTAAATTATCTCTGGATTAAAATGCACTATTTTATTTCTAAAGTACTCTCTCTCCTAACCCCACGATTGCAGGCATCTCAGGTTTTTTCCCCTTTCTCTATTATTTTTTGAGTCTCCTTTTCTTTTTCTATCTCTTTCCTATCATTTGGCTCCCAGCAATTATTCTGTATAATGACCCTTTCATACTTTTCATCTTTTACTTTCACTTACATCTTTAATATGTAGTTTAGCTGATACAGTCTTTCCCCCTCAAGGCAATTGTTCATGAGTTTGTTTTGAACTCACTGTATTTTGTAATTTCCTTACCTGTGCATGGATCATAACTTCTATTTTATAAGCATTTTTGTTTCACCATTTTGAATGCAGGAAATGGAGTTTGTGCACATTTATGTTTTGCTGCATGTGCCTGAATACCTTTCAGATGTGACATGCTATTTTTACACATTTAGGGTGTACCTCTCAAGGGTATTCAGAAGAGAGAATGGCAAAACTGAAAAATTCCTCCTTTCTTTTAGGAAATTGGCAGCATGAAATATACTGAAAGACAATAAGATTGTTATTTACCTTTTCTCAAGTGTCAGAGCAAAGAATTGAAGGACTTTGGAATAGCTTAATCTTGAACTCACTCTCTGAGAATCAAGTGAGTTCCCTTCAGCAGGTTGGTGCACAGACTTCTGCTCCAGTCAGGAGGATCTGGAGAGCTCACCTAGTGTAAGGACGAGCAGGTGACAGAAGTCATGAGGAGCAGCGTTGCCATGGGCCATAGGCAGGATGATCTCTGTAAATGTTACTCCACAGACCTGCCTTTGGGAGCCTACGAATAATCAAAATAACACCTGTAGGGAGTCTGGTTGCTTGTATCTCACTTACTTGGAAAAGGAAAAGACTAGGATAAGAGCAACAGATAAATCACCATTCCCTAAGAACAGGGATATCAAGGCCTGGAATTTTATCTCAAAGCTCTTCCACTTTGCTACTGGCTTTTATTTTTGAAGCCATCACAGCCAGATTCTTCATACGCAGATCCTAAGGCTGTCATTGGACAGCCTGGCTCCAAATCAAGGCAGGGAGAAGCTACAGGAACACACTCTGAGGCAGACTTCTTATCTAAAATATCTTTGCCCTTTTATTTTATTTTGTCTCTCCAGAATATGCAGCTCATTGATACTTTCTTGCTCAGTGCAACCTGGTGCTTCATATTCCTCTCAGGAATCCCGACTTTCAGAACTATGGAAGTGTCAAAGTCCAGAGCACAAGAACCCAAAGCAGCTCCCGCAGTGGTTCTGACCCAGCAATCACTGCACATCTCAGAGTCAGTGTTCGTCTCTCAGGCAGTGCACATCTCCAGCCAGGTGCAGTTGCCCGAGCTGCTGCCGGACTGTGCTGTGTGCATACCCAGCGTGGCCTGCAGGCTGTGTTGTGCTGCACACACCCCTCAGCTGCAGGAGAAACTTAGCCAGCTCCTTGTAATAAAAGAGCCCACAGGCAGCTCCTACTTGGTACCAGGGATCACACCAGAGGTGTGGCCTTGACTTTATCTAGAACTGCAGCAAGGAACCTCCTTCCTGTTTGGCAATAGAAATGATGGATAGAGTTCTTTTCTTGTAAGAAAATTCTACAGTAGCTCGAATGACCAAAATAAGAGAACTTCTTCCATAGACCAGGTCTGCCTGGTGCATGGATCACAGGTTATTTTGGTGCAATATCAACTGAGGTTCCCAACATATAAAAGACTATCAAAATTACCCATGCTATTCTCTTCTTAGAGTCTTAGCTCTAATAACTAGGATTTTAAATGGTAACTTCCAGGGACTGAGTAACCTTCTGGGATCATTATGGACCACTAACTCCTGGTAGAATGCAGCTCCTTTTTTTGTACATATTGGACAATGAACCCACATCTCGTAGTGTTCAGGTTCTTCATTCCCCTCATAATGACTATGATTCAGATTTTTGTATCAGCAAAACAAGACATGGTACCTGCAGTTTGATCCAGCACAAAAGCCAGTGATGTGAGTTTTAACTGACATTATATTTATAGGGAATGGAATATAAATAGCATGCCGTCCTTTGATACTCTGGCTTGGAGGCAGTACAGCACAATAGGTTACACCATGTTCGTAACTCAGCTGCTCAAAGGCTGAGGATCAGTAAAGTGCTGCTCTTTTGGAATTGCATTTCGCGGCAGGCTTTGAACAACAGAAGTTTGCATAGTCTCCAGTGTCCTTGGCTGTGTGCACTCAACACCTTGGTTCAAGTTCTTCTCGCATTATCTTGGCAGAATACAGAGCCTTCAGGAATCCTAATCTTTTATTTAATCACTTTATCTTTTCAATTTCATCCCTTTTCTATCCTAATTCTTTATTTTTCATTAAAGCCAGTACATAAAGATCAAGCTGGTAGAATATGTTCTGTAGCTGTCAATCAGTGGGCACAAAAAAATACAAAATGTGAATAGTTAAATCAGCAGCCTTGCCTGCTGAAGTTATCTGCATGGCAGAGATGTCAGAGTATTGTTTCCAAGCCTGACTCCTACATGCAGGGAGTAGCAGAGCATGTCCTAGCCTCTTTTATCTTCCTCAGGAGAGCAGCCAAGTGGCATAATCAATTCTTCCAGGCCTTTGTCTTTCACCTGATGTTTACTTTGCTCACTGCCTAAGGCTCTGCTGTTCTTTTGCCCCTTAAAATGTATTTCCTTTTGGAGTTTATGAAGAATAACTGCAAGTTTTGCATACTGTTATATATATATATATATAAAAAAATGGAATATATTGACAAAGAAGCAGAATATTTCTCCTTTTCTCTAATTATTACAACAGCGACCTTCCCTTAGATGCTGAGAAATAGTCAAGCAAACACAAAACTACCATTAAAATATAGGAATAACCTTTGTAAAAGTCAAAGAGGTAATTTTTGTAATCCAGACAGTTCTGTTGAGGGTGTGATATATATTATTGCAGCTAATGGAGGTCAAACTTTGGAGATGCAACTCTTCTTGCAACTCCTGATATTAAGAAAAAACCAAAAAAACTATAGATGAGAAAACCTGAAAAGCACTTAAATAAATGCAAGGTGTTTTAGCTGGCACACAGTCAATTCATAAGGCAAAATTAAAGTTGGAAGGGAGACCAACCTACATTTTACTTTGTTTTGTTTTCTCACTGATTTAAATTCATAAGGCTGAGGTACCATAGCAGAATAATAGTGACAGTTATGATAAGAAAGTATTTCCTTTCATTCATGTCAGTTTTCTTCTAAAGTCAGTGTCACAAATTCAGGTTAATCATTGTAGAACATTTCTCTAAAAGCAATACTTTTGCAAAATATATCTGCAGTATAATCTTCCAGAAAATAATGAGTATTGCTAGTGAAATAAAAGGTGGAATAGGTAACTGACAAGTGATTAACCAGTTGATCAGGTAGTAACAATAAAATAGCAAAGGTAGTAAGCAAGTTTCTGACTATTATTATTAAATGCCAGAATTTTTTTTTTCACTCAGGTCTGTATGTGCTCTGTGTTTTGTATATACAACTCACTCCAAAGTGAACTTCAAATGTAGAATGGAATGAGAGTCAGGTTCACCATGTAACTGAAAATACCTGTGTTTTATGCAGTTATGGAAGTGCCAGGTACTGAACAGAAATAAATAAACATATTAAAGTTTATTTCTAAGGTAAGAATCTTAGAAGACTTTTTAGGTTGGTCACTTTTAAGCATTTCTTATTTTGTTTTACTTTCATTGTACTAAAAGGCTCAGTTTAGACATCTGCACAGGGATCTTTAAGTGAAAGAGCATCCTGCCTTATAAAGGAATACTTTCCCAGTACTTTCCCTGGAAAACTTTAGATGAGAAGAGTGGAAAAGTGAATTTGGCCTCATTTCTTTGTTGAAAAGGGAATTTGGCCTCATTTGTTGTTGACTGAAAAATTGTTTTCAGGAGTAATAATTTTGGATAGACTTATTTCTGAAAAAGGGGAATAGGCACAGATAAACAGTCAAGATTAGAAACAGAGTATATAATAAGAAAGGTTTGGATCAGCTGGAAGTACCACAACAATGCAGTGGTTTCCCTGAAGTTATGCTTACTTTAGAAATCCCCATATTTGGTCTTAACTTTGAATTTCCTCATTTTCATAGGTGTTGTGGATATTTTGTGGTACACTCTGCAAATGTAGATTTTTTTAATATGTAATTTCTTGGAATATTAACACTGTACCCTAGTTTCACTGTCATGAAAGCTCTCCCATTGTCAGCTATATCTACTGTCAACTGTGAAAAGTTGTTGCAAGATAATGAAATGTGGTGTATATGATCACTCTAAGAATCTATTATTCATGGAGTTTTTTAAAAAAGTCTTCTTTTAAAACCAATAATTGCACTGAATTCTTGAATATAGCATGTCTAAAGTTGGAAACAAATATATATATGGATTCAACTTCCAAATATGAAATAAAATCCCCAATACTTTTCTAACTTTTATAATGTAACTAAAGAATAAAAATATTACTGTTCTAGAAAAAAAGTGTCAAGGAAGGACCAGGAAGCAGCAAACAAATCCACACAAGAGAAATCAAAAGACAGAAAGGAAGATAAAAAATATTCCCTTTCCCTGTCAATTCCTCAAAGTTTACAAGAATAATTTAAGTCTCCAGGCAGTTATGAGCAGCTGAATGTCAGCAATTCCTGTGTCAGGAATGCATGCTGTTGTGCTGTCCATGTTACTGCTTCTCTTTGCTGAAATTTAATACTATACGTGCAAAATAGTGCTATTGGCTACTGTTGGCACAAGCCACTTTTTACCTCTTGGAACATTATTTCAGGTATTCACACAAAAACAAAGTCAATGAGCTGTTAGTATTGCAACACCCATTTATCCATAATTGTTCCGACAATGAGGGTAAAATACAATCTCTAAAACATTAGAAAAAAATGCCTTTTACTTTTTTCTCATTTTAAGAGGTGATAAGAAGCTGAAAAACCCTAGAAACCTCACACAGAGTAGGCAGATTCCCAAAACACATTTCCAAGGGCTTCTGCTAACCTCACAATTGCCCCAGAAAGCCATCATTACCAGGGTGTTTTAGCTTGGACACACTCCATGAAAAGACCTCTAGCAGTCTCCACTCCTTTAGAACTACCCAAAAAGGGAGTATAGATTATCCTGGTTTTGGCTTCACCAAGAAGCTGCCTGGTTATTTCTCAGAGTTTGGTGAAAACTAGGATATCTGGACCAAGCTGAGACTGCTTAGAGACCTCAGCTGAGAGGCACTGTAACTCCTTAACTCCTCCCAAAAAAGGAAGTTCTGAAGAAGTAGGAAGCACACAAACAATAATCGAGATTTTCACAGCCTAGGATTACTCTTTTTTCTGTAGACTAAATATCATAATGGCAAAAGCTAAGATTTTTACGTTAAATTAAGATGTTAATACTATTTTTTTCAATTTTTGCTTTGAAATTGAAAACCAGTTGAAAACACAGATAAAGAATACAAATATTCACACCTTCCAGCTTTCCTCCTCTCACTGCAGTCCCTGGCACAGGGACCATAGGTGTCCAGAGCTGGGAGTATATGAAGGGCTCTGTTGCCACCAGAAAGGCATCACTGGCCATTTAGAGGCTCTGCAATCAGTGAATCAGCTCCTGACCAAAACCTCAGCCCAAGGTCGTTTTGGCATCTTAAACCAAAAGGAGAGCAATTCTGCCACAGGAGAGGAAACTAAGATAGGCATCCAGCAACACTGAATCACGACTATGACCTGGTGGCACTCTGCATCCTGTCAGCAATTAACTTGCTCGTCATGGTTTTGAAATTCTCTCTGAGCCAAACGTTTTATCTTAATCATAAAGTACCCAGGTCCTTTCCTACGAACTGTTACTCACTGCAGTAGCTCACTGAACAGGTTTCAGTAGCTCCCTTGTGCACTGAGCAGAGGTATTGTTATACATATTAATGTTTTTAAAGGACTTATTAAAGGAATTAAGAGACTGAACAACTGCTGTGTCAACAGCAGAGGTGAGGTAGCTGTTATATTTAAAGGTACAATAAGCAGAAAAGAAGTATAACTTTTCTAAGGAAAGCCTGTGGCTACAAAATCTTATTTTTAATTATAGAACACAATAAAATCAATATAAGATAACATAAAAATAAGACATTCTGAACTTACAACAGAGACAGTAGCTCAGTAAGCTTGCGCATGGTATCACCGAGCTTGAGCCCAACATGACAAGCCCAGTAAAGCATGCCAGCCTTTAGACTCCATGTTCTGGCTCTTATCCATTTGTCATCATCTTAAGGTTATTCAAAATTCCATTATAATTAATAGGATCCTCCTTGTTTTTCTTCTGATAAAACTTATTACAATGAAATCGCAGTAGCAACAAACCTAAAAATAAAATAAAAGACAGCAGCTGTGCTGTCCTGGTTTCAAGGGCTCTGAAAAAATGCATAAATAATGGACGCCAGAGATGGCCCAGTGGGAAAGCACAAAATTGTGAGTGTGAAAGAGTACTCAAAGGAGGGGAAAAGAAAGAGAAATGGCATTTGAGGTGAAAACTTTCAGCATAACCTTTACAATAAGCACTTCCATTCAAATAAAACTGAAAAATCTCATGGACACACTGAATTCTGCCTTCAGAAAAACCCAAAAATAGTTTGGTGATTGAGATGGTTTCACTATTATTTGTAATGTAACAAGAATGGTACAAAAAGTAAATCTGTTAAAAAGATGAAATAGTTTCTTTTAGATACAAAGCAGTATTTAAAACTATCTCAAACATTAGTTTACATCTGCTTCTCATACAAAATCAGGATAGGAGTCACTGGCACACTTACAAATTTTATTTAGAAAGAAGAATCACAACTTGTGGGACAGAGTTACATGATGGGACAGTTTTCTACTAGTTGTGAAATAATTAAAAATAAAATAAAGTTCAAAAAATATTTCTCCTGCTGTACACAGTCTGTTAATAATTCATTTCCTAATTGCTACTGTTTTAGGGAAATGGATAGTTGCTAATCCAGTGATGCCATGATGCTGACTATCAAATCAACCTATATTTCATAAAAGAGGATATTAAAGCTTATTTAGAAACTCATTAAAGACAACTGCTAGAATTTATGGTGTTTTTCTAATAAAACGCTCTGCTGACCCAGGGAATTTCTTTAGTTCTTGTGATTTCAGCTGTTCTGATCACTACATGTAGGCATCTCTCCCCTTCCTAAAGCTTTTATGTACTTCCTTTATCAAGCGGACCAAAATGTGGAAAACAGATATGGATACGTTTTCAATGATTTTCATACAGTCCCTTCAAGATTTACTTTTGCTGTGATCTAGGATATGTCTATGAATAAGGCCCCCCAAATAAACCAAGAATAAAATAATCCTGAGCAGAAGGCAAACTCAGAAAAATAACATATTTAACAGATGTTAAGAAAGAATCATAGCAACAGCAGGTTTGAAATTTCCCCTTTTAACCATAGATTTATATCTATGATATAGATTTACTCATGCATCTTCTCATAAAATAGTTTAATCAGAAATCAATTTTTGAAACTAGATGAGGCTTTTAATAATTAGTTGGTTTGTAGAAACAGACAAGTGCTTTTCTCTATGTTGTACAATAATAGAAATGAGATTAGAGATTTTGTAAACTGTACAATAAAAATCAGACAAGATTCAAGTGAACACAATGAAACCCCACTGACAATCAAGCCAGAAATTGTTTTAGTTCCATTTAGTGAGTATGCTAGGAATCTGGGAATATATTTTCCTAATAAATGAATTAATATGCTATAGATTTGATAAAAGAACCCTAAACCTCACTTCTTGCTCTATACAGTTTTCTTTTCTAGAATGTTAAATTTCTGGAAATTATCCAAATGCTTAGACATAGAAAATCCATTTTTTGTAAGTCAATTAAATAGGGAAAAGAAAAAAATGTAGTATGTCACCAAGACTCCAGTAAGAGCAGAAAATAAGAAGCCATGAACTTAATAATACCGATATTTATAGTGAAATATCTTCCAATATTTTTGATAAATTTTGCTTGGAGAACTTATTAGTGTTGGATACACTTCACAAAATCACGTCATGATTATGAAAAAGTAACAAACACCCCCTCGCCCATTAAAATTACAAGTAAATAAAGTAAAATAATTACTTAATTACAGGGAGAAAGTCCTGTGCTTTGGCATTTGCCTAGAAAAGTCTCAAATATTTATATTAGCATATGGTAAATGTCCCAGTTCAGCAGCATCCTTACTTAGCAAATTATTTTAAGTGTCAATTATTTTCATTCCAGCAATATTGGTATTTCCTAATCATTGTCTTAAAGCACAGACTTAAAGCCTACTAAACAAGATGGATATGTGGAATGCTGTGGTGACCACCAGAGACCTTAAAATTCAATTTATGAGACTTTGTCTCAAGTGCGGATATAAATACACCGGCCCCTGAATGAAGCCACAGAGA
>WEIT01033703.1:19899-30755 GCA_013389985.1 Dryoscopus gambensis | reverse complement strand
TATATACAAAAGCACACTATTTTATCTCTTTTTTTTTTTTCCTAACACAATCAGGAGACTTAGTGTATTTTCTTCTGGAATCTGAAGGCACCCGTTGCCAAAAGCTCTCGTTTTACCACTAGAGGGCCGGTAGATACTAGATTTCTTTAACTTTGCCATTCTATAGCTAATGCAGGAAGACTCTGGAGCAGGAGCAAATATTATTTCTGGCAGTTTGTCACTGCTTTGTTTTGCTTGTTTGCCACTGGACACTGCTCACAGAATCTAACTTGTTATGAAGCAAAGATTTGAAGTGGACAATTCTCGTGATGGGATCAGAATTGCACAAGTAAATATATTAACTACAAGGTTTATGCAGCTTATTACCTAGAAATGCTCTCCATACACACCAATATGCGAAAGGTGATGCTTTCATAAATGGCCGCACATGTGCATGTGCATTTGAACTCAGCTGCAAGTTGCCTGAGACCTTGCACCAAATTTTCAGAAATGATTGCTAGCTAGCATTTATCAACAACCTTCCTTGCCATTTCTGTGATATAAAATTATTTGAAAATATTACTTTAGGATATTTACATATTTTTACTTTTAGGTAAGACCGCTTTGGGAAAATTAGGAGAGAATAAATTAAAACTGTTGATCAGGGTCATTAAAAATTGATTCAATGCAGAAAGACATCTGATGGAGCTTCATGAATCTACCTCAGCAATATCTGCTGGAATGATTTTCAAGTACTGGCTAAAGTGCATTCCTGTGTATTTCCATTTAAGCCATCTGCCAATCTTAATACTTATTCCTGAGGGAGGAAATCTTCCAGTGCTGTTTTTCATTTGATTTGCAAGGACATCCTGTTTAGGTACTTATCAAAAGAACAGAATAATAGATGCCAAATTCCACAAGTCTTCTTTTAGAAAACTTAATGGGTGAGAGTAAAGCAACAAGTTATATTTAAAAGAAGCTGCAGCATTGTTCCTTTATATTTGAAAAATATATGTTGCTGCTATCAGGCTAGATATATTTATGCATGTCTCCACAGTAACTGCTCTGTTTCCTAAACATTAAAGGATTTTGCTAAAAGTTGCTAAACTCCACTGTTTTGATGATTAAGGATGAAATCCAAAAGAATTACTAAACAAGTGAGCTATGCAAGGAGAAATCATGACTGACTTAGGGCACCAGTTAGCTCAGTTGCCTAAACAGTCATTGACCACAGGGTTCAAAGCAGGAGTGTTTACGTACTCAGATGACTAAAGTTCTGCTACTGTACTTGTTTAGAGATGCTGCCATTGTGTCTCAGCCAAGGTCTTGGTGGTTATCTCATGCTTCAGACTGTTTGGATCAAGCCAAAAACTGTGTCTAACTCTCACAAAATGCATATGTTAGAGGGAAAGGTGGAGGAAGGAGAGAGGAAGAGACCACATCTAAAGCACCCGTACAGCACTGAGTACAACACAACCACACAGCTATCCCATGGACTGCCATTTTGAAAAACTGCTGGAGAGAAGCTGGAGGTTTGCCCCGGACTATTAGTGTTTGTTTCTTCTTCCAAAAAGAGCGCCTAACTAGCAGTCTGTGTGCAAAGCTGGAACTGCAGTGGGAAGATTCCTGCATAAAATATTGGGCTACTGTGCAAAACTAGGTCAGTGAGAAGTACAGGAGAGCCTATGCATTGCCCAGTACTTAATACAGCTGCACTCCCTGGTAGAAGAAAGGGTTCTTTAAGTTCCATTTCCTGATTCTAAGACCTTATACTTTCTGTATTAAAGAGTCATTTGACAAAATGCCCTAACTTTAACAAGAATAAGAAAGAAGGCAGAAAAGGGAGAAACAGACAAGCAGGGACCTGTCTCAGTGAAAAGTGCTCTTTTCTTCGCACCTAATCTCTTGGGAGGCTGAATTTCTAGAGTTCCCACTGGCTTCACAGTACAAAATTCCCATCCTAGGAAAAATTGCAACCAGCTACTCTCAAGGTTTTGTGATCAATATGATTAGGTGACTCTGCCAGCTATGTTGTCTTCCAGGACCTCTTTTCACTAGCAAAGGTCTTATTGACACTGAGGGTAGAAGTGATTTCCCTACAATGTATACTGATCCATCTTAGCTATTCACTTTAGGGGTCTTTTATAGGTAAAGAACAGGGGTTTGAGAAACAATTAATCTTATCCAAAGTTAGCTACCTAAGCTAAATTCAATAACTCTGAATAACCATAAAGGGGTCCGTTTCCTTCTGTTGAATAGAAAGCAGTTAAAATAGCCACTCAGATGAAAAGTGGTCTCAATCTCAAGACCTTCATTTAGTTGAATACCAAAACAATCAGTGAAGTTCCGACCAAAATATTATTTTCTAATAAAATGTTTTCTAATGTAATAAGAACCCTAAGAACAAATCCTGAATTTTTTATTCATAGCAAATAAAACTCGATTGAAGGCACAGATACAAATTTGGAATCTATTCCTGCTAACAGGAAGAAAAACATTTGATTAAAGGTGGCCTGATTTGCAGTAATTTGTAAACCATGGATATCTACTGCTTTGAAAAACAGACAGCCTCAGGGTTAACATGAATCTATGACTAAGAGCTTTCAAATTCACTGATGAAAAAGGGGATGATAAAGTCTATTCCTAGGTATCCACCAAATATTAGCATCTGAAGTTATCTTTGCATGGTTCTGTGATACCTTTGTACAGAGAGGCAGGATGGAAATGTTTTTTCAGTATTAGATTATCTAGTCCCACATCAGTCTGGGCCTACGTATGCTTTTCCAATGCCTTTCTGCTCCTGTGTATGCAGCTTGCATAATGCTGGGCTTTGCTTCCTGCTGAAATTATTAATCTTGTGTACTTCTCCTTCTTGTCTCCAGATCCAAAGCAACAAAACATTAAGTTGCTGGCCAAAAGCCCATGTGTGGCTAAAGAGACGTTAGTGGGGCTTGCCTGTTAATGAAGACAAGACTGTTTGAAACCTGAAAAAGAATTTATTTTTAAAATCCCAGGGGAACATGTTTCTTTCTACAAGTGTATATAATACAGAGAAACCATTAGTAAAACAGTCATCACCAAAAAAAAGGAAAAAAAACCCACAAATAAACCCCAAAAAAACCAAAAAACCCAAACAAAACCCAAGTTAGGGGATTGACATGGAGGGGGAATCAAAAAACTGAACATTGTTAAAGTTGTGACTCAGATGAATGACTGCCAGGAAATTGAGAGTTAAGGATGACATTCTATTACAAGCTCGTGCTTATGTTCCTGCCTCTGAGTTCTCACAGACACTGGAGAAAACTTTATAATCTGAATTGTCTTGGGTTTGTTCACTGGCGTTCCTAATGCAACCATTTAAATGTGGCTTTCCTCTGTATGAACATACTCCATTCATGAACTCCAGGCTTATAGTGACCAATTTTGAAATGCTGCATTAGCTGTAGTAAGAACTAGTTTGTCACAATAACTGATCAAGAGCCACAGAACAGCTCCGCAGTCATACCTTGCAGCACGAAACGAACATTTTTATATTTTCTAACATGGCTCCTTTTTCATGTTCATTTTTAGAAAGGGAGGTTGACTGCATTAGTATTTTACTAAGTAATTCTATCTGATCTGGCACTGTTAACTCAGTCAGGAGAGACATCTCCCAACAAAGCAGTGCTCATTTGCTCAAGCTATCACAAAGATATTTTAAAAATTACTGATTACAGTTCAACAAGAGAGTCAGTTTGGCAGGGGTATCAGTTCATAGTCATGAAAGACCAACACATCCATCTAGTCTATCACTATGCTTTGGAGGCAGAATAACTGGTTTATCTATCCTTTGACAAGGGAACAAATCAGCCCAAGTTTAGTGCCAAACGATTTTGGCTTAGCAGTTTATAGGAATATTGCAGAAATTTACTTGCAAGAGTAGACACATAGGAAATGAAGGTCAGGACGGATTAAATCCAAAACAACTCTAGTAAAAAATCACTGCAATCATCTCAAAGAAACACTATCACTTATCTTAACATCAACTTCCTTTTTTTTTCTTTCTGTCTTTCTTTTCCCCCTCTCTCTCATTCCATTAAGACTATTAAAATTCAAAGAATTAATTTACAACTGTGCTGGCATTCCTGTGCACCCTGACGTTTGTTGCTATCAATTGGCTCTTTATGCCTCTCAGTGGAGGCCGGATGTTTGCAGTTGCTGGCAGCTGTTGTTCGAGGCCCCCGAACAGCTGATGGACTGGCAGCCGACATTGAGAGAGAGCAGCCCGGAGCCTGGGAAAGAGCCCAGCGCTGAATGCGCTCGGCTCTGATGGGTAATTAGCTTAGTACATGCAAGATTAGAGAACTAGAGCAGGAGATGGGGCATCTGACCTGCTTTCCAAAAGTCATTAGAAATTAGAAATGTTAATTCGTTCGCAAGAAATGTAAAGAATTTTGTGAATGGAACCGGTTGGCTTTTTTTACCAAAGAAATGCTGCTAAAAGTTGATCTCCTTTGAGCATTTAGTCAAACAAATGGTTATTGTGTTATTTCATTTTCCACAGTGAAATAGTAGATTTTTTAAATTGTTTAAAGATAAATTTAAATGTGCTTGTCTCTGGAATTTGTGCGTGCTACAAATTTTCAGGCATAACTGTTTGTACCTGCAAATCATCTGGGGTTTTTTTTTATTTGTTTGGCTCTTTTTCCTTTTTCCTTTTTTTTTTTGTTTGTTTTGATTTGTTTTGTTTTGTTTTTGAAGGGGCAATCACCCTTCAAGTAGTTAACCCCCATTTCTTCAGAATTTGATAAAAAAAAAAAAAGTGAAGAAAAAAATGCTATTTTTAAAAATAGAGTTTATGCTCCGTTTCTTTACTTTCGTGCATCATATAGACAGGATCAGACCCAGTGCCAGATGAGATCAGATGAAGTCCTCTGTGTCCTAAGGGGATCTGTCGTAATATTCAAGAAGTGTCTGTATGCGTGGGGGCGGGTGTGTGTGTGTATGTGTGTGTTAGAACATACCACATCCTTTTCCATATCCTGCATTTAGACTGAGCTTCTTTCAGGATCACGAAGTTCTCGGAAATTCTGATCTAAGCATGGCAATAAAACATTGTCTCATCCAGCTATGACACTAACTCCCTCTATGCTCTGGCAATGTTTTCATGAGTTTCTGCAAAAATGAAGAAAATTATTATCTACTTCACAGATGTTTTTTGGGGGGAAAAAAAAGTTACGTTTGCAACATACTTAGAAAAAAAAAATTCATAACTACAAGTCCAGTGCCACAGTTCTTATTAGAAATTTGTATTCAAAAACAATTTGGATTTCATAAGTCACAATATTAAAGTCTTGACAGATGTAACCCCTAGAGTCAGTGCTCTACTTGTATTTGGACTTGAGAATTGCTACCTGTGGTGCATGTTAGCCCTAATATCTGGGCCTGGAGAAACCACAAGTTTTATTTTGAGTGAAAACCTGAAAAAATTATTTTAGCAGATCTAAGAATCCACAGAGAACATGGATGAGCATTGTCCTCTTCTCTTTTAGCTTACTGTATTTTCAATTAACAGTGACATTTGATGTTGGGGTCACCCCTTCAGAGAATAAAATAAAAACCTAGGAGAGGAAACACAGGTTAGAAGAAAAGGCATTAGAAGGAAATCACGGGAAAGAGCAAGGATATATGTTGTAATTAATTTTTACTATTTACTTCCCCTGGGAATCTGCAGCTTGCAAGGGAGAAACTGTTGGCTTCATCTGTGCTTGGAAGTCAGCTACACACCTGGGGTAGAAGAATACATAGGAAATTGTAAATTTTAATGAGAGAGACCTGAAATACTACTTTCATAAAGAGGTTTGGGGGATGGGAGCACTCATGTTTCTAGCTGTTTCTGTTCATTTCCAGTCAAAACCAGCTGAGAGAAGCAAGTTAAACTCAGGACAACAGTGTAAATGAACAAGTCAGTCTATATCAAATCTCTCTTGAGATTAATTCTTGGGGCTGAGATTATAGATGAGAAAGGGGAGGGGGGCACATGGCAAACAGAGAGATGGGGACAGACAAGGGGACAAGGGATGGGAGACAGAAAGAGAAAAGCAGAACACAATGTATTTTGGTAGAGACTAGTATTCATTTTCGTCAATTGCTGAACATTATCAGCATACTGAACTGTTAAAAAGAAAAAAAAAAACACAGCTCCAAAGAGATTTATCATCTTGGAGTATCACAATCTGATGTGACTTCATGCTATGACTCTAAAGCCAGTCTAAAACATACAGCCATTCATACTTATAAAAAGCCATGCGGGAAAAAAAAAAGGTGACAAGAGAAAGCAGCTTCTTTTTGATTCATTGCCTCAGTGCAGGAGAGCTACAAGACAAAATGCCTGTGATTTAACTTGCCCACAGTTTAGTAGACTACTTGGGAAAGAATCTGACAGTAAAGACCATACTGTTCCTGCAAGGACACTGCTTTCAGAATAGCTTCCACAGTCATCCCAGATGTGTTGCCACGATCTTGTGACCCTTTCTGAAGGTAAAAGAAGGAAGTGAAGAAGAGTATGAGTGTTTTCTAACTCAGAAATTGCACACACAGTTGACTGAATGCAACTTCAAGCACCTGAAGCAGGATGATATATGTGAGTTAATCATGCTATCTCCAATGGGGCTTGTGTGAACTAATTTATCTTACCCTGAGGCAAGAATACTATATATGATACTTCCCATTTTACCCATTTCTCTCAACTGGATCCTAGTACAGGTGCAGTCATATGCACCAGAGATGCCTTAAGTTAAGCAAATGAAGTCATTCTCCAAACCCCACCCAACATCTTCCCTGTCACCCTTCCAGCAAGTTATTCCGAGACCTTCACTACAACTTCAGATCAACAGTGACCAAAACACTCCATTACATGAGCTATGCTAAATGACAAGAACTTTACAATTCACTCCACCCATCCTGTTTACATGCCTCAGTATGGAAGGCAATGAAAAATAGCATCATGAGGATAATGTGACAGGAAGGGGAAGAAATACTTGCTACTCCTTGTCACTCCTGAAGGGCATGTGCGCACATCAGTGCTCGGTTTGGGGAGACACTGTTTCTAATTTTTCATTCAACTGCTCACAGACGCAATTCCTCTGCCAGGAGGAACACTTTATAAAACAAGAGATGTCTGCTATTTCATTCCAATTCACCCAACCATTCCAAGACTCTTGCTCCTTATCTAGTGTCAGAGCAGGCCAAGTACTCATATGAAAGGTAGAGAGGAAATGTTAAATATGCTTATGGTTTATTATAACATAATATTAAATATGCCAAGGTACATTATTCCACCAGTCAACTTATAGAACCCTCCTGCATCTAAGGCAAAAGTGGGGCATTGTAAGAAATGATTTTTAAATTATAGATGAGTCTCAGGAAAAACACACACGCTATCTGATTCAGAAAAAAAAATGAAGTATTTATGGGTTTTTGTTGAAAATTTCAGCACTTGCAGGTGTTACATTTTTTGACTCTTACATTGATAAAACAGACTGCTTTCCCCCCTAATTGATCAATATTTGTCTCTCAATAGCATATGTTTCAAATCAGAAATTCTTTCACTGTACCCTTTAAAAAGTCCTTTTAAAATGAAGCAAGAAACAAAATATCCTTAAACAAATGCCACAAAACTACTGATCAGTGTTAATATAAATCAGAGAATCAATTTCAAGGACACTGCTGATTGAGAGGAATAAGAACACTGATTCATCTGTGTGTATGTGTACAGGTGTGTGCATGTGTTCACAAAAGCATGGAAAGAATTTATTCAGTGAAGGATGGATAGCCATTTATAATGGCCTTTCTGTCACATTCCCTAAGAATTTTACAGTGAATTGTGTTCATGGAGGTGAGATATTTGGACTGTTAAGAAATTCTTACACAGTAGGTGTTTTTCCTAAAGCGATACCAAATATTAAATAGAACTAAATAAATAAATGTGTAAAGGAAATCCTCTATAATAAGTGATACGCTTTCTACAGTGTACCAAAAAAGAGCAAAGGAACATATTGATTAAAATAAGCTTAGTATTTGCTATATATATTATGTAAACATTTTTAAATTAAATTTCAAGCCCTTGACAAATTTGCAGTAAATTATATATTAATTATCTAAAAATTTTTTGCAATTGCCTAGAACCTGTACAGGTTGTCTGAATTAATCAGTAATGAGGAGACTTAGATAAATGTAGAATAAAATAATAAAAATCTATCTCAGCAATAGAATAAAAATAGAAGAGTGTAAAAATTAAAACAACCAAACAAAACAAAACATCAGGAGTTTGTTTAAAGATAGGGTCTTTGGATATCATGATGGAATTTAAATTTACATTTCTGGTTTCCAACTCCTTATATTTTGGTTCCAGGCCATAAGTACCTTTTGAAGAGTGAAAATCCATGCTTTGCATTGAAAGATACCAAGAGGATATTAACTATCAAGAAGTAAACTATCAAGAGGATAGTTTACAGAGTTATAGCCAAAGTGTCTGAAACCTAATCTTAACCATGACTCAACAGTTAACTTCACTTTGCCTAGAGACCAAACCTCTCCTAGGTATGAAAACTACCACACTGGGCCACTTAGCTATACCAAATAGCCACAGCTTAAGATGACAATTCATCATTACTGCTAAAATTTTTGTTAGAATCAGCCTCAAGGAACTCTAAAAAGAATCAGCTTCTCTCATAGGTGGAACAAGTAATTCAATTTACAGTTAATTTTGCCTGCATTAACCATTATAAGTCTCCTGCCTCAGTTATTTCATTCACTATAAGATTTTTATCATTTGAGCTCCAATTTGCTGAAATTTATTTTCCCTGGGGTTGATTAAGCTAAGAAAATTTCAACAATAATGGTTCTCTTCAGGTTTTTAACACTTGTCTTTATAAGTTCAATATCTTTTTTTTGTACAAAATACTCTATACATATAAAACTATCAACTTAATAATGCTCAGTCTAGCACTATGAGCTAGGCTTTTTTAAACACTTGAGGTGGAACAAAAATCACATTTGCACTGTCAGTTCTTAAACCAATGGCTTAATATAAATAATCAAATAGGGATAAAAAATGAGCATTAACCTAATCTTTATATCATGCTCTATATTGTCTTATAGTGTGGTTTGCATTACTCTGCTGTCCTTTTAGACATTGTAAATATTTTTTCTTAAAAGCTGAATTTCTAGGAATGGAATTAATCAGAAATCTCATTTCTCCATTCTAATGTTAGCAGATTTCCTGCTTCTATTAATTCTCCCCAGAAGAACATGTATGTTACAATGAGGTAACACTGAAAAGAGTTCTCTGTCTAAGACACAAGTGCATTGGGTCTCTCACTTTTAATTAATACAAAGAAAACTGTTCAAAGTAATTTTATTAAGAAGACTTAAAAGTGTCTCTGAGTAGAAATTTAAATTTGAGGAGTGGATCAAATAGAGCTCAGTGTGGCAAAAGGACTTCTATTGGAATTTTTTTCAATTACATTGAAAAATTTAAATTTGGGTAAAAAAAAGAAAACAAAACCACAGAGTATTTAGACTATCTGATTTGATCTTGCTAGTAAAAAAAAAGCTTTTCTGGGGAAGATAGTGACAATATTTACACTCAATACTCGAACTGCATTTAATTTTAACTTTTACATAATAATACTTTAATTTAAAACTTCACTGCCTTGTATTTAACATTTTATACAAAACCTTTCAATGTTAAACATTTTTAAACTTTATTTTAGGTGATATATTCTGAAATATTAAAATTCCGTTCTTCAAGAACTGATTATACATGAAACTTTAAAGATTGACATCAAAGCATAAGTGATTTCAGAATATTCTTATTTCGAGTAACTAGAAATTCTGGTCTCCAGATCACGCTGTGGAAGACTGTCCAGTTAAATGGTGTACTACCGAATGCTGACAACTAATTTTTAGATGCCTAAATTTAGGTGACTGTAAAAGAATGATGCTTTCAAACATTGTTTTCAGAAACTTAAACTGATCTGAAGATGGAAATTCTTTGGGTTGGGAGGATCTCCAAAACACTTATATATTTATTTGTCATAATTTCATCATGTCCATTTCAAAACTGTCTTAATTTTAAACCATATGTATAGATATATAGACATATATAAGATCTATAAGATTTTACAGATATGACTAGGTTTTCTATCTTCCTCCTCTTTAAAACAAATTACACTTAAGTATATTCATTTTGAAAATAAGAATTTTTTTTCTACATGAAACCAAAATGAAATGAAGGCTAGGAATTGTTGTTTATAAGTAGATAGTAAAATATAACAGTTTCAAATACTTTTGGAGCTGGGACATAGCTAACTAAAATATCTGGTATAAAAGAGGGTAGGAAATCCATTGGTTCATTTCCCACTGGTTTGAAAACTGTCAGCTGGTTGATAGTCAGCCCTGTTTAAAAAATAGCTGACATGAAACAGCATTATGGCCTCTGAAAATGTTTTTACACCATTCACAGCTGTAAGCACAATCTTCCTCTTAACATGTAAGCCTTCATGCAGAACAAAGCTGCTGTGGCTGCTGCCTTTATACAATTCAAAAGTCTGATGTGCCAGACTTGGCATAAGCCTATCTCTTATTAACATCAAAGGCTCTCAAATAAAACACCATTAGTGTTGTTTGGGATTTTCATGAGCAGTGCATATAAATACACATCTCTTACACTGTCATAGTTGTATTATCCTTCAACATTAATGATGATTCTGGGACCGAGAACCCTGATTCAGAGCTGCGTTTTGAATCTCCCACATTCAACCCATAGATTTTGTAAAGTGGGTTGGTGCCCAGTGGTTTATTTAGAACCATTTAAAAAAAGAAAAGAAGTGTAA
>WEIT01033703.1:3045-19467 GCA_013389985.1 Dryoscopus gambensis | reverse complement strand
AACCACTTTTTTTGCTGTTGTCCTAGTGAATGCAAATTGTTTAGAGCACATAGTTGTTGCCAACAGAAATCACAGTTAATATAAGTAGCGACAAATTAAATGAGTATGTACAGTAAAAAAGAATACAGAATAACCATCAGGGAAGTGAAAACAGACACAAGGCCTTGAAGAGTCCTTTCTCACCTCCAGCCGAGTAAGGCAGGTGGTTTGATTTTAATAATTACTTTTTTTCTCCTGTGTGATGAACAGCTTTTGGCTAAATTTTACTATGTTATACTGTATATGTGCTGGTAAAATTTTCTGGCACATTCTATTGGGACAAATATATCAAGTAACCTTGTGTGTGTATATATATGAGCTTTTATAATTCAAGGTACTTTTTTTTACCATGACATTGTCATTAGATTTTAATCAACACTATGTATTTATCATGAAATTGTGAATTAGTTTTTTAAAAGTTGATTTATGCAGTATTTTAAGTGCTTTTGCTTTTAGTAGTGATTTTCATTTAAAGTTTATATAAAGGAAATTTAAACGAACAACAAGCCTGCAGTTATAAATAGTTACATGCAGAAATACTTTGTAAATACTGCTATTGATATTTACCTTAAACACACTCTTTATTCTCCTCATTCCCACCAGAATTTGGGAATGTTTGCCACGGAGATATCCTTACTACATACTGTATGAGTGACAGATGAAAAAAGTTGTATGTAAATGGCTCATTCTTAAATGTATATGATGCTGGCATTCCCATGTGTATGCAAAAGCAAATATGCTGAATTTTTATCAATATATATTTTTTTCAAAATCAAGAATTGCTGATTTTGGGTAAAAAGTTTGTGAGTGAGCTTTTTGACAAAAAGTAATTTCTTTGAAATATTTCTAAATATGTATGTGGCTTTTGTCATAATTCTATTTCATTGTTTAATTATTGAGAGCAATATGTAGTGAAGAGAAGCGGCTTAAAATTATCAACAAGTCAATGATCCAGTTGAATAAACTGAATGAGGTATTCTAGCAAACAAACATATTCAATTTAAGAACTGAGTGTCCACAAAATATCTGTAAAGACTTCCTAAAGTTTTAACTTAGGCATTAAATAACCTTTCCTACAAAGTTTTCTCATTGGTGTTGTAAGGTGTAATTATAGGTCTCTTCCTAAAATTCAAGCCCACCACAGGTCTCAATTCCTTCAGTAATTTTAACATGTGAAGCAATCAGCACAGTCCCAGATTGCTAAAATGATACAGGATGGCATAGATACTACCAAGATGCAGACACTGGCACTGTAATTGTTATTTTACTGTAACTCACTGGAGCTTGTAATGTCAGAATTGCCACAGTCATATTTGATGGTGATTATTTGTCATAGAATAATGAGATACTGGGTGTTATTTCCTGCCAAAATAAAGAATATTTCTGAATTCAATAAAAACTTGGACTTGCATTATTCAAAATGGCATATTGTCATAATTATAAACTAAGAGTATTGCTGCTACAACTCCATTCCCAAATCAAATAAAAACATTGCAGCAGCACAGAAGATTCTGAGAAAGAAATATGGTAATGAAGTGTCTTTGTAATACATCTGAACTGGATGATGATAGCTCCATTTATGACTGTTGCTAAACTGTATGTCTATTCCAACTAGAGTTTGGATAAAAAACCCAGGAAACTGGCAAACTAATTATCTGCTTTTTATGCTGCTAAACAGGAAGCACTAGTTACAAGTCATCAAAAATTATGAGAAGAAGAAAAGCTTTTATTGGTCGGGAATATTTCAGAAAGTTCTATGAGACATAAAAAAAATACTTTATCTATGCACTACTCTGCAACAAATATGGTCAAGCCTTTTTGACTGATCAAAAGGAAACACTGAATATTACCACTGGAGTTTTTGACAGTTTGCCAACATATTCTTATTTGAGAACAAGAAATGAAACTTTGGCCCATCTAAAAGAATCCAGCAGTAACTGTAAAAAGTTTTATTAAGACTCTTAATAGCTGTTGCAAAGCAAGGCAGGAGCTACTAAAGTTTCTCCAGCAGAAATCATGGGCATCATCTCCTAATCAGAATATCAGTGAAGATGCTTACTGTAAAGTGGGATAAGGAAAAACATGCTAACATCATGCTAACACCTTTACAAAGAGAAAGTTGCTCAATGCCAGGGTATGCCACTTGTTTTAGCTGAGGGATAAATTACTGTTTGGATAATACAGTGAAGTTGCTTTAAAAAAAGCCTTTGGGGAATGCAAAGCTGCTTGTGATTTCTGCAGCCAATAGTACATGTAAGTCTACACCAACTGTTTGTCTTTCTAGCCAAAATAACAGAACTAACTGCAGTTATCTTTAGATATTCCTGAAAAAATCTGCTGTCCAGACAAATTTGTAAATATGCTTCATATCTTTTTTTGCATTATGGCGAGATGGCAGGGGCTTCAATGTAAATGGAATGACAGAATCTTTAAAAATATTTCTGCCAAAGTTTGTGCCTTGATTAAACATGAGAAGTATAATGTCCAGCACATGACTGACTGCTTTGATTGTGGTACCAAGCACTTCAGATTGAACATGACCCAAAGAAAAAGCAGACATCCTTCTCCAACCCTATTGCAATTAAAAGTATTTGAGGCAACAATATGTGTAGTGACAAAGCAGCTCTGAAATTTATGAGAAAATTTTGCATCACAATGCTTCAGTCTATCGTAACTAATGATAAAAAACTTAGAGATCCAAACCCACAGTCTGCTTTTGAGAGATGAAAATATCATTCCTAGGCAGAAAGAGACATCTAACTGGAACAATATCTTCCCCATTAAATGGAAAATGGCAGAATAAATCAATAGGGCATGCCATAATTATTGTCTAATAGTAACAGAAATGGCACCTTTACCAAATATACTTTATTACTGGTTGAGAGAAAAAACAAACCAGCACAATGACAGGCAAACAAGCAAATGGGTCAAAAAATGCTGTCTGCCTTTTAACTCATGGAGATATCCAGAAGTATTGTACTAATATTACTGGCTACGCACCCAGAAAGGTCAATTAAATAGTATTATTTACTCCCTTCAGGAGGTTTTTGCTTGAAAATTTCCCTGCATATTTCTCTCGATTTGTTATAAATTTTGCTACATTTCTGTTAGGTAATACCTTTTTCAAGTACTCAGTGTGGACAAAAATTGTCATTCTATTCACTGTAGGAGTATATTCTATGGAAAACTATTTTATTTGAAAGACCTATTATAAGAACATGTAAAATTGTTGGTGAATTGGTAGAAAAAAGAATATTGAGGAAAATAAGAAAGGACTATTTATTTGAAACAGATGCCAATATTTCCTTGTGAGAAAAAGAATGAATCTTTTCAAAAAGATTCTGGGGATAGACTGAAAATATTTTCTTTATTTTTTTTTTTATCTTATCTTTATATAGTTCATAAACATTAAATGCAAACTACAATTTTCAAAGAGTTCTTAAACTAGTGCTAAAGTATAGAAACGCTGCAAAAACAATTAAAAAAATATTCAAGCCCCAAAGAAAATATTTACAATTGGTAAGTCAGTACAAAAGCATTGCTTGTGCAAAAGAAACATTGAAATTGGGCTGGTAGATGGTGTCAGGGAGCAGGATGGTTCCCCTTTTATCCAGGAGGAAACAGTCAGAGAACTGCTGAGCTGCTTGGATGTTCATAAATCTAAGGGGGCCAGATGGGATTCATCCCAGGGTGATGAGGGAGATGGCAGATGAGCTTGTGAAGCCACTCTCCGTCATTTACCAACAGTCCTGGCTCACTGGTGAGGTTCCAGATGACTGGAAGCTGGCCAATGTGACGCCCACTCACAAGAAGGGTAGGAAGGAGGATCCTGGAAATTATAAGCCGGTCAGTCTGACCTCAGTACCCGGTAAGGGAATGGGACAGTTTATTTTGAGTGCCATCACATAGCACCCACAGGATGGCTGGGGGATCAGACACAGCCAGCATGAGTTTAGGAGGGCTAGGTCGTGTTTGACCATCCTGATCTCCTTTCATGACCAGGTGACCTGCCAGATGGATGCAGGGAAGGCTGTGGATGTTGTCTATTTGGATTTCAGCCAGGCCTTTGACACTGTCTCCCATAGCATACTCCTGGGAAAGCTGGCAGCACGTGGCTTGGACACGTGGCTTTGCTGGGTTAGGAACTGGCTGGATGGCTGGGCCCAGAGAGTGGTGGTGAACGGTGCTGCATCCAGCTGGGGGCTGGTCACTAGTGGTGTTCCTCAGGGATCTGTGCCAGGGCCAGTTTTGTTCAATATTTTGTTCAATATGATGACATGGATGAGGGTATTGAGTCTTTCTTTAGTAAATTTGCAGATGACACTAAGCTGGGAGCGTGTGTCAATCTGTTGGAAGGCAGGAGGGCTCTGCAAAGAGACCTGGAATGGTTGGATAGATTGGCAGAGTCCAATAAGATGAATTTAAACAAATCCAAGTGCCATGTACTGCATTTTGGCCACAATAATCCCCTGCAACATTATAGGGTGGGGGCGATGAGGCTAGACAGTGCCCAGGCAGAAAAGGACCTGGGGGTACTGGTCAACAAGCAACTGAACATGAGCCAGCAGTGTGCCCAGGTGGCCAAGAAGGCCAATGGCATCCTGGCCTGTATCAGGAATAGTGTGGCCAGCAGGAGCAGGGAGGTCATTCTTCCCCTGTACTCGGCGCTGGTGAGGCTGCACCCTGAGTGCTGTGTCCAGTTCTGGGCTCCTCAGTTTAGGAAGGACGTTGAGACACTTGAATGGGTCCAAAGGAGGGCAACGAGGCTGGTGAAGGGCCTGGAACCCAAGCCCAATGAGGAACGGCTGAGGGAGCTGGGGTTGTTTAGCCTGGAGAAAAGAAGAATCAGATGTGACCTCATCACTCTCTACAACTTCCTGAAAGGTGGCTGCAGTCAGGTGGGGGTTGGTCTCTTTTTCCAGGCAACAACTGACAGAACAAGAGGACAGAGTCTCAAGCTGCGCCAAGGGAAATTTAGGTTGGATGTTTGAAAAAAGTTTTTTACTGAAAGAGTGATAAAGTACTGGAGTCGTCTGCCCAGGGAGGTGGTGGAGACACCATTCCTGGATGTGTTTAAAAAAAGACTGGATGTGGCACTCAGTGCTGTGGTTTAGTTGAGGTGGTGTTAGGGCATGGGTTGTACTAGATCCAAGAGATTTTAGATCTCTTCCAGCCTGGTGATTCTGTGATTCTGTGAAACTCAGATGATGGAATATGGATGTTTTAAGAAAAAAAAGTGCTGTCTTACTGAATTCATGCTGGAGTAAGGCAAAGAATGACAAAGAAATATTATGACAGATTATGCCATGAGCTGTTCATTTCCTGTTACCAAGAAGAAGCAGTAGCCAAAATATTTCAGCCTTCTGGCCTTTCTTGTACATCTGCTGTTATGTTGTTGTTTAGCACACTAAGTTCTCATTGATCGGAGACTGAGTTAGGATAGTTGTTCCTCCAAAAGACATAGTCACTAACAGATGTTTTAAAATGCACATTATGTTATTTTGAGGTTAGTTTTTTTCAGATAACTTGGGAGCAATAAAGTGCAGGGTATAGATACATAGCCCTAAGATGATGTGCATTTCTTCTGAGAATAGGCAAGGTTGACTTCAGTGAGAAAAATAATTTGCTTAACCTGTATGTTTTATATTAGAGATATATTTCTCTAATTTACAGTATGTGCTTCAGGTTTCATCGAACAAATGTACCTGTGCCAAGACAAAGAGCTACACTGTCTGTATGTATTGTGAGATCTTGTCCAACACACCACAGAATTCAGACAATGCTAAATACATTTTGCAGTCATTGCAGAAAACCCCAGATATGACACAGTATAGAGATACTAGGAAGAAGATGCACAGTTATGTGATTACTGTTTAAAATAATGATTTTTACATCACTTTTTAAAAATATGCTAAAAGACAGGGTATATAGGAAATACACACAAAACTACAGCCTACTTTGTCCTAAAATCTTTTGAATTTCTATACCTTTGTGCTTCATTCTCTTTATGTTGTAATAATACTGTTTATTTCATTTTGTGGAAATTTTAGTGCGATTTGTTGTATCTAAGGGGTTGTTTTCAATGAGGAAAAAGATTGGAGATGCTTTTGTAATGAAAGAATGGGCTGTGTTCTCTTTGATGACACAAAGCAAGCTATTAAATGAGTAAACAAATATAATTTTCAAAGGTTCTTCCCTGTTGCTTCCAAAATTCCTGAAAATAAGTACTTACACTATCCTGCCAAGGCAAAAATAAAAAGTAAAAAGAAACTAAAAAACCAGTACACTAAACACTCCTCTAATTAAAGAGAACTCTCTATTTCAAAGCTGAAATAAGAATATTCTCATTTGAATATCTGACTTACATTTACTTCATTGAAGTCTGAACTTTTTTTTCCAAAATAAGCTTTACAGATCTTGTAAAGAATAGGAAGCAACTTAGACAAAGGTATGCATGAGAGATTTTTTTTTCCTAGGAAGAAAGAAGGACAGAATGGTAAAGCAAACAAAGGCTATAAATGAGATGATAAAAAATGCACATTGTGAAATAACCATTTCCTGTTTGGGAAGGAGGACTAACTAAAATAACATGCCCTCAGCTTTCACTACCTGTAGCAGGAATGAGTTCAAAGAAATAGCTAAGGAATCAAAGGTTAAAAGGAAGCACCCGATCACATCTGTCAGAATCTTTTTTAACATTTTTGATGAACATATGCCACATTTACACTTCTCTTTTAGATCCAGAAGGAAAGGAAACAGTTAGAAGATTCTTCATTATCTGATTGTTGACACGGAGATAAACTAATAATCTTTCTTTAATCTCTGTGATGCTAATAACTATTGTCCCAACTTTATAGAGAGCCAGGGCTTAGAATGAAAAAAATGCTTAAAAATCCCTCAAAACCCCAACCAAACAAAAAACCCCTCCAAATCCAAACTCCTTATCTTTGCCAGTAACATTTTCCCTTCCAAGGCAAATAACAGACTTATTTAGGCTGCTGTTTAGAATGTATGCACAAATATATACCAGAATGTTTAAGCTTCCTTTAGATGGCATGAAAAGGAAACTTTTCTTAGCTTATTGTTTTTCACATTTCTCTCAGATGCCTGGAAACACCAGACATTTCTGGCATGTCTGTTTTCATGGCTATTAATATATTCTATTTCATTGATGTTGTCTCTATTGAGATCACTTGTTTTACATCCTGTCCAGCTGTGCAGATCTTTCAGATTAACAACCTATTTTGGGGAAATTCAGACATCACTATCCCCAGGTAATCATAATATACCCTTTAATTTATGTAATCTTCTCAAGTTCATTGTCTTAAAAACAAAAGTTTTTTCTTTCACATTAGAAAAGTGTTTGCTGTTTCTCTGTGCATGTATTTTTTGTATTTATGTGTGTACTTTAATTCAAATCAGAGATCATCTGTTGAAAAAATTGTGTTCTCCTAGCTTTTCAAATGGACTTTTGCTGTTAATAAACACTCAGAAATATACACCCAGTCAGTGTTAAAACTGTATATGAGAAATATTAAGAGCCATAGCTTGGTCTGAGACAAATGAAACTATTTTATTATATTTATCTCTAATTTCTTTTGGAAGAAAGGACCAGACACTGCTCTGCAGAAATTGTGAACTCTTGAGGACTAAAACGAGACAGGAAACATATATACTGTGAATTTTCCTAAAAGCCCAATCTTAAATCTGATCCAATCTATCTTAAAAGGCAGTTTCTGGATGTGTTGAGATATCTGTGATCTCCATTGGTTGTCTAAAGTTTTGTGAACTGTACCTGACTTTACTAGATTAAGGTAAATTTAACAGAGATTTTATAATGTAAATGTATTTCAATTTGTAATAGAGACTTTACAATGAAAAGTCCCTGGAATCTTCCAACTTTTTTAATATTACTTATTGCAACATCCATGCATAAAAATACACTTCTTCCACAGGCAGCCTGCAGAAACTAGAAAAGCTTGCTAGAAACTTGATCATTAGAAATAAAGTATTGTGGAGGAAAAATGTGGAAATAACCCTCTGTGTATGTAACAATCTAATCCTTTTAATGCATCTTAAGAAAATGCTGCATTTCCTAGGCCTGCTGAATGTGATATAAGGCATGCCCTGACGGAATGATCCTGAGGACCATCCTGAGGACCATCACTTGCCAGGAAGTCACTGGCTTTCTGAGCACACAGAGAGCAGTTCTGCTGTGCACATGGAGCACGCATGCAGCGAGGGGCCTTGTGACTTGGAAAGTGCTTGAATACAGAGGTGAAGACTAGGCTGAACTTGCTGCCAGAACTGTTTTATCTGACTCAGGAAATGGCCCCAGCATGGTGCATGAAACCTCTGAAGCAGACCAGAGAATACATGAATCTCTTTTATAGGCTAGCTATGCATCATGTGTCACCTGCTGAAGGTACATATACAGAAGTAAGGTGTATTTTGTTTGATACATGTTAAAGAGGAAGACTGCAGAGGGGAATATGTCTCTTACAGGGGTTTTGTAAACTGTTCTTTAGCACCTCAAATGCCCTTTTTCAGTATAATTTCATCTAAGGCCCTTTCACAGCTGATGAAAAGAGCCAGCCTCCAGAGGGATCCAGACTGTGTGAAGACTGAATCCTTCCTTCTGTTTCCTCCTGAGTAGCTGAAGACGTAGGGCAACTACAAAATAGACTTCAATATTAAGAGAAAGTTCTCAGAACCAGGAAAATTCTGACTCTGCACTTGTTCCAAATTTTATGAAAATATATGCTGCAGAGGAAAGCTAAATCATGTTAAGTGAATTATGAAAATTCTGATTCTTTATCACCACAAACAAATGGAAAACATAACTGAATCCTCAAAATACCACAAGACTCAAGTATTTTTAAAAGCTCTTACTTTTCTGAATAATAGTAGTAGTTACTTAATTATTAATTTTCTGGATCACAAAATCACAAAATGGATATGCTTGGAAGGGAGCAGTTTATGTACTGATTATAAAAATAAAGCGCTTTTAATTCAAGCCTAAACATCTAAGCAAAAGACAAGAAGCGAATCATCATTTTCTGAAGTGAGTTCTTGACAGCTCTATTTCCAAACAGGGGTACTTTATGTCTGCGACACTATACCCTGCCAGAAGCAGTCTGGATGTGAGACATAGTCATTTACGGATGTGCCCCAAATGTGCCCATACATCTTCTTTTCAGCGCTGTCTATTGCCAATTCAGGGTACAGAGTAACCTTTTGGAGCATTTAGGTTATTTTGTGTTAGATTTGTATTACATTTTGGAGCATTTAGATTATTTTTGGTCTTTTCTGCTGAGCCAAGTAAGCATGATTGCAAAAAGTACAAATTACAAAAAGTCCTATTTCCATTAAAAATAATTACACTGGAAACTGAAAATGTATATGACTACTTAGGAGCCATCACATCTCATAGAGATAGTATTTATGGTTTGTTTGAATACTTAAGAAAGCAGCAATAAACTGCAAGAAGAGTATTTAAAGTCCCAAAAACAACACATCAACCCACCACACAGCATTCCTGTGCAAAGCAAATTGGTCTTTTCTCATTTTTGTTTACAATCAGCTCTTCATAGACTAAACTCCAGTAAGTTGTGGAGTTTCTGATGTCCTCTCTCTATATACAAACAGTCCATTCACTATAAACACAATGAGGGAGGTAGGAAATAGAACCTCACAATCAGACCCTGAAATACTGACCCCTTACATGAAGAGCTGGTTGATAAAGAAACTGGTGGGGTGACAAAAGGTAAGAGTAGCTTAAGACACTAATGATTTAAGCAAGAAAATATCAGCTTACTCTCTCTGATTTCTGCAATGCTGAAGCTTACAAAGATTTAGTTTTCAGAAACAGAAACTCAACAGAACCAGAAACAGAAGCTCATTTAGAGGCAAATTCTGTAAGAAACATTTTCTGTTTGCATATGTAATTGATAAGTACCCTACAGTACTAAACAGGATCACTTTGGTTTTAACTTAGGTTTCAGTGTTTAGAAAGCTTCCAGACTGCTTCCTATGAACTACAAAAGCTGTTTTATATTCCATAACTCTGTACTACACAAATTCTATAAGAGTTGAGTACACAGTAACATGGTTCTAAATCTTTCCATAATGTAGTAATATGCAAAGATATTAATATGATTTAAGCCTAATTTTCCAATATTCAGGCAAATAAAAAAAGAAACTCTTGAATATGGATCACCAAATATCTACGTGCTCTTAGAAAGATATATCTGTCAGATATGTGGTTACTTTGGCATGTTATACTTTCAGGTTTAGGAGTTAGGTGGTCATTTAAGGCCATGTTCCAAGTACAAGAGTTAAATAAATAAAGTGTTGCCAAAACCTTGCTGAGTAATCAAAATTTCAGCAGTGTTATGCTACTCACAAATAAGTTACAGCCACTGTGACAGTGCGAGTCTTTAGTTCAAAAGAATGTCTACATTTTTAGGTTAGAAATGAAGCAGAAATAGTATGAGAATCTTAGAGGGAGGTGTAGATTTGAACATTATTTTTCTAATACCCAATGTAAACCTCACCTGGCCCAGCTTGAGGCCATTTTCCTCTTGTTCCTAGTTATCTGGGAGAGGAGACCGTGCCTCACCTTGCTCTAAACGCCTTTACTAAAGTCCAGGTAGACAACATCCACAGCTTTTCCCTCACCCACTAAGCCTCCACTATGTCACCTTGGCATAAGGAGCCATGCTGTACAACAGAGAGGAAGAAAGAAAAGGAAGAAAAGAAAGAAAGAAAAGAAAGAAAAGAAAAGAAAGCGTAAAAGAGACAAAAAGAGACAAAGAAAGAGAGAAAGAGAGAAAAAGAAAGAAAGAAAGAAAGGAAGAAAGAAAGAAAGAAAGAATCAAATCCAAAAGATTTAGAATGTTTTCATCCTGTCAGAGCACCAAAGCACTGACTGCAAAGAACCTTTTGTATTTTGAGTACACTGGACATATTCGGTTTTGCATACAGTTAAGCAGATGTGCAATCTTGCCATGGCGTGAGGTGGTGATGAGGTTCCACAGCCTTCCAGAAGGGTCCCCAGCTGTGGGGAAGCCACTTCGGCACAGAAGGGCCAGACGAGAGATGCAGGCACACACACTCCCAATCGAGTGGAACAAGCATGCACACACACAAAGAGAACAGAGCGATGGCCAGCGGCAAGGAGGCAGGAAGGGTCCTTCCTATGGGTTCCAGCAACGAGGTTTATTGAAGAGGATCCAGGGATGAAGAACCAAGATGGAGGGCAGGGCACAGGTTTATATAGGGGGAAGAAGGGGTGGGCAGAGCAACAGAACCAATGGGCTGAGGGCCAGGGGGCCCAGTTAGGGTAAGAGGACCAATGGGGATACAGACAAGGAGGGACTAAGGAAGAAGAGCCAATGGGGGGTACAATTGAAAAGAAACTTCTAGAGGTGGTACAAACAAGGGATAAAGGGGTGGAGTACAACAAACCAATCCTGAATGGGAGAAATCCCTACATTACATAATCAGTGCAAGGTCCTCTGGGGCTTCTCCTTAATTTAGAGGGATGTTTCCTTGCGGGATGCAACATTATCCCAACTGTTCTGTCTTTTCACACAACACACAGTATGATACCACTCATCAGAGATGATTTCTGAGTTGTGATAAAGTCAATAACAGTAAGGTAGAAAACCATCTGCAACCTTTAGTTAATGTTTCTGAGGATTTCATGATGGTACCTAAAGTTGATTTAGAATTTCAAGTTAGAGGACAGTATCTATGAGTTGAAATATTTAAATGAAGTCCCTCCAGCTCCCCATAATGTGATTTCCATATTTCAGGCTGCTAATACACAAATATCCTGAACAGGATCATTCTTATTTCCGCTTCTGTATTAAGGCACCTAAATTGCATCCTTAATTTAGAGGGTTAGTGGACAGTGTTTTCCCATGACTATGTGCAGGTCAAATTTCAAACAATATTAGTCTTTTACCATTTCTCTATAGAAGGAAGGCCTGCAGGGAACAGTGGTACCATCCCCTGTCTTCCCTTAAAGAAACAGTGGTGAATTTTGAGCCAGATCATCTGAGGAACGGTGATCTTAAAGGTGGGAATTCTCACAGACCTCCTGGATATAAGTTTGTTCTGAAGGAAAGAGATTTAATCAGTGGCATAAGGGACAGAAAAGCTGAAGAATTATCTACTAGCTGATAGAAGAGTATCCAGAAATATAATAAATAATTCTGTTACATAAATTGCTGTAATTGCTACTTTGCACCTTCTATAAAAGTATATGGATATAAGATAATGTACCAAAAGTCTGATTTCATTTTACTGATTGTTATTAATTTATTTATCAAAAACAATTGCCTAGATATGATCTAGAAAGTGGATGTGTTTCTGACTGATTAGAAGGGACATATCACCAAAAAAAAAGTATAATGGAAGTGTTTTAATCTCCTATGTAGCCTTGTTCAATTTGATGTTGTTGGTTTTGTTATTTCTCTGAACAGAAGCAATTGCATCCAAAATTTTCAGTGCATAAGGAGGAAACGTATTTCATATTTTTCAGGGAGGCGTTCAGACCTTGATTTGGCAAGAGAAGCAAGCTATCTAATCATGATCTCTTTGTTATTTGTATAAGACATTAATCTAATCTTTTCTGCTTCTTGGAAGAAGAAACATTTTCTTCTTATCTTTGTCTGGAACGCACAAAAATTTGCCTGTATTTATACATGCCAAAAGCAAACTAGGCAACTGATAGTCATGATGGTCATTACCTGGCAATGCTTTCATCAAAAGGTCACTCATTTACTTGAACTGTAGTATTGATTTCCTTTCTTTCAAGAATATCCATTCAGCTTCCAGTGAAGTGTATTGAGGCAATTAGTTTTATTTTAAGAAGCCAAAACTAATAATCACAGATTTTTCTGCTTTTCTCATAAACCACTTTGAATTAATAGGAAAGTAAAGTTGAGTAACCATGTTTATGAATGGAAACTAGGGTGTGCTTTCATCTTTTGAAGTAAGGATAGGTTAACCTGTGGCATGCAGAGTAGTCCAAAGATGTGTTGGATTCATCACAATAATAATTACATCGGTTATAATTTAGAAAACCAGATTACTCTGGAAACTCTGGATACTGTTTCTTTCACAACATTCTCAAAGACTATGTGTGTTTCTTACCAGCCATTCCTTCAGTTCTTCTGGAGCCCCCTTTCCAGACTTCTCCATGGTTATATCCACATCACAAAATCTGGCTTGAAAGCTTGATCCATACAATCTATTCCTTAAATTTCTCCTGGGTTTTCTCTTGCTGCTGGAAATGTTTTTACTGCTCCCATTCTCACTATGGTTGTCTCGTTTTACCTTTACTCTTTTATTACACAGGTGAGAAGCAGGTGAGACAAGATTGCACCAACAGATTACATTGCATGCAGAAATGTCAAGAAATTTCATACTCAACTACTAAAAATATTTTCCTGTGTGGCATAAAAACATCCAATTAATTCCTGCACTGTCACCTGGAGAAAGTCAGTGAAAAATTTTCAGAAATATATGTGCAACTGTACAGAAAGGTACATGCAGTCCCCCTTTTAATGAAGTGCTTTGATATCTTAACCAAACGCAAGTAAAGAAAAAGCAAAAAAATTAAAAATTGTGGAATAGCAATTACGAGAAAAAAGACAACAGTCCATTTTCAACATAGAAAAACATTAATAGACAAACTCCAAACTTTATCCACAAAATTACTCAAGACAAATATTTTTATTTAGTCCTGATCACTAAGAGTTTCTTTATATGGTATTTTAGTGAGAATCAGGAATGTACTTTCAAAACAAATATCCTGATCATCAGAACAATGCCAGGATACTACCTGTTTTGATTGATAGCACAGAGCAGGGTTGAAGTACATAAACCATTTTCCTTTTGGATTAAAGTACTGGACAATGTGATTCAGAGCTTCACCTAATGTGCTCTCTCTCCTCTCAGAACCCAGTTCTCAGGATTGAACAAGAAATAGACTGAAGTAAGCAGTCTGCCCTGCAAACTGCTGTGCTACAGGCAATGAGGCTTCAATGACAACTGTTTTATTCTACTCCTATTGGTCTTCATCACTTAATGACTTAACCATAACTTCATTGAAAAATAATATAAAAACGGGAGCAAGTGGTAGAGTACACTTAGGTACATGAGCAATCTAAAATTTAAAATATAAATTTTATGGTTTTATTTTGTTTTTGTTTTTCTTTTTTTTTTTAAGGTTAGATTTTTGTAATATCTTTGGATGCATCAAGGGATAAGTCAACCAGTAACTGACATATCAACCTATGGAACTCTTTTACATCCAATTTGCTACATAGTTGAGGTGATTCATTTTACAGCTGACTTACTCTATATACCCTGTATTTGACTAAGAGATAAATGCCCCTATCTTTATATTCATTGTTTGGTGCACTCTCATAGCACAGAGGAAGGACTCCTCTGAAATCAGGGAAGTTAAAATTTGTGAAAATACACAGAGTAGGAGAATAATCAGGACCCAAGTTAGGAGAATCATTGTGGTATAAATTTTGAAAAGAAGTAGCTGATTCTTTTCGGAGGCAATCAACATCCATAAATCTCTTAATTTATTTTCTTTTTCTGATTTCAGTAGTGCTTCTGTACACTTCTTATTTTAACAGGATGCAAATATTATCTTAATATGTCCAAATGGCAGACTCTTACCTTAAATAGAATTTAAGCACTTAATCTTATGTACTCTTGCAAAATATATTTGTACAGAGGCATAGGAACATTGGAACCCATTGCCACAAGTTGCTGCAGAAGCCAGAAGCAAAAGCAACTCCAGAAACTAATTACAGAAGTGCACAGAGTATAAGCTCTTTGGGGCTACAAAGAATATCTCCAGGCTCCAGTTCAGGAAGTTCCTGGGATGCAAATTACTGGAAGCTGAAAAGGTACACCTCAAAGGTGGTGTTATTTCGTCTTTTCTTTCTTTAAGGCCTGACACTGGGTACAACATGCCTCTGAATATAAAACATTACTTCACCCACTGCAGTTTTTCTTACATTAAAGTAACTTATTCTTGAAAATTAGATGCTGTTATAAGAATTCTCTACACATAAAACTGCTAGATTTCCTGTTTCTTGGTCTAATTGAATTAAATAAAAAATGAGGAGGTAACGTATGACATGAGACAGGAATCTCATGAAGTCCAGCAAGGCCAAGTTCAAAGTGCTACACTTGGGTCAGGGCAATCTCAGACACGAGTACAGACATGAGAATAAGTCTCTGAGAATAGCCCTGCATGTGAAGATGAACTNCTGCATCTAGCTCTGGGGTCCCAAGCACAGGAAGCATACTGACCTGTTGGAGCAAGTCCAGAGGAGGCTAACAAGATGATCAGAGGGATGGAGGAGCTCTCCTGTGAAGACATGCTGCGAGAGCTGGGGTTGTTCAGTCTAGAAAAGAAAAGGCTCCAGGTACACCTCATCACAGCCTTCCAGTACCTTAAGGGGGCTTATAAGAAGGAGGGAGAGGACTTTTTACACAGGCAGTTAGTGACAGGACAAGAGGCAATGGTTTTAAACCTAAAGAGAGCAGATTTAGATTAGATGTTAGGAAGAAATTTTTTTCTCAGAGGGTAGTGAAGTACTGGCACAGGTTGCCTAGAGAAGTTGACGCCCCATCCCTGGAAATGTCAAAGCGAGTTTGGATGGGGGCTTGAACAACCTGATCTATGAAGTTACATCCCTGTCCACAGGAGGGGAGGTTGAACTACATGATCTTTAAGGTCCCTTCCAACCCAGGCATTCTATGATTCTGTGATTCTGTGATTCTGTGACATTGCAGCTACCAGGGATTTAACAGTTCCTTTTCTGGTTGCTAGAAACCTCAGTCTGTACAATTATATGTATCTTCTGACATCACCAGGTATGAGAAATTTAACAGCGTTTGCACCTGGAAAAGAGGGAGGTAGAATACATGATTTCATCAGTACCAGACGTGGAATAATGTACTTCTGAATAGGAAGTAGTCTCCACTGCTGCATGAAACTCCGTGTTCTACAAATGATAAATTGTGACAGAAATAAAGCCGTTAGGAGAATTTTTGCCAAGTAGTACTATTTGTAAGCCCTCATAGGTCAAGCTCAAAAGATTAATTCCATATTTTTTCCTAGAATTTCTTGTTTCATTTACGATGTGTATGCCAATATATACTGTCAACTGAAAAGGAAATACTATAAAAAATTAGGTTAATTTCCTAGTGTAAAATATATTAAAGCATGATGTGACTAGCTTCTTGTGTCATTCAACTAGTAGGTTGTCACTGGAGTTGTAGGCAGAAAAAATATTGGCAGCTATGAACAACGTATTCGATTTCTGCAATACATATTTTTAA
>WEIT01033694.1:9153-21014 GCA_013389985.1 Dryoscopus gambensis | reverse complement strand
TGCAACAGGAAAAGCAAGCACCTCCTGTACAAGTATGTAAAGTAGTCAGTGAATGCAGAAGGAATGACTTAGGACTGAAAAGGATTGCACAAAATCCCAGGGTCAGGAACCCCTAAGAGACAGAGCTGGAAACTGTTCAGAATTTTGAGTAATTATGGTTTTCTCATACTGTTTTCCTCACAAAAGGTCACTTTCATCAGTAATTTTTTATTCTGGTTTATTATCATCACCTCAGTTCCCCACCAACATTGCCCTAGCTCGCCTGGTTCAGTTTATACTCTGTTCCTCTATTTCCTCCTTATTAAATAGGAATAGGTTCAGCTTAAATTCATAGTTTTTACTTTCTTCTTGGACCCCAGAGAATTTTTATTTGCTCCAATTAAGATTATTTTGTTGGGTGAAGGAGGTTGGCAGACAATGGACTTGGTAAGGAAAATCTAGTTTAAGAGCAAGTGAAGAAAGCAGGTATTTCTTTTTACAACTTCTGTACCAGTTAGCTGTTAGATAGTTACGGGATGGAGCTTGAAGTTTCACATGCTCAGCAGTTGAGCCATCCACAACATCCTTCTCTGGAACCCAGATTCCAGAAAAGGGAATGCCAGCCTTTTTGCAGGTAACAGTTCCTAAAATGCAGATAAAGGAGAGAGGAGAGGATGGCAAACAGATCAAAACAAAATAGAGAACAGGGTTAGCCTGTTTCCTATAAAGATAATATGACTGCAGAAAATAAACCAGACCATCCTAAATGGTACTTGACTAGCATACAGACACTTCTCATAATTCTTGCATCTGTTTTCTTATGATGAATTCACAAGCCTCATCTCATCCCAATTAGGTGCTTCATATAGCTCTAATGCCAATGCCAACACAGTTTACTCAGAACTCATAATTAGCCTCACACACAAAAAATAACATGCAATTTGTCTGGTAATTATATGTTTCTGTAACTCCTGAAAGCAACTTGTTACTTAGAACAGATTACCTTAATTCTATTTTCTGTTGTACCTAATTGTGTTGCAAATTTTGTCGAGCTGAGAGGTGGCTATAAAATCCCTGCCCTTTCTTCTTTCACAGTGGTTCTGCATACACAGTGTGTTTCCACTAGACACAAAATCAATGCAGTGAAAACAAAGCAGTCCTATTACTAATTTAGTCACGTGGCGAGGCAAACTGCTCAGCACAGACAGACAAAACTTTGTAGCAATAGATACAGAAATCTTGAAGCAAAAGTTAGGATGCTAAAAACAAACAACCACTGTCAAGAAAAGAAAAAAGGGGAAGGATAAGCAGCTTTCCCCCCAGCAATCCTTTGAATGAAACACACTTATAGAAATACCTTGCTGCAAGATGCACAAAAGGCAGGTTATAAATAGCCACAAACATTGAGCAGAGGCCATGGAGCAAGACCAGTGTTGGTGTTCTCAGTCTGCTGCAGCAAGGAACTTGTGACAAGGAAACAATTCAGCCTATCTTCCTTAAAAGCCTAGAAGGAAATTACTTTCCCAAACCTATGATGGAGACAGGAAGCCCCAAACACTGACTAAGGAGTAATCTGGTAATGAAGGACCTCTCCAAGAGAGCTTACAAGCTTACCCAAAACCCAAATCAAGGGATATGTAAAGTTAAAAGATACATGGTCTTGATCTGAAAAAAATCTACTTTATCCAAGCTACTCCAAAATGGGTGTGTGGGATCCTAGTGGGAAATGACACTCCTGTCAGCCAGTGCAGCACACCAAAGCACCAGTACCTGTAGGCTCCATCCTGAGGAGTAGGTAAATCAATGTACTTGAAAAATATTAAAAGCAAGAAAAATACCACCTGTTTTTCTCTCACCCTTCCTTCTCCACCTTCAGCAAGGAAATCTAGGAGAAAGCAGGGAGAAGAACCTGCATATGTACCAAAAAAACCAGACCTTGATTTCTCAGGTCTGATCACGCCCAAATACGTAACAAAAGATGACATACAAAAGAAATAGAGATTGTTTTGGAGCTGTACACAGAATGTTACAATGTTTTAGTCAAATCTCAGCCAGAGCCCTTTGATGTGTTTCTCAGTGTGTTACAGCCAGAAGGAAGTGTATGTCTGCTTTGTATTTGCCCCTGTCCAAATACGTGTTAATCTTGCTAAGCAAGACTGACCAATGTACAATCAAATGGAGTTACTGCCATACTGTAGAAGTTTAGGACCAGCTTAACCTCAGATGTTTTGCTAGATTTCCTAATTTTAGTGCAGTCTCTGTAGCTGTTGAAGAGGGGAACGGAATAGAAATGGATTACACAAACCGTCCACATATATACATTTATGAATGATTTCTTTAATCCACAAGTGAAGCTGGAAGAACCTGTATTCAAATAAAATCTTAGTCACAAATTTGGACTAGAAACTGTTCCTTTTTCAAGAGGTTTAAATCATTCACAAAGGTTGATCAGGGAACCCTGTTTACCCCTCAGCCCAGGATCCCTCATGGCTGAGTTCCAGAAAGGACAGACCTTTCTCCAGAGGAATTTTGCTCTTCCCCAAATAAGAGACAACTTGTACACCTGGAACCTCCTTCTCCTTCCAAACACTAAGGCCTTTAGATCACTTAAGCTTCATGTGCATGGAAAATTCAGGGGAAATTTCTGTAGGGAAAGGAGACAATGTTAACTGCATATCACAAACTTAGAGCTGCTGCCAGGCACCAAGCACCCTCCATCTGCAACTTGGAATACCACATTTGCATATCAGCAAAACTCATTTTCCTGTTGGTTGTTCAGCTTTTATACTACATTTCTTCTGCACTCTTGAATTTCTCTCCAAAACATTCCCCCTTCTAGCGAATCTTATTTCCAGTTCTGGTTTCACAGAGCCTGCAAGTTCCAACTTTTCCCTGACCCAGAATATCAAGTCTCAGGACACAGGAAGATACATCCTGCATTTACTGAAGAGCACAAAACATTTTCCTCGAAAGAGAGGGGAGACCAGAGCATAACCCATGAGCAGCACTGTCTCTTCAGGGCCATGAGAGCCCCATCTGGGTGTCCCCCTTCAGAAGCCAGAGGGGCCCCAGGCTGAACACACTGCAGAACTGGAGCTCTGCACTCAGAGAATTAAACCACGTCCAGTTTTACAGAACTGTGCCGCCAGCCTCTGCACCTCAGTTGCAAGCACAGGGGTTTTCCCCTAAGGGCCATAAGTCTAAATCTAATGTAAATAGCCAATGATGCTGCTGCAGATTTATGTATTTATTTCAGTGAAGTACAGGAGAAAATATCTCAAGGATTTAAACAAGCAATATGGTGACAGATGGTGTGGAGACAATCCAGGCTGGGCTCCCTCAGTAAAATCCACACAACTTCATAGCTCCAGGGAAGAGTGGAGGCAGAGGAGGAAGGAGGAGGGAAGAGGGGAAGAGAGTACACACAAACCAGATGACCACAGATTTGTAAAAAATAAAAGCTACAGCCGGCAAAGTTTTTCTGTGCATCCACACAAAGCCCTCTGTACCATGACCACGTAGGCAGATCTATCCCAGAGTCTTCCAAGCAAGATCAAAAAAACTATAAAGAAATTCTTCAAATTAAAATGTTAGTTCAAATAAGTGACAAAACACACTAATCAACTGTCAATTCAAATAATCTAAGCATCCTCAAAAATAATTAATAGATGAAACACAAAAAGTGTTTGACATTATATCAAAGCCCTTCTGTTCTGTACACTGCATAATTTTATACTTTCAGGTACCTTCTCTGGATATATTCTGATTGCCAGAAATTTCCCATGTATTTTGTAATGGTCTATAATTATTTTGTAGCTTAAAAGGAATAATTTTTAATTTTGTACTTGAGAATGTTCTTGGGAAAACAAATTCCAAAGATGCCACCAGGAACATCTGCGAGCAGAAAATTATGCTGAAGTTCTTGTGTCCTACTTTCACAGCCCAGGAGCCTGCTGTATTATAATTACCCATAGGCAGGCAATAGTTTGGAGAGATTGCAAGGAGGGGGTGATCTACAATAGGGACTTGCTAGCAGGTTTAAGATGTTGTTGCTCAAAACAAAGACTCTTAAGGACTTCTATTTTCAAGAACTGTAAGAACAGTCTGTAGAGAAAGAAAATAGCACCTCTGAGGTGAAAATGTATAGCTTACTGCAAAGGACTAAAGTGAAGCCAAGCACTCCTCTCTCCTGACTGGGTGGTGTAGAGAAACCAACCCTGCACCCTCAGCTCAGCTGCAGCTGTAAATTTTAGCTAATTAAAACAACAGGAACTTACCCACACCTAAACTACATGAAAAATCAAGTAAACTCTTGAAGACTTCCATGTCCTCCAACCTGGTCATTAGCTACAGAAATTCCTGATCTTTTCAAAACTACCTTCCTTCTACTTTGGAAAATTAAACTAAATGTCCCTCCCTTGAGCTCCATAAGAATGACAGTTCAAGTCTACTCTTGCAGTATTCCAGAAATTCATCTATGTTCTCCTTCACCAAATTAAGAGGGATAAACTTACGTGGACAAGAGAATGAGGAATAATATAATCACCTCAGAAATAGCTAGGAAAACCCTTTGGAAAAAAGAGTGGGAGAAAGAGAGCAAGAAAGCAAAGCTCTCATCATTAATAAAATGCTTCTCTGAGTTCCAAGATGCAGCTGAAAGCAGCAAACACAGCAGCTGCTGGAGCTTTACTTTCTCCAAGCCATGCCAGTACAGGAATAGCAGTGCCTAAACCAGCGGGCGCTATCCCAACCACCTCACCCTCGCACAGCGCTGCCTCCTGAGGAGGAAAAACACGGGATATTATATCCACTCACTTCATTCACCTCAGTAGGACAAATCTCAGGCACATTTTTAACCATTTAATACCACTGATTACAGCATGTGTGTGTAAAAGGTACTACCACAGATTACATTCTAGTTCTAAAAATCTTATGGATGTGCAAGACTTTCTTTAAAAGTACATATAGATTGGCTTTCATGGACATGGACAAGTAAACACAGATTTGCAAGGAGGTCAATGCTACATTTTTATTGCAGCTCAAAATAAAAATTAGAATATCTGAAGGTTATTCTTCCCATAGGAGCCTTCGTACAGCTAGAAGGGAAGAAAATCAAATTCAATTGCTTCTTTAAATGAGTCAGAAGCTGGAAATATTGTGTGCAACAGACTATGTAGTAGTGCAAGCTACTATGTCTAGACCTGAAACACCAGTTATATGAATGCTAGTATTTTTGCACTAAAGTATTATTTAACCTACAGTTTAGTCTGTCAGTCCTTTGCAGTAACAAAGCCAAAGTGAATATCATGCTCAGACGCATAGTGCCATACACATACTAACATCAGCCATCAGTAAGGATGGGAATAAAAAGTTGTTATTATAGAAAAGCTTAAATTTATTATTTTCTATAATGAAATACAGAACTGCTTTTACAAGCCAGCTAAACAGGCTGGACAGAAATCTACACATACATATGGCAGACATATGAATTAATGAGCACATGCCAGGTCGTATGACCTCCAGAAAAGATTCTACAATAAAAAACAAATACAACAACCCCCGCTGCCTCTCCATCAAGCAATTTTGAAAGTATTAAGAGTTGAAGCACACTTGCACATAGTACAAAAGTTAAGTGTGGCTTTTGAACCTTTTCGGTCCTTTAGAGAATCACTGCACCATAGAGACATTTGGCAAAGAAGCTGGAGGATGTGTGGAGGAACTTTAGGATCACGAACAAAGTCACACACAGGTAAGGGAGCATAAACGCTCCAGAGCCAGGAGTCTGGGTGGGCTCTGATCACAGTTGCTTAGAGCTCTGGTTTGCTCAAGTGCACCACAGTGTTTTGCATCTCAAATGAGCTAAAACAAAGCAACTCCAGCTGTACCTATAATGAGGTGAAAATGACAAGTAATGTAAACACATCTGCAAGTATTTCAGTAAAGTACCTTAAAAAACACCACCAAAAGAATGAAAGATTTCAAAGTACGTTTTCACTCAGTTCTTATTAGCAATTAGATGCCTTATTTATGAACTATCCCGGCAGTGCTACAGGGCATGGGGGGCCCGTGGGATGGGCTGAACATGAGTCAGCAGTGCTCCCTTTCGGTGGCTAAGCCTAACGAGGCTGCGGCAGCAGCAGCACAGCAGCTGCTCCAGGGAGGGACTGCTCCCCTCTCAGGACTCACGAGGCCCTGTCTGCAGTCCCCTGTCCTGTTTGGGCTCTCCCCATACAAGACAGCAATATATCCAAGCGAGTCCAAAGGACTGCAAGTGCAAGTAGGGGCTGAAGGAACCCTTTCCCCAGGAAAGCGACAGGTAAGGAGCAGTATAATTGCAGCCCACAACTGCTCTGAGACAGAGCTGGACTCAGATTCACAGCAAAAGAACAAGAGGCTGTGGTATCAAGGGAAATTCTAATGAGATAAAATGAAAATATTTGCATGGTGAGAGAGGTTAATTACCGAAACAGATTGCCCAGAGAGGCTGTGGTATCTACTTCCAGGGAGATATTCAAAACTTGACTGGATGATCTGATTTTGATACTCGCTCATCACGGAGCTAGGGCTCAGTTAGACAACCTCCAGCAATCCTGTCTAACATCCATGCCTCTCATAGAATCATTAGGCAATAATATATAGTACTTACCGTTTGGAAAAGCAGTTAGTTATTTTGCATAACGTTTCCAGATCTGTTTCAAGAAGTATCACTTTGTGATAACCCTTCTGGAAAATTGCCCTCACCTTTAACACTTCTTGACTGTGTGTTATAACTGAGTGCCTCCACAACAATAAATGCCTCCAATTATGTCTTTCAGAAAGACTTCTAGAAAGATTTAGGTTTGCAATAGGGAAAAGCAGTATGGTTCAGAGACACTAAATATTCCTGGATGTATTTACAATAAGTAAAGGCTTTTTTTCCCCACATGTGAAGAAGCAAGACTTTTAGCCTTCACACAGAACTAACCATGATGTTCTGGTTTTAAAAAAAAGTATCACAAATACTATGATTATAACCATAGCATGTGGTGAAAAAAAGGTAACTATGTTTGAAACCAAATGCTCAAGTCAGAAAACAGTTCCTAAGTAATGTTTGTGTTGAGATGTCTCAAATGTCAAGAGATACAAGCTGAATAAACAGTCAGTCTGCTTTCAGCATCCTCCAAGGGAGGCTGATGCACAGCAGGCTGGCACAGATGCCCCAGACAATTCCCATCTTGTTTCAGTAGACTGTTCCACATCTGAATATGTTTGAAGTGTGTGGCAGAACTGGGGACCACAGCCAAGGAACAGTTCACTGGCAGGAGAGTTCCTGCCAAGAGCAGGTGATAAAATCAGCTGGAGCAGAGCATGTGGCACTGTCCGAAGGGCATCTCTGCAGCACAGTTGGGATCAGGTGAGTGCCATACACCCCAAAGTGTCCCATTGGTTTGTTGGTAGGGTTTTGACAGCGGATGTCAGGTAAAAATAGATCAGCGAGGTTCAGAAAACATTCCAGTTTGGTTGGCTTCACATGCCTGTCTATTTTCATTGTCTGAATCATGCAACATCTGTCCTCAGATGGTGCAGGCAAGCTCTGAGCAAACTGAAGCAGAGTTGGGCTGGCGAAGGAGGCAGTCTAGACAACACACCACTCACCCCAGATGTTCAGACAGGGACTCAGTGCTTCAAAAGCTGCATGTCCTGCATTAATCACTGCAAACTCCAAATGTGGGCATATCTCATCTTTAGAAATATAGAACAATGTATTTTTTTTACAGATATGGCTCTTCAGTCAAGATTCAGATTGACATAGCATTTATTAGCCACAGAGAATATGGTAGCTTATCTCCTCTGAGTCATTCAGCGAAGTCTTCAGCAGTATAGAGCATTATAGATGAGTTCTCATTCCTGTGCCCTCAGTTTAGTTCAGTTCAGCATCACATAACCAGCTGGCACAGAACTCATACAATAAGGACATAAATGAAATGGCCTTATTAGAGTGCCAGAGCACCACATCCACACGCAAGAGTGGGACGAAGCATCTATTGCATAGCCAGGCATCTCAGTGAATGAGACAAAGCAGAAGACTTACTTAATAATCGTCACAATTCAGCCAACATCTATGTGTGCCAGCTAAAATCCTGACAGTGACTTGAAAGATTTCATATTTGCAATCCTTCTCCCTCAGAATTCATCTCCCCTGCTTTTATGACAGCACTGTGAATTTCAACTTCATCTCCCAGGAATTCATTCCTAAATGAATGGTTAATTGAGTGACACATGCAAGTCTCATTACTGTGATGTTTCAAACCCCATTGCAAGACATTGCATATTGCAAAGGTCAGGTTAAATATTAAGGCAATATTAGTTACATGAACAAACAAGTCCTTCAGCCAATTCAAGCTACTGAAGACTGCTCTGTTAGATTGTTTTAACACACAAAAGACAATTTTGATTTCCCAAATGGAAATCTTAGAAGCTAAATTTCAGCAGAAAAGTTTGCTGATAAAACTCTGATAACCCCTAAACGCAAAGACAGTGATACAATAATGATAATATTAGCATACAATGAAAACAGTAGTAACTTACTGAGACAAAAAAAAAGGACTTTCATTTTCTAGAGGCACTTTATATAAAAGTAAAAATAGATCTGTATCAGTAACAGCCTGCATCTGCTACCAAGAGTGAAGATGATTCTGCAAGGATTTCTTCCAGTGTTTCATCACTTAGCACTGGCTGGGATCTTCAAGTGTTCTTACACTAGCAGAGACAGTTAAGTGAAATATGTATCAAAGAGAAGCACTAAATACATATAAACCCAGCTTTAAAAGACAAGTAAATCTGCACTGTGTAAAAGCACATGAAATAACTGCCTCTGTAACTTGGTCACTGCAATTGCATTGAAGATAGCAGCATTGACTGTAATGATCCTTCCGTTTAAATCAAGATGTCAAAGCCATTTTTATAGGATCTCTGCCATAATTCAGCACTTATTGTACTCCCCTTGTATGACAAGTTCTAAAGGAAGATCATTCAAGATACCAAGAGAACCAGACCTCTTATCCTAATGGAAAAAGTCTTTTCCAGAGAAAAAAAGTTTCAAAAGTTCAAAGCTGATTCCTCAGTCATAACTAATCATTGTCACTTTCCTGCTTCTTTTACCACCCCTTACTTCACAAAATAATATAGCTGGGCCACTTCCTTTTCAGATGTGTTCAGAGAGTCCTTTACTATTCAAAAGTCACTCATAAGAAATAATAACAGTCAATGAATAAGAAACCCTAAAGTATGGAAATATCAGGAAATAAGTTACAATTAACATTAAAAATCCTCATGTGCTGGCAAACCAGTGACTTCTCATATCTGCACTCTCTCTTTCAGCTCTCCTCTCTCACACCACAGTGGGAGCTCCTCTGACTTTCTGGTGAGGCAGAGTCTCCCACCAGAGCTCAGCCCTGCACTCAGTGACTGTTTTAGAAACAGCAGCGATCACCTCACAACATCAATGCTGCAGTGCCAGCAAGGCGTTCTTAAAAATTGTTGCAATGTTAAAAAACTTGAGACATGAGTCATTTTTGCTCTTCCAGTCTCACAACAGATTACATAAAGATATGTTTTCCAAAAAAGCCATTTGTCATCATCTCCAATTTCAGACAACCCCTTAATGGATTTTCATGAACTATAGTAGGAAAGTAGAAGTATCCAGTTAGCAAAAATCTAATTCAGTATATCTATGGAACGCAGTTGGTTCAAGTGTGCGAGATGACTTAATTCAAAGGCTCTAGTGGATCACTAAAGTCTGGCCTATTATTGTCCTGTTACTGCTGTTGTCCTCAAATACATTCAGGTCTATTGCTTGCTGTTTCTTATAAGCACCACAGAACATCTGCTTATAATTTTATATCTTATCCTCAAAATCATTTTATGAACCTACTATTATGAAGTTGATTTTACATTTATTTATCATATTAGCTATTAAAATTTTTTAACTGACCATCATTCAATGTGCTGGATGGTAAAATCTCATGAGTGTTAGAAACTTGAGTTTCAGGCATGAAACCCAAAATAGTTCTGAATATTTGATGAGCCATCAACAAAGACACCAGTATGCATATTTTTTTCTTTTAAGTACAGAGAGACAATTAAAAGCATCTTTTTTGAACTGCTTGTGGCGATTATTCATGATAGAGACCAACACAATGAAGTACATTAGAACAGCAAGAGCTCTTATTAAATTTTCCTACCTTATCTGCCATTATCATGGAGGCCCCGCCATGAATTCCAAGAATTGGAATAGAAGTCTGAGATGAAATAAAATCCAAAATCTGAGCTACTGCCTCCTGATCAGTGTCATCTCCAAAAACCACTCCATGGATCTTGGTGCCTGACATCAAGTCACAAACATGCGTTATGATGCTCTTAGGATCAGTCTGGTTCACAAGAAGGGTCACTACATTGATATCAACAGTCAGGTCTGCTGACATTTCCCTGGTCCAGAGAGCTCTGATATCTCTCTCTGTTATATACTTGGTCCTTCCCAGAATCACTGCAATGTTCAGGATGGGATAATTTTTCTCTGCTCCACGAACAAGATCCAAAGGCGCCAGAAGAGCTTGGAGTACCAGGAGAGCACAGCCAATTTTCCTCATCTTTGCCAGCTTTATCCCCTGTAAAAGTGATCACATTGTATAAGAAGAACATAGAGAAAAAAATATATACTGTACATCTTCAATGAAGGTTTGAAACAGAAAGCTTCTGGGCATAATGCAAACTTTAGCAGCTTTTTAGGATGCATCCTTCAGGTTAGATCCAAATCAAGCCCCTTACATCCCATCAAAAACTTGGCTTGATAATGACAGTATTACAGCTGGGTCTCCCAGAAGCAAGGCAAAAATGCAGAAGTTCAGAGCAAAGACCCATTAACATTCTTCCTGGATAGCCGACAAAATTAAAATGACTGACATCATTAAAAAAAAGACATTGTCGTCCTTCTCTTTAGCCTTGCTGTGCTAAAACAGGTAAAACAAATCTATTTTCCTTCATCCTGGACATCTATTTAAACTTTAGTCACAGTCTAAGAGGGAGAGGTATTAGCTCAAAATGAGAGAAGTGAGCCAGAGGTCTGCTGGAAACCCCAGTCCACGTATTCCTTACATCTCACAGCATCCCCAACCCATGCTGTTTTATTTCTGAAGATTTCTCCTAGGCAGCTGCTGCTCAAGGAATCCTACTGCATTTCTGGAACAGATTCAAAGGCAAGATATTCTGTCTTAATTCTTTTCCATCCTCTCATGCAGCATTCAGAACTTGAGCCTCTCAGAACTGCTGATCTCGGACACAAAGTTGTCCCTAGTGTTGAAGGGGAGGGTGTTCCATAAATGAGCATCATCACTGCACTGGTTACCTCATGTCTTCACTGAATCTCTGTAGGGGGCTGAATATAGATGGAGTAGGTTGGGGAGAGAGATGAGCCACAGAAGGGATCTGAACTATCTGAAGGAGGGAGAAGGAGAGCCGGTTTGACTCTGCAAGATCTCCCCGTTTCTGTGCCCCGAGAGATTTCCACCCCCATAACTGGATCTTTGCTAGCTGCAAGAAGGGAGTCCCTGTGCTACATAAAGCCAAGCTTGTTGCAAAGCGTCACGCAGAACACACAAGCAGGGCTGTCCAATCAGGGGTGGCATTTTTCAGATCTCCCCTCTCATCCTGCCAGCCCTATCTCCATCCTCAGTCAGAGCCGTCTGCTGCTAAAACACCCAGACACGGGCTTGCAGCATCACCCCCTCCTTCCACGGCACACAAGGAGATGAGCACTCGAAAGTGCATTTAACTGCACATCAGTGCCCCCGTGCTGCCTCATCGCACTGCGGGCCAGGCTCCCACCGGCCGCCGCCACACCAGCG
>WEIT01033689.1:34964-56518 GCA_013389985.1 Dryoscopus gambensis | reverse complement strand
GTCAAAATTTTACCTGATATCTAACCCGAAAGAGAACATTTTTTAAAGTGCTGGTTTAGAGTTTTCAGTGTTTGCTAAAACACTCTGTCTCATTTAGATATTCATGAGAAAACTCTGATGTATTTCTGTATGAAAACATTTGGTTTTCATGGTATTTATGTAAAACGCAGTCATCAGCAAAAAATCAAGCGTTACTAGTGAAGGAACACTTCAGTGCAGTATCTGGCAGGCTAATTTGAGAAGATTAGAAATTCATATTCTCTATTAAGCTTTTAAAAATGAGCTAATGCAATGCATTGTGACTGAACAAAATAATAGCTGGTAATTTACTTCCTTGGTTCCTGTCAGCAGTTTCATTTGTCTTGAATAGGTATAATTGTGCATCCAGAAAGAGATTGCACTAAACCCGGTTGTGATACAGTCAGACTTTCCAAATCCTGTATTAAGCACAGCAATTTCCTGCTTCAGATAAAAATACTTCGGTCTGTTTATGTTCTGCTAGTAAAAAGTAGCTTTCTTTTAAATGTGCTACTTGTAGTCTTCAAACCTGAGTTGATTGAAGTTGTCCTATTACAGTAGTGTTCATGTGAATATGGCATTCAGCTGAGCCAAAGTTAAAATCAAAAAAATTTCATTTTAAAGGGCCGTTGAAGGGTTGTGATGTCAGCATGCTACCTCAGGTATGAGATTTGGAAAGCAAGCACTTGCTGATTGTTTAACAGTCATGAGTTATCACAAGGGTCAAGTGTGGGAGGTTTCAAGCCTAAGCCATTTTACAGAAAATGAAGTGATAATAGTTACTGCCATTAGCCACATGAGTCAGTACTAAGTCAGAGAAACATTGTTTATGCTTGGCAGAAGTTAATACTAAACAAGCTCCATAATCTCATCTTTGCTAGCAAACATATTTTCCCATTAAAAAGGAGCTAAGATGTATTTATGNAAATTTATAAACATAATGATAATAAAAATCAGGTCTAGATCTTCCTTGCTTTAGGCTTCATACAGTGTTTATTACAGTCTAGCTTTATTTTGATGGAAAAATACCAGGAAATTGAGTATCTAAGTGTGTATATAATGTTAAAATGTAGAAACATTTTGTCTGAGCTACTGTACCTCAAGAGCCAACATTATTCTTCTGCTTTTTTCTACCCCTCAACAAATTTAGCTAAGAGATGGGAACTTAGACTTTGTGTGTGCTTAGATTTTTTCTGATTAAATTTGATATATATCATGTTTTCCATTTATACCTAAAGCTTCCTACGTTATCCCCAAAAGCTAAGACCCACACATTAGAGAGATTGGGACAATAGTCATCTGTTTAGATATAATATTAATACTAAAACATGTGTGTACATGCACAGAACTAAAAGTGTTTGTGTGTTTCCAGGCTTGCTGGCATTTCCTAACTCCAGAAGATGCTTGCAGCTAGAATAATTTTAATCTTTCTCTATTTGTGCTTCTCTTAATACACAGCTGCTGTTGTTCAGGCTTTCAAAAATTTGTTCCATAACAGTTTTGTTAATATCATGCCCTACGGAGTGCTGAGCACTTTTGAACATTTGCTACTGAAGAGTATTATTTCAGAGAGATGAGTTTCCTTCTTTCCATTATAAAAATGCCTTACTGACTTCTAGTTGGACTTGTTGTTCTAAATCCCTCAGGGTCTTGTGAAAATGTTCATGGTAAAGTTAGTCTTTTCTGCCCAAAGTAATGGTATTGCAGAGCATGCTTGGAGATTTTTATAGTCTTATACTTCTCCACACTAAATTTCACCATTATAAAATGCTAGATTACAAATAGTCCCATGAAATAATATTCTCCCGTTTTTCTCAGAAGCAGTGCCCTAATTTACTAAATACTTCTGACTATGTTGCAGTTACACATATCAGCCCAAACGAGACGAATAACTTAGTGATCAGATGTGCTGATCACTCCACAAGGAGCCCTCCCTGAACGATTTAGAAATGGGAGTTTGAAACAGTTTGGCAATAAAAATGTTTTTGCACTGTTCTTGCAATTGCCTAGTATCAGTGGAAATATACACAATTTATTTTCAAATATTTAATACCCTATTTTTGCAAGGCTAAAATCAAGGGATGGAATAGAAGGACAGAGATTTTTGTGTTGTAGCTACCTGTGAATTACATATTAGTTTGGAATAATGGTAGCACAGTAGGTCTTTGAATATAGTCTGGATATTAACCCACAAACCTAGAATCCTAACCATGACCTCAAGCATATTTAGCTTTCTGTATCACTGCAAAAATTCTTGACCATGGTTTAATTTGTCTCACCATTGAAAAGGGATGTAAAATCTCTCAAAATCATGCCATAAGAACAAACTTTCTTCCAGGATTTTGGAGCTTCCAGTACTGTCTAAAAGGAGGAATTACAGAAGCATATGAAAATATTCAAATTGTGGTTAATGGATTGTGTTTTGTTTTGTATGCTTATATTGCTATTGTACTGTGTATAATTGTGATACTTGATATACAGCTATTTTTCTAAATGTCAAGATGTGGGTACTAAATAACCCTAGAAGTCCATTTCTTGGTTGCTACAATAAATGATTTTCAATGGAATAATGCAGTTTGGAGAGGAGACATAGCTGTAGCTCACAGTGTGCATTTTTGTTGGGACATTTCTACTTCTGGGTATTTTTTTTTTTTATTTAGCTCTCTAACATAACCACAAAAAATGTGATATATTTTCTTAAGTTCCTTGAGGAAAAAGAAAATTCATAATATTTCGTACTATTCCATTAAAATCATGCATAATTTTTCAGTCCTATACTGAGACAAGATTCGATATTCTTGTTTGATGAAGTGACTCTCCACTCAGGATGCTTGTACAAAGATAGATCCATTCTTACACAGGTGCTGGCACAGAGCATATTGAAAATCACAATTTCAAGTATTCATGAAATTGTTGTGGCTTCACCAAAACCTCCATTTTTGAAGTTGCTGAGGTTAGCAGATCTGCATAATGATGCGAGTTTTCTGCCCTCTGTTAAATAATTACGATATTTAATTTTAAAAGCATTATATTAAATTATTAATTACTTCATTTGGTGGGTGATTACAAAAAGCATCACTTAACATAAATTCACCAAAATGTCAACATTCCTTCTGTCATGGCTTTGGTTGAATCTAATAGCTACCAGGCTTCAAACGCTTTTCAAAACTATTTCTAGACACCTCTGGTTCCCCTGTGTGCTTTCTTCTTCTTCTTTCAGGTTTTGACTCATTTCTCCCTGTTTACCTATATTCCTCCCCACTTCCCTGCTTTACTTCTGCTTCCTATGCTTGTACTTTATTTTTCTTCAATAAACAGAAGTTTCCACTCTCTATGTCTTTTCTATTTTCTCATTAATGCTATAATTCACTCCTTCAATTTTGCAAACTATCAATCTGTGTAAAATAAGTTAATTGTTATAATTAATCTAAACTGATAATTTTGTTCAGTCTGCCCAATAATTTCGATGTTTGGTGATGACACCATTTTGTATTTAATAGGTAATCTAAGTGAATCGGATATATTTATCTAATCTTTAAATAAAAAATCTCAATATATTTATGCAGTTGAGCCAGCAATGTGCCATTACAGCCTAGAAGGTTAATGGTGTCCTTTCTGCATTAGGAGAAGTGTTGCCAGTAGGTTGAGGGAGATCCTTCTCCCCTCCTCGGCACTGGTGAGGCCACAGCTGGAGTACTGTGTCCCGCTCTGGGCTCCCCAGTACAAGAGAGACATGGACGTACTGGAGAGAGTTCAGTGCAGGGTTCGGTGAAGATGACTGAAGGAACTGGAGCATCTCTGAGAGAGAGGCAAAGCTGTTGAGCCTGGAGAGAAGGCTCAGAGGGATCTTACTAATGTGTTTAAATATCTGAAGAGAGAGCAGAAACAAGGCAATGGGCATGAACTGAAACACAGGAGGTTCCTTCTGAATATCAGGAAACAATTTTTCGCTGCGAGGAGACCAAGTGCTGGCACGAGTTACTCAAAGAAGTTGTGGAGTCTTCCAGCTTGGAGATAGTCCAAAGCCACCTGAACACAGTCTGGGGCTAATGGCTCTGGAAGGTCCTGCTTGAGCAGGAGATGTTGGACCAGATGACCTCTCTTTTTAAGCTCAAAGTCCTTTCCAACTTCAACCATTCTCTGATATGCATAGTTTGATTTCAAATTTGAAGTGGTGGTAAATGAATCAAAATTGTTATACTAGCTATCCTAAAAAGCAAGCATGTTGCCAGAGGTAAAAGTTCATGGCTTTTTTATTAATTATATGGTTCTCCATTAGCAATAAAAAAAAAAAAAAGGTGATGTAACATGTGCTTTGGTGCTATGTAGTTTAGAGGACATGACATTTAGTCCAGGTGTGGACACGGCTTTACCAGGAAAGGGCAATTTATATGACTAGATGACTTATGGGAAGCTGTACACCTCACTGGAACATTGAGGGTGATTGTAGAGAAAATTTCTGAAACTTGTGGAGCACTATGGAAAAAAAATTAGTGAGAACTTACATAAGACATGTAATGCTGGAAAAATATCTGCAGTTTACTTGATGTAGCTGAAAGTAGAATGTAGTTCTTTGCTATACTGTGGATGTTCTTACAACTGAGACATTAGCCCTGTTTGTTTCTCTTTTTTGCTATCCTAAAATAATTCCCCTATTTTATAGTTACTCTGTCTCTCTGCTACAATAATAATTAAAATCAATATAATGAGTGACTAGAACCTGGAAAGATTCTGTCTGCCTTGAAATGTCAATCTAGAAGCCTGAAGTCCCTTAGCCAAACCCTTGAACTTTGATTTCTGAGTTGACCTACATCTTAATCTTCTCCAAATAACATTTACAACTGAACATTTGCAGTTTTGGTGGTTGAGGCAAGGGGCACTGTGCTTAAAAATCTCTTTTATAATGGTTATTAAACCCACCAACATCTTCTGTGTATAGTTTCTTACTTCAAAAAGCCCAGAGGATTTGGCTGCATTATATTCCTCTGCACATCTGCAACAAACTGTTACCATTTGCATTAGCACAATAGTTGGCTGAATAAGCTTGCCTCAGCACAGAATATTAACAGATGCTTTTCTCTTTTCTGACTCCATTTAATCACAGTGAAAATAATATTCTGTTTTCTTTACCAAAGGTGGTAGAAGTCTTACTTCAGCGTATTGTCTGATGTAGTCAGCTTATAACAGGAGTCTTAACCAGTCATTTTATCAAAAATTAATGTCTCTGCATGCTTTCATGTTTTGTAACTACCATCCTGGGCCAGTCTTTCCCAGCTGTGGTACTTGAGAGCCATATGCAAAAATATGCAATTATTTTTTATAGTAGTAAACCTCAGATAACCGAAATGCAGGCACTATGTGCCTGATTTGTAAGGCATTTAAATTTGAGCTGGAGTGATGCACAGATTTTTTTATGAGACACTACGGAGCTGCAAGCTTTACGTGGCAGCATCTTGATGGCTATATGATGCTATAGGTTGGCATTGTAAAAGAAGTAGAACCGTGTCAGGAATGGACCTAGCTTTAAGGGCATAAGATAATAAATATTCTGATTTTAGCATGAAAACACTGTTATGGTGGGCTGTACCTCCACTCTTTCTTTTACTCTCTTTTAGTCTAATCTCATACAGCAGTTCATATTTTCCTTTATTGTTTCTGGTCTCTCGTGTCTCAGGCAGTACATGTGAGACTTGCAGGTTCAATGCATATCTCGTGCTTTTTTGATAAGCCTAGATTTGATACCTTTTCAGTTTCATGCAAAGTCAGCTGTCCCTTTTGTGCAAGAGTTTGCCCTTTTCTATTATCAGCTGAAAAATTATGAGCCAGAGTGTCATAGTTACATGGTCCTAGCCAGATTTGCAGAATTAGCATCATGAAGTGGCAGACAAGTTCCTGAGCGGCAGAAGGTCAGGCTGAGGCCTTCACTTACAAGGGTTCTATCAGGACAAATGTTCTCCAGCAGAAACCTGTTTCCAAGCCCTTCTACAGTAAGTGCCTCCATATGGTCATGGGCATGCCAGGCCTCTTGTGTGTTAGGGAAGCTTCTTGTGAAAGGGAGTACATATCTTTGTCCTTCTTTTATGCCATTACTGACATGTTAGTTTTGGGCTTCTGCTGCAGCAGTGGTTTTGGCGGATCCTTGGTTGACCCGGAGCAGTCACTTTCATGTTTTTGTATTCTGATGCCACCAGCTGACTCTTGCAGCCCATAACATTATGCACATAGACTTTTAAGGATTTGTGAAATTTGAGTTTCAGTGATTGTTCAAGACTTATGGCCAGCATGGAATGAGCAAAATTCTGCTAGCGATAGTAACTTATATCTGGTCTGTCGTTTGAAAGCTCAACTATATTTCCAAGTAGTAATTCTTGCACATAAGAAGAGAATAAATCAGTTCTTCAAAGATGACCAAAATTTCATTGCCAGATGAAATTTCAGAAGAGAGTAATTTATCAAAACAATGTTTTTGAGAAATGATGAGATCAGGCTAGTTAAGTTGTTCATTATGTAAATTAGGGATGAAATCAATCTCATCTATTATAATTTAAAAAAAGAAAACCCTATCTTTCCACTTAGTTACATATTGTATTGTTCAGTGTTAGTTTTAGCTTCTGTTCTTGGTCTATTCATAGATCTGCAGCCCATTACAGTGGCGCCTGTTAGAGCAAATACTGTGAAAGTTTTGCCAATTTTTCTATGATAAACCATGTTTTCCAGGAATTCATGCTTAATCATAAAAAATCCCTCACAGTTGAGACTTGGCATGGAAAGTCTTGATTCACAAAGATTTCACTGATATGTTTATCCAGATATTCAAAAACAAATCAGTCATCTAATTTATAAAATCAGAGGTATTTCAAAATAATGTATTGTTTAAAGATCAGAGAATTGTATTTGTTGGAAACAAATAATATTTTGATCACTTAATCTAAATAGACACATTTCCTGACAATGAATAATTGATTTGTTGCTTTTACCTTACTAATCACTCTTAAATGTTTCTGTGTGTTTTGTCTGTTGGCCAGATTCATAGCTTAAAATGGTCACATTTTTTCAGTATTCTAGAAATATTCAAATGTCTAAGGTATTTTCCTTTGAAAAGCTAACTGTATATCAATGAAAATTTAAATATATAAATAACTCTGTAACTTGTGATATGATGTTGATATTACATCCTGATGTGCATTTTAAAACTTACTTTTTCTAGATGTCATGCTTATATTACTGGTGGCAGGATTTTTCCGTTTAGTTAATTACATATGAATAATGATTAATGCAAGTTGTGAATGTTTATCATGGAGATATGAGAGTCAATCTGCTTTGCTACTCTTACCTGGGATGTTTCCATAGTTCTGATAGAGACAAGCTTTAACACTGGCTGTTTCTAACTAATAATCCATATGATTGTGCAGATTGAAATTGCCTGCAATTGACAGACAAACCAGTGAGAAATGCTTATTCTGTAGTACAAACATTTCTTTCAACTGTGTATTAGTTTCCTGTTTGAAATCAGGTTTGAGGAAAGAGCTATTACCTAAAGTTTATTTACACAGAAATGTGCAACAGCAGAAATCACACGTTCAAAGCCGGTATACGCGGAAAGACATTTAAAGAAGAATAACTAGATAGTGTTGGGGATTAAGTAATTATTTGGATACACAGAAGGGAACTGGAAGATATTACACATAACTGGAAGGAGAATAAATTCAGAGAGGATTTTGAAAGGAATCTTGTGAAGTTGGTAAATGAGAAGAAGAAAATGCTTCCAGTCTGAGTTACAGAGAAGGAAACTGGCTGTAATAGTGGTTTAATTGTCTCAGTAGAGAAAATAAACAACTGAGAGGATACTTGTAACTAATTAGATAAGTATGTCACACCCTAAATGATCCAGTTGTCATCCTCTATTAATCTTACAGGACAGTTTAAATCAACATATGGAATAAGTTGTGATGAATGTGCTGGCCAAGAAATGAGTATTTGCTAACATGATGAAATAATTGCCATTTGGTAGAGATCAGCCATATCTCAATGTGAGAAGCTGATAATCACTTAGCTGAGCTTGGTCCAAATTAATAGTTCCTTCCAGCACTTAAAACGGTATCAGCCAGTCCAAGTATGTAGTCAAAGTCATACATTTGTGTTAATTTTCTTCCTAGTAGCTGGTACAGTGCTCGGATTTAGGATTAGAATAATGTTGATAACACACTTAGGAATTGGTTGTTGCTGAACAGTGCTTTTACTAAGGCAAGGACTTCTCAGCTTCTCATGCTGCCCTGCCAGCCAGGACAGCTGACCCCATCTGAACAATGGGATACTCGAGACTATATGGCATCATGCTGAATAACAAAACCAGGAGGAACTGGCTCGGGGCTGGCAGCTGCTTCTCAGGGACTGGCTGGGCACTTGCACTGTGCATCATTTGTTTTCTATATTATATCATCATCATCATTGTTGTCATCATCCTTGTTGTTACTGTTATTTCCCCTTCCTTTTCTGTCCTATGAAAATGTCTTTATCACAACCCATGAATGTTACCTTTTTTCCAGTTCTCTCCCCGCATCCAATTGAAGAGGACTGAGTGATTGGCTGTGCAGTGTTTAGCTGCCTGTTGGGTTAAGCCACAACTTGCATGTCTGGTTTTTAGGATCGTGTATTCCAACCCAGGCATTTATGACACATGCATCTAAATCAGAACTGTTAAAATTGTTCACCTTGAAAAACAGCTGTAAATTTGAAGTTAGTGAAGTCTAAAAGTTTCAGGGAAATGTTTCATCACCTCTTGATCTTTTGCAAAGAACATACAAACAGGAAGGTAGCATTCTTGGAAGACAGTTGGCACAAGAAACATGCCAGGAAACCTGCTAGTGTTTTAGGACAGTGTTCAAACCTGTGCTCTGGCTCTGTTTATTTTCATATTAGCGTAGAATGGTTTGGATTGGGATGGACATTTATGACTCTCTAGTTCCAACCCTCCTGCCGTGGCCAGGGACGCCACCCACCACACCGGGTTGCTGATTTTATTCATAAGATGTAGCACTTGCAGCTGGCCATGAGTTTAGCAAGGATTGTGGTATGTACTGCTGTACTGTGTTCCAGGATGGGCTCTCTCTGACTGCCAGCCTCAATATCCACTGGTGGAAGTACCTCTGGTGCACAAAGAATTATTAGCATCAGACATTTCTGAGCAAAAAATCAATAGATCTTGAACAGTTTCAGTCTTTAAGCTAATACTGTCACAAAATAATGAAGGCAAGATCTCACATACATTAGAAGCTCGCCCAAAGTAGCCATAAGAATCTGATGATGTGGAGCAGGAATAGTGCATGCATTTATATTTTTCATATGGTTAATTAAACCCATAGAATCATTCTGTACATACTAGGGTTTTATTGGTATTAGAATAAAGAATTTCTTTTTTAAAAAAACTGAAACTGATAATTACTTCTCTCTGTGCTTCTAATCAACAGTCTTTGATGTACATCTGTTTTTTAAGCACATCTGTACTGTAACTTCCAGTCAGGAAAAGCCTTTTATGGCAAGTAGCCTTTAAGCTACACGCTGTGTTTATTTCACATATTCTTTTTCCTTTTCTTCATAAGAAAGTATCCACACATTTCTCTTCAACTTTCAGTTGAATTTTCAGTGAATATATACTTCAAAATGTTTTATGCAAGAAAAAGTTTAGTTTTTCAATTTAGTTTTGACATATTGTTTAAACTGATGGTAGAGGTTATAGTACTGTCTTTCTTGCAGACATATCTCAGGATAAGAAGAGAACCTAATTTGTCCACTCCACATGTATTATTGGACACCGTGTTATAGTACTTCTTATATCATGTGATGCCAAGTGTGTATCCAGCTGCTGTGTATATGAGGGAGGTCTGAGGGGAAAGGCGGCCTGCTATGGTGCTGAGAGCATCTCCAGTGCTAGGCTGCTGTAACAGATGCTGCAGATCATTCATTGATTTCCCCTAGCAAGTCAGTCTCTTACCTCTGGGAGGGGAGAAAAAAGCATTTTTTTTGTTGCGTTCTTCAGGTCAGTGCTGAATATAAAAAAATACATGCTTTTAAGTACAATGTGTTTTAACACTGATACACTTAGGGTTGAAATACGTACTCGTTATTTAGCATATTTAAGCATGTGAATAGCTCCTGTGGATAAATTTATTGTCATGGGCTTATTTCAGTTTAGTGAAACACTTTTCAGATAAGCCTTTGTTAAATTCTGGGTGGTTGCTGTACGTGAAGCCAGCACTGCCCTGCTGTAGGTGTTCCTGCAGCTGTGCCAGAGGAAGGGACATGCGAGTGCACAGCTGTCTGGAGGAAGGGACACAGGAGTGCACAGCTGTCTGAAGGAGGGGACATGCACATGCACAGCTGTCCGGACGGCCTCCAACAGCACGAGAGGAGCTGAGCCTTCCTGCAGGCATGATATTGTGCTTCTGTGGGCTGACAATTTTAGTACAGCCTCTTCTGCCTGCAAAGCTGTGACTCGTAGTTGCTGGGTTGGTGGGGACTGAGGAACAGCTCAGGCAAAAATGTCCACAGCAGCTCCAGCTGGATTCAGGAAAGGGGCATTCCCTGTATTTGTAGTAATACTGGTTTCATTCTGAAAATATGCTCCAGTTATGTTTCTAATGGCTTTTCCTAGACATAAATTTCTATGGTGAAGGTAAATAGCAGGCTTGGGCTCTGTGGCACCCTCCTGAGAGATCACATTTTGCTTATTGCGGCTTCTGATGCAAAACGTGTTAGAGGCATATGGTTAAGTCCAGCCCAGGTTGTTTCGTTTTTCTTTGTTTGGCTTTGTCATGCCATCCGAAGAGTTTAACCAAACATAATTACTTTAAAAGTAGAATTTCTTTTTGTGAGACTAAGCCTGTACATTCATACATGAAAAGCTTCTGCAAAGTTTGTTCCTTTTGGATTACTATTTGCAGCTGTAGAAATGAAGCTAATAGAAGCATCACAGGAGTCATGCCCGGGTCTACCTACCACACGTGAATGTGTTCACACTCAGGACATTTATAGACCTATTGAATTTTCTTTATCTTTACCACAAAATAAAATTAAAGCATTTGCTGCTTGGATGTCTAGGAAAAAGTGGTGATGGCCTTAAGATGTTTCTGTAAGCATTACTATTTGTTTTAGTCAGTTATATAAACATCTTTTAGAAAAGAAATAATCTGAGGGTAATGGTAAATTATACTATAGAGCAGACCCTATGATATACTATAGAGTAGACCCAAAGAAAAATGCAGGTTACTTTGTCAAGCAAACACTATTATTTTTCATCTAGTTAAGTGTAAAGTTATTCTGGAGAATCAAAGAGTTGTAGAACTAGGAATACATACCTGCAGGATGAGGAATGACATCTAAAAAGCAGTGTTTCTCAAAAGAATCATGTGAGTCCCCTGTGATACAGAGAGAAAAATTTAAAATATGATTCCATTCTGTAATAAGGAGGAAACAAAATAAATCAATTTCAGAATTCTGATGTCCAGGCTGAGACCTGTATTTTATAGAAGATATTGGAAAACTAAAGAGATAGTTCAGTCGGAAACTGCAGCCACAAGTAAAAAAAAAAATTAAATGAGGACTACAAAATAGGCTTTAAAGAAAGGTGCACAAAATCTGCCATATGTTTAACTTCTCAGAAAGATTATGAACAAATATTTATCTACAGTCTGATCTAGGACAGAAAGGAATAATGAGAAATAATACCTGGATAATAAAATTTAAGTTAGGTATTGGATAGAAATTCTGGTGGTGGAACAATTACCAAAGTTTTAGTCCCTCCATCTCCTCTTGTCTTCAGATTTAGATTGGACAAATTTCTTCAACAATTTAGAACCCTCAAGAGCACTAATATTTGATTTCTCATATTTATGTAAGAGATCTCACTAAAGGTTCTCTTGAACCCAATTCTCATTTGCAGTCACTGCATCATCCTAAGTTTTAAGCAATAAAATATGTTTTCAATTATATTATTATAAAGTGTAGGCATTCTAAAAGAGACATACATTATCTAATTTTCCTAGCTATGTATTTATTATTTAATCTACAGACTTTGAAAAGGTATGCACTTGTGAATTATTAGGGCCTCATAGGCAGTCTTGGCAGTCTTTCACTAAGCCAGCAAGAAAGCTCTCTAACACATTTAGGGATAAAGCCCTGATGTAACTCAGGACATCCTTTAACTCCTGACTGGCCACGGTTCAAAGATAGTGATTATGTCCATAGTAGCTCCCTAAAGTTGCTGGGGTATTACCTGGCACTGCATTGAGTGGCATAGGTCAGTCCACATCCATTTTGCTTGGCTCAGAGCTCCCAAGCCAGGGACATGCCTGCAGGAGCAGCCCTGGCCTGTGCTGCCTCTCTAGGAAGGGCAGGGCTGTCCGAGGTCAAAGCATGACAAACAGTTGAGTTAGTGTCTGGACATGTTCTCTGACATTGTTGAGCTTAGTACTGCAGGTCTGGTATTACTGTGGAGAAGTCTTGTGGCCATAGTGTGTGGGATGTACAGGTAAAGGGAAGTCCTCAAAGATGAATTTAGATCATTGGTCTGATCAGATGTCTGAGGAGAAAGGAAAAGTGTGCCCTGTATACACAGGTGGAGTTACGGATAAACAGACACTAACCTGATGAAATTCAGGCAGGCACTGTGAATATCCCGAGCACCTTGGCAAGTGTAAATTCAGTGAGTGTCAGTGAGCAGTGCAGGTGCAGCAGTTCACCTGGTACGCTCTTCACTACATGAGAAGAGTGAGGTACTAATTTTACATCACATTAGAAATTACACATTCATATTCATTTTCTGTTATTATTCAGAAGGAGTCTTCCTGCTGGATTGTACTTTAGTTTGTTGCCAGGTATTTAATTTAGCCGCTTTTCTTCCTGAACATCTCTAGGATTTACTGTACAATATTTGAAGAGAGGCAGGAGGGATAATAGAAATAACCTTTGAGCTGTTTCAGTTATAAAAAAGGAAGAAAATAAAAGAAAAAGATCCCAGAAAAAGTTTATTCCTCAATTCTTGACCTGAATCCTTGAAGGGAATTATAAAAGCACTAACCCTGTATGACTAAATAGTATTCCACAGAAGAAAATATATCTCTAAAAAAATTAGCTTCCCAGCATAATCTTCCTCACTGTAAGAAACCCTTAATTGAATAAAATGCAATTTCCAGTATGAAATTAAACCTTGGGGGTGCCACAAATAAATACTGTTTCATTAGAATTCATTTTTTATTCCCAGTATGATGAGATGAAAATAAAATTAATTAAATTCACTTGGAAGCAGGAAAAAAAATAAAGAATCCATTTTGAAATACTGAGCAGAGGGAGTTTAAAGTCAGATTAGTATCCAGTCAAACCTAGAGAAGTTCAAGCCAATTAGTGTTAAGCTATAACTGTTGCCTGTAGAGTTAGAACATATTTCATGTATATGCATAATCTTGACAGTGTTTATTGTTTTGAAATTTGCTTTATATTACTCTGGAAAAGGAAGGAAAATAAACAAGCCCAAGCCTTTCACTGTAAATATTTTGCTTGGCTCTGCTTGCAGAGTATCTGATCTGACATGGTGTTGATTAAGATAAGAATAGTGAGTACCCTGCATGCAACTGATATTCATATTGTTTGAATTCTGAGCTAAATTTACATTAGCCAAACATTTTGGCTGCAGTGTAGACTCGCCTGTTTTCATGCAACTGTGACTGAGAGGACAGTGGGACTCAACATTTGAGCATCTATACTATTCCGTTTAACATGGGTCTCCTATGACAGTTTTATAGAGTTTCCATGTCTCCTTGAGTTTAGTAGTTTTCCTCTTCCCCTAGAGCGCTTTCTTTTTCTTTTTTCTCTAAGTATGTGTGTGAATTTTAGTCATTCACTTTCTTTATTCTTTCATGAATATACACTTCTACAAACAAAAAATAATATTCCTGGAAATGTTGGTAGTGGAAGCCAGTTTTCAGTTCATCTCTCACTGCCATCTACTGTATACACTTAAAAACTGCACTGTGGGAAATGCATTGTATTTCAGTTGTGTAAGATGACTCTTTTCCCAGTTAATTTGCCCTAAAGTTGAGGAAAAAATCTGCTGAACTCTCAATATTCTGTGACATGTAGACTCCATTCTTTGTGTAGGAATCAGTATTTCTTAAACAGATGACAGTATCTGATGACACTCTATATTGTCCAGAAGGAAAGAACATCAGATTATAGTATTGCTTAGTTAGTTTGTATTCAGGCCAGATGAAAAATAGATGTGTACTTTGGGAGAAGAAGAATACCTCACTTTGCTTAGTCTTGTCCTAAATAGTAATACTTTTAATTTCTTAATGGATATGTCAAAAAAAAAAACACCTAGAAGGATTTAGATACAGGAACTCGAGATATTTTGATATTTCTTTTAGTTGAAGAATTAGTCTTTGAATCTTTAAATTTAGCTTTCATCTCAGTAGCTGACATCTGGTGTACACAAACACCAAGTATATGCAATACTTGTGTTGGTTGGGATAGGTATCATAATTTATCCAAAGTTGTGAAATTGAAAATAAACTATCAGGATTCTGGATGTCAGGAACTGAGTAAGATATCACTCAGATCAGCTTTGCACTGGGTGCTTTTGTAATGATTTGTGTAGAAATTACAAGGTTTACTCAAGACAGAAGTTTTTTCTGATTTCATCAGGAAAGCTGATATCAAACAGACAAGAATGTACGCAAAACATCAAACTCTGTGTTTGCATAAGAGAATTCCTCTTCTTACTCTATTATTAATTTCAGCAGACTGAGAGTAGATATTTATACCATTAGCTATCAGTATTGCGCCAAAATGCATTTAAAAAAAGACCAGTAAGCTTGCAAACTCGGGCATTTCAAAACTGAAACAGTGCCTTCATTTGCTTATTTTTATCTGTTGTGATGAAGGCAATAATTATGATATGGGGTTTTTTTCTATTTTTATTCAGTAATTGTTCTAAGACCTCATTTGCTTAACATTATTTAAACCTTGCAAATGAAGAACGAAAGATTAAATAATTCCTCACTTTCTGTGATGTCCATTGTTACCATGTTTCAGTGCTTTGCAAATGTTAATTAACCCACCTTTATGCATGGGGATTTGAAATGTATCGTGGACAGCTGATGTACTCCGCGTGATTATTCCATCCCTGCTGGTGTCTTCAGAGGCAAATATGTGTTCACAAGACTTTTTCAAATGACATCAGAAATTCACCCAGGAAAATGAGGTTTCTGACACTTGACCCTTTCTGTTCCATCTCCTCAACCTTATTTCTTTTCCAGTGTCACCATCCAAGACCACATGTCTTTCACTCCTTGTCCAAAAGGATATTTTACTTTGGCTGATTCCTCCAAATCATATTCCTCCTAAAGCACATATTGAGTGCAGCCAACTTCAGCCTAAATGTTATGGTAGTAAAAAAATCCACAACTAAAAACTAGTTTAGGAAAACTGTCATGAATTCGGTAGCAGGTGACATTGGTAGAGATGCCCATGGTGAGTGGTTCCAAAGTTATTAAAGCTTCTTATGTCCACTTCCTGTGGGCCACTTGCCAGTGTTGGTTTGTAAATCATGCTTTAGGAAGAGGATAAATCTATAGCAGTGAGGCATTTTGTTTTCCACTGAGTGTGTGTTTATAAGATTTCTTAACAATTTGTGCATTTCTCTGGCAGTTTCAGGACCCAGAATTTTAACTGAAAGCCCTGGGAAATAAATTATTTCTGGGGAATAATTTCTATGAATTATCATAACTGAATTCTATGTTTGCTTGGGTTTTGGATTTTTGCAGTCAGTGTTTATGTGTAGTTTGATGTGAGGTGCAAATGAAAGTGAGTGATGAGGCATTTGTGGGCCTGTGCATGACCAGCGTCCTGCCAGAGGGGATTCCTCCAGAAGCTGCCGTGAGGAATGGCTGAGGGAACTCGGGGTGTCTCCCCCGGAGAAGGGGAGGTTCAGGGGAGACCCATCACCCTCTGCAACTACGTGAAAGGAGGATGCAGTAAAAGTTCTGTATATGAACATCCATGGAAGGGAAGCAGGTACACACCTGTAAATTCCATCATTCATTGATCATCGATAGAAGAGAAAAATGTTTTAATAGGGAAGGGAGTATTAACCATTCTGATAGCTCTAATATGGTGATTTGTATGTGAGACTGCTGAAAATTTTGGGGGAATTTCTCTGTGAAATAAAACCGCAGATGGTTGTTTTAGTTTTCCCTTTTATTAAATGGTTTAAATTTGCTGCCCTCATGTGGCTGTATAGTGTACTTCCTCTGCCGAAACTCCCAATGGATAGAAGTTGTTAGGACAGCAGTACGTGCAGCAGTGTTCATACAGCAGATGAAGGACAGGGCAGACACTGAACTGGTGCTGTCTGGCTGAGTCAAGGATCTCAAGAAATGTGACTGGGAGCACCTGTGAATACATTTGCTGCCTTTTAAATCTGGAGGAGCCGGACTGTCCTGGGCGTTAGGAATCTGGTGCCCAAATTTTGTCTGGAGAAAGCTGCCTTTGCAGCTGTCAGAAGGTGATAAAGGCTCTTCCTGAATCAGGTAATGTGCATCCCCAACTGACCAGGTGGGTCTGTCCAGAAGGAATATGCAGTATTTCCTAGCCTCTTTCAGCTCAGAGCATGAGACAAACCAGACAACTGAACACCACAAGTGCATGTGTTGGAGGAGGAGCACTGATAAAATGGTACAAAAGCAAGAGTAAAAGAAGAAAAAGAACCCAGCAAGATGCAACTTAAGGCTGGGTTTTTTTGCTTGGTTTTAAAATATTTGTTTAGGGGGTCTTGGGGTTTTTGTTTGTTTGTTTTTCTTCTTTTTGTTATTGTTGTTGTTTTTGTAGCTGTTACTCTTTGGTGTACAGACAATTGCTGTGTATGTTAGCATAAATAATGGGGGTTTTTTTAAGAATTCATGTTATAATTGCATTATTATCTATATGTTATTGCACCATTACCTATATGTTGCCATTACAAGATGTGGTAGAAAGTTAGCTAATGATAATATTTCATTGCATAGCATATTAGTTGCACAGATACCTTCCAGAATTAAGTAGTCCAAACAAAAGTTTAATGGATAACATTACAAAGACAGCACCCATTGGGATAAGTTACTTAGAAAATAAAGACTTACTCGTTGGTAACTTATAGAACAAATTGCAAAACCGAATTTTTAAAAATTGGAATAAGGAGTTTAAATTAATGGCTTTACCAATATTGTTTCTGCAAAAATAACCTGTGCAGAAATGTGAGATACAGAATGATAGACAGGGCTTTCAAGGCTTCTTTTTGGTAAGTAGTTAAACACTGAATTCAGCTACATTTCACATCTTTCTTGGGCCCTATACATTTCAGTGTATACAATGACTTTACAGAGAATTAAACAACTTATGTAAATCATGTTCAGAGCTTTGATAACAGAAAGTGAGGATCCTGTTTTTAGAGAGTCAGAGATAAAAAATGCTTTCCAAGGAGAAGCTAGTTAGCTAGTTAGTATGCAAGGGAAACCACAGTCAAAATAAATATAAGAATACAGTAACAAAATAAATATAAGAATGCAGAAGCACGGAACAGTGCTCAAATATCCTGCTCTTTGCATGAATTATTTGTGTTTGCTCCCCTTGCTGCTAGCATCAAAGTCTTAAAAAAAAATGTAGCAGTCATAAAGCAAAGATTTAGGATGAGGCCTGATCGAGAGATCTATAACCTGGAAAGCAGAAACTAGGTGCAATGCTATCTGCCAGATGACAAGCAGATGATCATCCTTCCACTAGGAAGGATGTAATGTCACTTAAAAGATTAGTGCTGACTGTGGATCCTAGGAAGTTGCAATGCATTGCATGACTGAATACTGCTTCTGATCAGGAGGAGTATATAAGGTAGCTGGATCAGACTTAATATCTCAGATATTCATATAACCAGACAACGGTTTGGGTTGAAAGGGACCTTAAAGTTCCTCTCCTTCCAAACCCCCTGCTTTGGTCAGGGACATGTTCCACTAGACTGGGTTGCTCAAAACCTCATCCATCCTGGCCTTGAACACTTCCAGAGATGGGGCAGGCACAGCTTCTCTGGGCAACCTGTTCCAGTGCCTCACCACCCTCACAGTGAAGAATTTCTTCCTGATATGTATGATAAACCTCTTTCAGTTTAAAGCTATTTCTTCCTGCCCTATCACTACATGCTCTTCCTTGTAAGAAATCCCTCTCCAGTTGTCTTGTATTGTCACTTTCTGTTCTGTACAATAATTTTATAGCCTGTTTTTGATAGTGATAAAACCCCTCTGAAGAGGCAGAGTCCTTTTGCTCACCCTCCTCATTTGCTTCAGTGAGGAACTACCTTCTATATGCCACAGCAGGTTCTGGACTGTAATACAGTGATGCTAAAATAATCCATTCCTTTTCAACTGCACAGCAGAGCCAAGCATGGCAGAGCCCTGCTGCTTCCTATGGAGAGACAAACTTAGGGTCAGGGCTCTTGCCCAAAGGAACGAGAAGTGAGTGTGGCAAGGTGTGGGGAAGGTTGTGCACACGACCTGCACATGGGGTTGTCCACACCTGACCCATGACACAGAAGGAGAGGTGGCTGCTGCCATCCTGGCCCCAGGGGACTCCTCCATTGGCTGTCCTTATCCCACTGTCCTCCAGGTGCGGAACTGGGATAGCTTGGCTCATAGATCCTTTCAGAGGACCTACTTTGCATATCATAAACACCATGTTCTTCAAAAGACATCTGTAGCAAGATATTCAGAAGCTACTTCTGTTCATTGTGCTTCTGCTGATAAAATAAGCACTGTGATTGAAATCTGCATTTAATAAAAGTTCTCATGCATGGGGACTTCAGCAGCATACTTTGTTTGAACTCTATATAATCAGTTTTTTCTTGCTAATGTCTAGTCCCTGTTGTGTTCTATTAACAATATGGGAACTGATGGTTAGCCAAGAAATACGTTTTATATTCAGTTTTCTGGTTAAAATGATGTTTGGAATTTGGGACTCTTTGCATCACCAAATCATCTGGATTTTCTCTGTATGGTTTAATACGGTCCTGAAAATAATGAAACTTAATCTGTACAACAGGGTAATTTGAGATATAGTGAGCAGCCAAAGAGCTCCTAACAGAAGAACAAACTATCAGTTCTCAGTGGCTCAGGGATGCTGCCACTGCATGGTTTGCTAGTCCCACAGCATACGTAAAAGAAGGAATTTGTCTTTGCTTTCCCTTGGAATAAAAAAGCAGGTACAGAGACAATTGCTGCAGAGCAGCAGAAGCACTGTAATGTGCTTGTTGCACAGTGACATGTCAAATCATTGAACTCTAGTCCAGTTCATTTCTATTTTAATGATATAATATGGGGAGTGTGCTGGCAATTTGATTTGATGTTTGTGTTGCAGGAGCTACTTTCTAAGGCTTAGACAGAGATATCAACTGTGTTGTGTGTCGTTTTATCAGTGCAACGCAAAGTTTTTAGAGGAAAAGTAGTAGGATCTTCCACTACCTTAAACTTATAGGAAGCAATTAATTTAGTTCTCTGGAGGAGGTCATAGAGGAACTAGATGAGACACTGACTGAAGTTTATATTTCTTTTACTGATTGGTCTACTTAGTGAAAAACCTCAGAAGGTAAGATCACTGAGCAAACTGGCTATTTCCAATAAAGCTCCTGTTGATTCTGCTGGTCTTGTGAGGATCAATTAACCAGCAGAATTGGTCACTCTTCTCATATTTTTTCCCCTCATCTACTCCTCCTTAATAAGCATTTCAAAGATTTGGGTCAAAAACCTAAGAATATTGAAAGTGCAAGTTAGAATACAGTGTTGAACAATACATTCGTTCAAGTTCTGATGCCTTACAATATATCAACTAGTAGAATTCCAGAAAAAAAAAATTATATGGAAATTTCTATAATTCAAACCACTTTACTGTAATGCCACTTTGTGTCAAATGTTCCTTCCCTCTGACCTCATTAGGCGTGCCTCGTCATTAGATACACTGTTACTAAAGAGTTTTAACTTAAAAGCTGCTTTGATTAATGCTTGGTTGGACTGAGGATTTATTGTGTAGGATTAACTAGATTTAAAAATGGCAAAATGCCATAGTAACTTTAATGCCAGGCTTTAATGAGAAGCAGAAGTAAACTCCAAGGACCCTTATGATTTTTAATATGGACTAAACTTGTGTGCTCATTACCTTAATGTCCTGTCCTCTTTTATATACAATACTCCAATAATAGTAGAACAGTAGAGAACAGTAGCCTAGAAAGTGTATTACAAATGCATAACCTGAAGTATATAACCCTAAATATTAATAATGAATCATAAATTTTGATAATTTTATAATCAGATTTATTCAGTATTATTATCACATAGAGAGAAACTCTTTGCACTGGTTTGGGCCTTTTTAATTAAGAAACAATATGGGAGTAAGAAAAAACCAGACTGGCAAACATTTGTCCCAATTAATAATGTACTGACAATGTAGATGAAAAATGCATTTTCACATTTTTATGTAATCTGCTAGTTGAATTTCTTTTTACTGTTTTCTTAAGTTCATTTAGTGCTCCTGAAACTTTACAAAGTTGGTGCTTCTAGAATTTAATAACCTTATCTTTTTACCATTGATCACATATTTTAGTATATGATACTGCCAAGAAAATCCAGACCATTCTCACATCTGACAACATTTGGTCGTCTCCTTAAATCCTACTAGACTTGATAGGATTTAAGCATATACTTAAAAGGTAATGCATTGCTCAATAAGGGCTTTTGTATCTGACATTTTTTCTGTCCATACTATCTTTGCTGAGATAACCAAAGGGCAATGATTTATTAGTAGAGCTAAACAGGAAAAACTCTCTCATTCAGAAAGCTTGTAAACTTTTCTTCCTGAATTGATCCTGATTTCCCAATTTTGTTTATTTTTCAGTGAACTTCCAACAGTAGAAACATGTAATGAAATGTTTGTTTCTGCACAGTTATATACTGTGACAATTGGGCACAAAGTGCTAATAATTAATAACAACAGTTCTTCGCAGGGGCAGTACTGTCTCTGCCAAAGCATGTAGGATGGCATCCAACCAAGTACGTGGGCTGTAATGCCTAATTTCTCATTAAAATCACAGATATATTGGACATGACTTAAATAGGATTACTGACTCAAGCAAATTTACACAAGGGTCTAAGGTGTATATCCAGCTTCCACTGAGTTAGGAGTCTGCATACTCATTTGGCTCGAGGCCTTGGGCACTTGCATAACGTTGCTTGTGTAGCTTACCCTGCCAAAAATGAAACCTGCATCAACATGGTTACTCATACCAGAAAAATTGTGCCTGTGGACAAGTGATGACAGTCGGGGATCCTGCTTCCTTTTGTATCACACTGAAAACTTCTGTTTTCACTGATGATTGAAGCTCCTTAGCCAACATTGCCATTGCAGGCCCTATTGATAATTTCTGTACCAGTGAGTTATTTTTGTTGGGATTTTTTTATCACTTCTGGGTT
>WEIT01033689.1:15348-32811 GCA_013389985.1 Dryoscopus gambensis | reverse complement strand
TGTTTTGTTTGAAAAGACCCTGAGCATTAGATGTACATTGATTTCTCCTGTCCCAGTCACCTTCACATTTAGAGTTTTCTTGGGAGTGTAGAATGAAAAAATTCATCCCCGAGTAGCAGATGCCCTGTGTAGTTCCTTCTTTGTCCTACACATCCTGCACTTGCATGGTGGACCCTGCCAGTGTGTTCGTAGCACTGGGGTTTTCGTAGGATCATACTTTGGGGGTTGGAAAGGATGGTTCCTTGGACCTTAGGAAAAGGCTTTGCACTGAGAGGGTGTTTGGTCACTGGCTCCTCAGGGGACCGGTCACACCACCAAGCCTGTCAAAGTTCAAGGAGTGTCTGGACAATGCTCTTAGTAATATGGTTTAGTTTTAGGTACTCCTGTGAGGAGCAGGGATTGGACTGTGATCCTTATGGGTCTTTTCCATCTTGAGATATTCTATGATTTGATGAATCTATGACCTTGAGAGATCAGCTAGTCCAAATATTTGCTTGAAACAGAGCTACATTGAAGTTATCTTCACACAGGTACTGTTTCATGCTAAAGCGAGGAAGATCAGGTTTTCAAAGCTGGATAACATAAAAACAGCCTGTGCCCACTGTGCCTCTTATTTCCTTTAAATTTGTTCAGAAGTGGGCTTATAGAGATCTTAATTCTTTTCTGGCAAGCATCTGACCAGGTACAGATGCCACCTTTTTCCCCCTTTCAGAGCTTTTTCTGCGTTTCGAATCCGTTTCTCTCAAACAGCAGAAAGTTTCAGAGCAGCGCAACTTTTGTGTTCACAAGGCTTTTATGCCCTAGTTTAATGATTCACTATTGGAAATGTATTTTAAACTACAAAAGATTCAAATTAGGAGGATAAAGACCTTTATATGCTGTAGTCACTGGTTTTAATAAGCTGTTACATTGCTATGATGAGTAGAAAGTGCTATTTCAACAGCATACACTATTTTATATCTTATTCACATTTCCAGAAGAGACAGTTGCATACTGCTCTGTGTATTTAGGATCTCTCTATTCTTAGTTTGCCTTCTCATAGCCTGGCCTCCTAATATCTGTCTCTAAATGAAAAACAAAACAAAACAAAGCAAAACAAAAAAGAAAGAGAAAAAGAAAAACAACCCCAGGTGCATCTTTAAAGCAAGTGTTTTGTGGCTGACTGGTCTTTATTTCAGCAGGTCTTGCTAGTAGGAAATTATTGTTATTTGTCTCTTTCTTTATTCCTGGGGGAAAAAAACAATGTTGCATTCCAGATTATGGTAATGCAAACTTTCCATATTAAAAATGTCAGTATAAGGAAATTGTTCTCTTGCACTTGTATGCTTAGTATAAAGATGTCTGCAAGAGAACAGTGAATACTTACAGAGCTTATGTGTCTCCATTTATCAGAATGAGTTACAGAAAACTGCAGAGCAGAAAAAAATAAAGTAGATTTTCATGCGAGTTAGATAAAAACAAACCAAAAAATCAATTAAGTGCCATGTTAACTATTTTTAATGAAAACAAAAATATGGCTAAAATCCTGATTAAAACCTTATAAAATGAGAAGACAGATCTTTTTCAGAGAGATTAAGATCAAATTTAGTGCTTCAACTTTGTTATGTTGGTGAAATAGAATATAGAATGGAAATAACTGGGTATTTCTGGCACAAGTGCCATACTTTTTTCAGTGGGTGATGTTACGGAAGGCTGATGCTACCACTTACCGGAGGGTATGAGAGTTTTATGAATTCAAACTCTCGCTCTTCACCAACAAAATGTATTTGCCTTTTGACACCAGTTCACTTTTATGTCCAGTGGTGTAAGCCAGGACGAATTCCAGTAAGCTCTAGACTGAAGTTATTTTGGACTGACACCAAGAAGAACAAAATGTACCCTTCTGAAAGTGTAACCCAGAAACCACTGTCGGCTTTTTGTTTAGTTCTTTACCGAAAGCTCTGTGCTGAACCTGGCATCATTTCTTTCATGAGAAGCCTCTGTCCAGGACTGAGGAAAGGACATTAACTTTAGGAAGTATTTGAGCAGCCTGATCTGCAGGATATCTGGGACAAGACCAGCCCAGTATTTGAAGTGCAATTCCTCTCAGAAGTGAAAAGCTGTAAGAAAAGTCTGACGAAAGAGCGTCTGAAGTGAGCCCCGCTTTTTGCCCATTGCCAAACTCTTATAAACTTCAACAGATTTTTTTTAATGCAAAGTAGTTCTGTTTATGTGTAATGAACGTGTCTTCAACTCCAGTGAAGCTGTATATTTACTTAAAGGGCCAGTAGTATATCTGTGGTCGTGCCAGCTGCAAAAACACTTCCCAGCCTCCTTGTTTTCAAATTGTGCCTTCAGTGACACACATGTAACACTGTTGATTTTAACTGGGCAATACGGATGAAGCTCACTAACAGTTCATAGACTGCAAATGAATAAACACTGAAAATGAGCCTGGTTTGCTCTACCCTGTCACTTTTCAAAATAGAAATTCAGCTCAAGAAAGCCAACAGTAGCAGTTGGAAGATACATCTTGGCTTGCAACTATTTCTTACCTTCCCTTCAGTTTTTAGGGGGGCTTTATGATAAAGATAAGAGTTTTGGGGGTTTAGTTGGGATTGTTGGATTTTTTTTTCTGCTGAAGTCCTCTTTTTTTAATCAGAAACTGCAGTGAGACTTTATGTTTGCTTTCTGCTTCTGAATGGACTCAGTTGCCATCTACAGAAGCTAAGGGCCACAACTGCAAGGGGGCTCCTGATATTTTGCTCCAGAATTGCTTCAATCTTTTATTTAATTGTCTGGTGGCAGGTACATGAAAAGTGTCAGGGAAATGGAGAGCAGCCACAGGATTACTCTGTCACAGTTTGGTGCTCTCCTTTTGCCCTCATGTTCCTTGTTACGCTGTAGCCTGGCTTCAGCAGGAGCAGTGAACAGCTTTTCTACCATAAATGTCTTCTAGTCTGCATACTCTCTTGGCTAGGGCATGTGATTTCTAACTCTAAGGCTGATCCTAGTAATTTATTTTGTGGTCAAATATTTTCTCTCTAGAGAGAGGTAAAGAGAAATTCAAGGACTAAAGGTCTATAAACAGATGATGAGAGGAATAGGCAAACATGTATCCTCTCACAGCCATGATCTAATAAAGGAATAGGTGAGTGTATAGCTAAATAGAATGTCCATCCCTGATCCAGTGATTGCAGATGCTGAGGGAGTATGAGATGAATGGACAGCAGATAATGGCTCAGGTATTTCACAGTATTGCCCACTGCCACTGTTGGAGACAGAATATTGGTTTGACTTGTTAGAGCTTCTCTTTTAGGCTTTTATGGAAAAGTATGTAGTGTTTGTTGCTCTACTAAGATAGTTTAGATAACGGGTTTTCTGCCCTATTTTTTTGGTTCATGATAAATTTATAAATTCAAATCAGTTCAATCCCAGTTAAATGGGATTGTTTAAAATCAAACTCTTCAATCAGTTCTCTTGGGACAGTTGAAAAAGGCAGTCACTGATCTTAGCAGGGGGGGTAAAAGGTCTTTATCACCTAAAGGTATATTTGACTTTGAACTAAAACCATGAGAGTTTATGACAAAGTGATAGCTTGTAGAAACTTGGCAACAGTAAGAAAGATGTGGAAGAAATATTTTTCAGACTTAATTTTGTATGCAGTTTTGATAAATATGTATGAATGCTGAATGATAGCATCTTAAAGATCCGTAATGAGATGAACAAAATTGTGTTTCTTCTCTATGTAAGTGACTGGAGTTCTGCAATGCTGATAAATTGAATGAGGCAATATTTCTTCATTTTTACTCTCATTTTGGTTTTATTTTTCTTTCATGCTAACAGTACTGCACAAGGATTTGGGGGTTTTGCCTACTCTTTCTTCCCCTCCCCTCCTGCTCCCTGGTGTTCTGTCTGCCGTAATTCAAGGGATTCCCACAAGCCCTAAGATGCAGATGCTTTGCAATATGCAGCCGAATTGCAGATGCTTTGGCATGTATTTCCGAGTTACACAGCCAGGCACTCTGAAGAAAATCCAGATGTTATTCTGAGAGAAAAAGTAGGTAGCACATGCACTCTAGATAAGTATATTAATTCTTATTATTTCCCTGGTCAGCTTCATTCTTTGAGGTGTGATGCAAGAAGAAAAAACAGATGTATTTTCTGGGAAGTCTCCAAATCCTCTTCTTAAAAAAGTAGAGATTTTTGACCATACTGGAATTGAACAATATTGGTGTGGTTTCAAGCAGAATGCTACTATTATTGTGCTGAATAGACAGAGGAGATGGACAACTCAGCTCTGCAACAGAACTTTGTGCCACAATTAACCTTATCATAAAATTACCTTTGCCTTATTAAAATGGCAAATAACAGATAAAAATATAGATGAAGGCTTCTTGAGCAAATAAAGGTCATGTAAGGCTCATGGACTCTTCGCTAACAATGAAGAAAATGTGTGCATTTCAGCCTGGACTACTGTACCACCAAGGCATTATTCAAGACCAGTCTTGAATCCTAGGATGAATTTCTTAAGATCTGGAATAGGACTTGAAACATAGAGCAGGCCAATTTTGATTTCTTCCGTGCAATATCATGGAATCATAAAATGTTTTGCATTGGAAGGAACCTTAAAGATCATCTAGATCTTTAGAAATAAACTCTCCAACCAGTTTATAGGTTAGAAAGCCAACATTAATTTATTCAACCTGCTGGGTGCATAGGGATAGCTCCACCTAACATACACACACACTTTCAAAACTTTTCACTATTTATACATCTTAGCAAACACAGAAATTAATGTTCATTGGCTATAAATTACATAATTTTCTTCATTAATTAGTATTCTGTCTTCTACTGGCTATTGATTTCTCACTTCTCATGCTAATTAGTCCACACAGATAGGGTTTCAGTACAACTGCTCAATTGTCCTAGTTAGTTTATCTCAGGCTTCTAAAAAATGTCTTTGTGGTCCATAAATTCTGCATTTCTTGTGCCGAGTTTCAACAATATATCTCTCTCCCAGGATTTGTTAACCCCCTTCTAGGTCTGAGGTCATTGAAGCATATCAAGGTTGTTTACAACTGCTTTAGTAAAACTTAGAGTTTCATTAATTTTCCCAAACTGTGTTCACACAAGAGCAGCTTATCACAAACCTTGCTAAATTCTGGCTACAGTGGCATGTGACAGAATGGCAAATTGCACTGTTTATGATTATTTAAAGCAATTATTAGAAAATCCATCAAAACAATTAATTAGAAAATTATAGGAAATTATTAGGACAGTCATATCTTTTACTGTGCACTATATGGTACAAAACTAAGCATTGATCATGGTTAGGGATCAAACACTATTGTGTTAAGGTTAAAAGAATTTTCCAATGTCTTCCCCCACTGCTGCATAGATGTCTTTTAGAAGAAATACGACTTGTTCGGTAACATCCTGAAGGATTAGATGTGCATATGGCCTGAAAGAAGGGCAGTGCATAGCCAGTAATTTTTAATTCTTGTATAAATGTATCTTTACAGCTGAGATAGGATGGCTGAGGACTGAGTCACAAACCTCTGACTTTACTGTGGTAGCCAGACACTTTGGAGTTCCCACCCATCTACTCCACAGATTCCAGGGATCATCACTGTTAAGGAAACTTCCCTGTCCAACCATCTAGGACCCACTATGGCAGTCACTGTCACACCACCGGAGCTGGGGCCAAGACCCCTTCATGGCTACACACCCCACATTCACAGAGTCAGAACAGGTTTCCTCACCAGTTGGACCCTGGGTTCCCCAGAGCAGAGCCTCAGGCATCAGGATCCTTCAAATAATTTAATTGTGGTGCAACAATTAAATAACAAAAAAAAAGCTTGAGCTGGTGCCTCCAAGAAGGGACCTTGAACAAAATCCTGGGCTTTTATACCCTCATAGTCCAAGTCCACAAAATTCTGGGGGTCATCGGCTCCTGCTGAGTCACTGAGTGCCCGGTCCCGTGGCCAGGCCACAGTCCCCACAACATTTGTTGTGTAAAGGGTCAGCAGTTCATGGCCTCTTGCATGGGGCTGTCACCACACAGAGCTCAACCTGCAGTTGGCACTGACTGCGCACCGAGCCACCAGCACAGAACATGCTCCTCAACAATTGTCAACAGCCTTTGTTCTGATGCCTTAGATTTTAACTTTTATACTTTTCAAATTCTGTATTGCCTAGTGTGTAACTCTGAAGTCTCTTGTAGCTTGTTGGCTGCTCTCTTAGGCCAGATAGACACAACAAAGCTTCTCTGGGCTTGCTATTCAAGGACACTCAGACTATCCTAGGCCCAAAGGTGTAAGCTAGGGCCTCTGGAGAGGTGGAGAAATTGAAGAAAGCTAAAGTTTACTTGGTGAATTTATGCTGATATGCAAACGAACCAAACCTATAAAAGTGTGAAGAACTCGTGACCTGCTGTCCATCTTGGGGTCCATTTTGGAAGCAGCCTCTGGGTCCCCAGGGTGTACCTTTGAAGGCCTTTCAAATAAATACCTACCATTATTCCCTTACTCTTGTCTAGTCTCTGTTTCTAGGTAGCTGGAGAAGGCATCAGGCCTCAGCTATGCTCGTTTTATATCCATGCGTATTCATTGAAATTGAAATAGATGGAAATGTATCTGTGTTTAGCAGTTTATAAATTACAGCACCTCAGAAACAAATGTATGCCATGCAATGTGCTGCTATGTTGCATTAATCTTCAGAGTGGAACTGAGACTGACATCTAAGTGCAGGTGCTTTATTAGATCTTGCAGCTGACTTTGTAGATCTTGCTGAGGTGAAGCTATCAGACACCACAGGGTTCATCTTGTTGGTGAGCTCCCAGAAGGCACATAGAGACTTCAGTGAATCACCATGAGTTTGAGCAGGCACAAATCTGTAAAAGTACAGACTCTGCTGTATCCCATTTTTTGGAGAAAATTCATACTGGTACTCAGTCAGATGCAGATAAAGACAAAACCAGACACATTCCAAAGTTTTCATCCCAAGCTGAAGAACAGTATGATCTTAAGGTAGCAGGAATCCTACTCTTAAACTTCTTGGAAGTTACCAGACGTAATCCTAAGCAAGGGCTCAAAAACACTGTTAGTGAAGTCTCTCCATGGGTAGATATTTAACTTTACTCCCTCAGAGCAAAGCACATCTAAAATGTGTGCCTTACTTATATCTTTAACAACTGTTTAACAGCAGCAGTAAGATGTGATATGGTGTATGCACTGAACTAAAAAATGGCAGTTGCACAGGACACAGATCTTCACAGGAAAGGGGGAGATCTCACAGGCTGTGCCCAGCTATAATACACAGTTTGAAGTTATGTGATCATATGACACATTTAGATAAGTAGTTGAAGATTAGACACATGGATGAATCTGGGCAGTATTTTTTTTTTGTAAATGGGAACACAAAGATACCATTTTATTTTTAAAATCAGGCCTTGTAGATGAGCTTTCCTTTACTTCTTCCCATTGGGCATGTGGAGGTAAACCTGTTGCCTTCTTGGGGAATAAGTCCTTTTCCTTGACTTTATGAAAAATAATAATTGTAAGGGCAGTTTTTCATTAGTGGGTGACAACAACAACTCAAAAACTAGCATAATCTTGGCTTTCTGAAAATCCCCACTTTTTTTTCACATTTCAACCAAACCTGGATCTCAGGATCATGAGAGAGATAGAAAGCATGTGTGCAAACATGAACTTCTCAACAGCATTGGAAGTCATTGGCTTGGACTCAATTCCCTACATATTCAAAGCCATTTCAATGCCAATTATGCAAATGCTTAGAAGGCTGAGACCTTCATAATTGTTTCTTAGCTTTCTAAAGAAAATGTCAGGTTTTTAATTTCTGTGCGTTTTTTCCTTGGAAAAAAAAAAAAAAGAAGAAATAACTGTTTCTACCCTGAGTTCTTTATTTCAGTTAATGATTCAAAGATACATGATTGCAAATTGCTAACCAGAATTGAGGTAAGATTGATATCTGTTAATTGGCAAAAGTACTTTTTAAATAAACCTCCCAAACTTAAATGTCTAGTTTATATAAATAACAAGTTAAAAGGATTCTTTTGATGAGAAATATTTGGCAGTGTGAAGCATAAAGTATGACATAAATATCAGAGCTGGTAACAATTCAGTGCTGTTTTGACAATATCTTGTCAAAAGTTACCATTTTATTTTTCAGTACATACTAATTTAATCTGAATTTGTTGTTGGCATGTTAGTGGGCATAAGCTGCAGGTGTTAGGTCTCAGAGGGATGTAGTGACTTGTGTAAGTAGGCCATGAACTACACTGTGATGTTCACAGCTTCTTCCAGCTGACTCTGAAAGAAGTGTTGTTAACAGTGGTAAAACCCAACCCTGATCAAAACCTTAGTTTAACCCAGAAGCCCTCAGTTGCTGCCATTCAAGAATATTTTAGAAGGACAGCTGCAACTCCTGGGGACCAGAGATGCACTCCTGGAGCACGAGATAGTCCATGCTGAAGGGGGTGTGGGCACTGTGGAACCTGTGAGCAACTCAGACTGGTGCAGGTACCTGTGACAGACATTAGCCATGGGCAGCTGATGCTGGAACAGGGACACGTCTGAGGGACTGTGGCTCATCATCTCACTGGATGGATCTTGATGGATTTAGTATAATCCACAGCAGAAGGAAGGAAAATAGAGACCGGGAACAGAGTAGGGTAGGGGTTTTTGTGAAGGATTTTTTTGTGTGTGTGGGTGGGTGTTCTTTCTCTCAACACCAGATTCGGTAAGCAGAGATCTGTGTTCATTGGCATACCAGCAAAAGTCCCCAAATCTGTACTGCTTTGCCCACAGCCATGCAGGTTGAAATAAACTAGTAGAGTTGGTTGTGCTGAGGTCCCAACTTTGCATGCAAAATTCTTTTTTCTGTATGTATTTGCTTTGCAATATTCCCAAAAACTATTTTTCAAATTTGTTGGGTTCTTGTGGGCAATGCTGAAGGCAGCCTAAAAAGAAAAATTAGCACCCATCTGATGAAAAGTGATTCATAAACTTCTAGCCTGTGGAGTTGTGCCAGCCAGGGAGAGCTTTCAGGATTGATCCTGATGTTCATGGTCTCTTACTTAGGATCAAAGAAACAGAAATATATGTCAAAAAGTTTATAGCAGTAGAAAAAAGGCATGTTGAGGTAACAAGTGATGCTACAGAGAATAGTGGCAGACTGTTTTAGTCATACTTCAAATGAGCACAGCTGCAGTTTTAATTTAGAAAGTGCCCATACCCTCAGATGCTTGACGTGAGAAATAGTGCCAGGCTGAGGGAACTGCTGACAACATTCAGATTAGAGAAGTAATAAAAAGGTCCTGAACAGATTAGGACTTTAGACAAGACAACAATTTTTTTCCCAATCTCAAAAAAACCATAAAGCTATCTTTATAAGGAGGCAGAAAAGGAAATTAACTGTGTTGATTTTGTTGGCAGCTTAACATTTATTTTGGTTCTATTCTTCCTTGAAATTTTATGAGATTGTGTGCAAATATTTCCAGGTAGTTTAAAATGATGCATTTGGCAAGAGTGCTGCAGAAACCAATGACTTTCAATCTTTTAATCAATCTTTGATTAGAAATGCAAAAACTGCATTTAAAAAGAAAATAATGAAAATGCTTTTAATAAGGAACTCATTTAGTGTTTCCATTCCACTATCTCAAAATTTGTGTCAACTGGTAGCTAGTAATCTTTTTTGCAGAGAGTAATGGCAACCTAGAAAAGAAACAGATGCTTCATTTCACAGAAATTGGAGTTTTTAGATGCCCCCGTGATACAGGATCTCTTATGATAACCTTCTGTCTCTTTGGTAAGATTAAATTCAAATCCATTTATCTATAAGCCTGTGTTTTTAAGGGGCCTTGGCTGAACATGCTGTCCTTGAGGCCCATGCCTTAGCAGAGCCAGTACAAACCATGGCTCCCTCAGTCCACAAGACGGCGCCTGAACACATGAGTTGATGCAGCAGGTTTGCTGGCTCAACAAGTAGGAATGACTATAACTTGTCACAGCTGCATGGTATTGCAGTGTTAATCCTCTTCTCAAGAATCAGTCACTTGGGTGAGTGTTGAGTCCACAGTGTTCTGCAAGGAGACCTGACTGCATAGAGCTGGAGTTCTGTCTGTCAGTGTTGGAAAGCAGTCAGAGAGGTGTGTCTGTATGAGGGAAGTGGTTTTCCCACTTAGATTTTCATGTTTGGCTTTCTTCCTCAGATCTGTGGGTCTGATTTTGCAGAAAAAAAACAAAAAAAGGAGGCCTAAAAATTCATGCATCTGAGTCCCAAGCACTGTTTTCTAGCACTCTTCTTGCTCACATCTACCAGTGTGTAGATTACTTTGACTAGATGAGGTTATTCTGCTAAAAAAATAGTGATAAGAGAGAAATTTCTGTTCTTGACGTTAAGAAATAATAACACCACACAACTAACGGTGCAGTCATTCTCCTCCTTTCTGCTACTTCTTTTGAGAAGACTCTGGAGATCCTGAGCCTCTGAGGGAGAGACACACATTCAGCTCCAGCTGGAGAATTGTCAGAGAATGCCATATCTACATAACACTTTTTTGTAATGAACTTAAAAGAGAAAGGAATTTGTCCCCAAGGCATAAACAAGTTAAAGGGTCAATGGCAGAAATACTTTCACGAGAAAAAGCCAAAAGCTCTGGTCATGCTGCTATCTGCCCACACAACAATAAATGGGAGTACATCCATCCGTGTGTGTGAAGAGGATGTGGGTGGTCATCAAAGTGTTGCAGACAGTATACTTTTCATAACTGAATCTCTAACTCTCTCATCCATGAGATCTGGAGATCTGGGAAGGTCAAGACTTACCAAAGCAACCAGGCCCATTTGAGCAGACTGCATTGGGCATTGTTGCTGTGAACACTGTGCAGGTGGAGTTCAGCCCCCCTGAAAGTGCTCTGTTCTCTTTACTTTTGCACATGAGACACAAAATTGTGCTCTTCTGGATATCAGCTGTCTGCTCCAATACTTAGTAGCTGTGATCTTTCTTTAAGATTAATGCTACATGTTCAAGCAGCTGTCCAACGTGAAGAATTTAACATTTTCAAAATCTTCAGTTCTTCCTCAGTCGTGGCTCATGGTGCTTGCTCTCCTGCATTTTCCCTGACTTGCTATTTACTCGTAAAATTCTCCTACCCCTGCTGTCCTTTAATTCAGCCTCTCTGCACAAAACAAGTGGAAATATTCAGACATTGCACAACAAAAATGTTTATAGTAGTGATAGATACCAAGACTTTAACTAAAAAAATAGGAAAGATGTATTAGCTCAAAGATGAATTAATAAATGTAATATTAAATAAAGCTGAACCTTCAAGAGGTAAATATTTAAATCAAGCCAGAGATGGCTCAAATTGTATAAAGCTTTGAGGAACTATGGAGTGTTTTGTTGACCAGAGTTCTGCAATATGAGAGGTAAAATTTGCATTAAACTTTATGCAGATTTCTCTTTATCATAAAACTGAATAGAAATCAAAAAAATGTTTTGCTTTGTTATGTAAACTGGAAGCCAATGCAGCACTCAGAGGGCTTGACTGACTCTTGTTCGGCCTCCATGCCTGAAACAAGTGTTGCCAAGAGAATAGCAGCACGTCATTTCTTTCTTGTCTGTCCGGACCTTTCTGGATAAGACACTTGTGAAAAAAAGCCACCCACCCCAGAGGAGAAGGAGGGCAACAACATTCCAAAACTCTGAGCAGAGACATTTTCATCCTTGTTAACATGAAAACTATGCCCAGCATGTTCTTCAGCTTGTTATCAACATTTCCCTTAGAAACTACAGAACTACAGCCCATATGAAGATGAGAGCTCTTACCCAGAGAAGACCTGGCAAGTCCTCGAAGAAAACTGAACAGGGAATACAGGCTTTGTCTACATCCCTGCAGAAGGCCACAGACTGTTTAGGGACTTCTGTGGAGCATGTTACTGTAGAGGGGCACGATGCAGACAGAGCAGGAGCAAAGAGCTGTTTTGGAGCCCCTTCTGTTACAAATGTCAAATATTGCCTTCAAGAAGTGTGGAAATGATTCCTTTTTAATAAGTCTTTTCCACAACATTCTCTCTTACTGCCTTCAAGAGATGGAGATAGGGACTATTTCAAGCACATCACCTCCCAGGATTTCCTGAATACCCCTTTGTCTGACTGTCAGTGCCTCTGTTCTCCTGATTTTAATTTTTAGCATTTATTTAATTGTCACTCTTTTACTTCACAAGTAATATGCCAGTTTTTTATTAATGCAATAGAATTCTATTTCTGAAAGAGTTGTTTGAAAAGATCAATATTTTACTATAATTTTTTAATTTGAATAAGCAGATTCCCATACAATATGTTCCTTACACACAGCCATTTTTGCTCATGTAGGAATAAAAATCTTCTTTTTTTTTTTGATTGCCTGGTATTTCTTCTTTGTTCGTCGGAAGTCTTATGATAAATACTGCTCCATTCATCTCTCATACAAGGGTCTTAATTAGAAATGTATTAAATTTTAATAATGTTATCATCTACACATTAATGAAGATACAGTGATTAACTCTGTTCTGCACACTGTGATTCACGCACTTGTGGGTGCTTGCTGAGGGACATAGCTTACCAACATTTCTTATCCTGGAATATCATCAAGGTTGCCTAAAGCTTCTGGTCTGTGGTTGAAGCCTTTGGGCTCTAACGCCAGCTCTGAGTTGCTCTTGAGATGCCACACTATTAGATACAGTCCTGTCCAGTTAATTTTCTAAATACAACATCATACACTTTTCTGGATCAGCTGCCCTCCAGCTCCACTACACTGATTTGCTGTTTTTTTCCACAGGAAGACATCAGGACTCTCAGCACTCTAGAGGAAGATTACTGCTAGTCTTTCAGGCTTAGTCAAAAGGAGTCTTCATCTTCATCCCATCTGTAATCTCTAAACCTCCTGTCACTGTTCAGTGGGGTAAAATAGAACATTATTATCTAACAGCTACTATGTTCAGGTACAACTTCTTGCTAACAGCTTAACAGTTTTGCATTAGAAGTTTAACAGATTAATTTTCACTAAGAACCCACATCACACAAATCTTCAAAAGATCTTCTCAGTGGAACAGATCAAAATAAACACTTTTTGAAAATAGGGCAGTAGATAAAAATTGACCACTGCTTCCTCTGAGAGTAATCAAATGAAAATTTTTGGGTAAAAGGTATTCTCTGGAGGCAGCAAGATTGTTTGATATTTTAAATGAAAATCTATCTGTTAATAAAGAATTTGAAATACTTCATTCTGCCTAAATTCAGATCAGAAAAAGCTCTTCCTGTGCAAGTAATAATGAGGAAATAACACTTTTTTCCTTGTTCATCACTTTATAAAAATATGGTAAAGACAGAAGTTGCATATGCCAAAGGTGGTTTGGACTTCAGAATTTTTGTGAATTCAGATTCAGTTTATGCACAAAATAAAGCACAATTTCTACTTCCCTCATATTAAAGATTATTTGGCAAATCAAGTATTATTTGATTGAAGAAAAATTTTCTGCAGCTTAAATTGAGATGAGTGATTTTGCTGTCATAGCTTTTAGTAAAAAATCAGTGTCATTTACAAAACCACTCTGACACAGAAGGAGGAGTCAGATCCGTTAAATCCAGAAAAATTCTCAAAGAAATCTTACCAGATTTGGGGTTTTGCATGACTAGAATATATACGCACATACATATATACATACATACACACACAAATATAAAATGTAAAAAAAATCCAGGAAACCTTGTCTAAAGAATTTTTTCCAAGAAACTAAAATGCACAATAATGAGCTAATTTCCTCCTTCATCCCCACCCCAATGGATTAGAGCAAGAGCATTTTTAATAAGAAGGAGACTGACCCTTCAGATTAATCTCTGAGCAAAATCATAACAGCAATATGTATGTGTGCATGATGTTTATTTTAATATTCTTATGCAGAATTAGAAATTCTGAGTTACTATGGGAAGCTGTTCTCTTGGCACTTCCATCTCAGCCAGAGCCAAGCATAAGAGTTACTGCGTAGATATTGTGCAGCTCTTTTGTTTTCCTTTAGTTTCCCGGGTATAGTTCTAAGAAACACGCAGATTTGAAAACAGGATTAGTTTCTGATGGGAAATGGCCCTGCAGGGTGGGAAGAACAGAGACGCAAATCTCGGGAGCGCCCGGCGGAGGAGCGCGAGTGCCGCCCCGAGGCCGCGGGAGAGCCCTGTGCCTGCTGCTGCTGCAGCTCCTGCTGCTGGTTCTGCTGCTGCGGCTGCTCCTGCTGCTGGTTCTGCTGCTGCTGGTTCTGCTGCTGCAGCTGCTCCTGCTGCTAGTTCTGCTGCTGCTACTGCTGGTTCTGCTGCAGCTCCTGCTGCTGGTTCTGCTGCTGCTGGTTCTGCTGCTGCTGCTGGTTCTGCTGCAGCTCCTGCTGCTGGTTCTGCTGCTGCTGGTTCTGCTGCTGCTGCTGCTGGTTCTGCTGCTGCTGCTGCTGCTGGTTCTGTGGCTGCTGGTTCTGCTGCTGCTCCTGCTCCTGCCGCTGCTGCTGCTGCTGCTGCTCCTGGTTCTGCAGTTGTTCCTGCTCCTGGTCCTGCTCCTGGTCCTGCTCCTGGTCCTGCAGTTGCTCCTACCGCTGCTCCCTGTCCTTCCACCCCACACGGGAGCATTCCTGCAGTACGCTGGGCTATCCCGTTGTGCGCATCTCCCAAGAGCAGCACAGATTTATGGAGGCCTTTCCACCCCTTAGGATCCTTGCGTTTGCTTTATGTGGGTGATGCAAAAAGGTTGTGGCTTTTAAACTCTTCATGTCTCTCCATCTTAACAGGCACAGAAGAAAACAGTGCTGCAATTTTGTGCTTCTGCAGGGTAGGGTAAAGGGGCCTTTACAGCAGTTTAAGGCAACATATGCAGGTACATAATTTCTTATGAAATGTGAAATACTACACATCAGAAGAAAAATGATTGTCTTCCAGAAATTCGGGCTCCCTGATTTCCAAACTCTTGCTTTCCAAATGTAGCAGCACAATAGAAACATCAAAGTGACAAAACAACCGCTGCAGGTTCCTCACAATCCACGTTTACAAGTATATCACTGCACCTGACCTAAGTTAATGAAAACTTAATATGTTAGATGTTGAGCCTTGTTTCAAAATTCTATTTCCTTTCTTAGCCAAAAAATGTAAAAATGTGTATGCAAATACTTCTACAAAGTTGATAAGTAGCTGACAATACCCAGCAATATGAACACATAAATCATAAAACTATTTAAGCTGGAAAAGACCTTTAAGATCTTTGAGTCCAACCATATACCTAACACTACTAAGCCCACCACAAAACAATGTCCTTAAGTGCCTTATCTACACTCCAAGGTCCCTTAGAGTTGCATCTACATGTGGTGCTTTATAAAGGAAGAACATAATCCTGAAAGGACTTTTTATTTCACAGGAGGATATTTTTCATAATCTGTGTGATTATTTTTTTTATATACCCCTGCAGAAAAATCTAGGAAACCTTCATTGAGCAATATTTCTCTGCTGAAGCATTTTTCCTATGTCTGAATGGGAGCATATATCCTCCTACATTATAATACCTATTTTGTGGAGAATATGTATTCTTTGAATTGAAAAAGTTTTCAGAACAGTACATAGATTTAATCATTTTCCAAAAAATATAGACAGTTAGACTTGAAGATTGTTGTGGGTCTCTTCTAGCTGAAATAGTCTATTCTATTCTATTCTATTCTATTCTATTCTATTCTATTCTATTCTATTCTGACTGAACTGACCTGAATATTCTTTGCAAGATCAGGTACTTTACTGTTAAGGAATGTGATACTTAATATGCTATTTTTTTATTTCAGTTAAGATTAGATTTAAGGAGATCCTGAAACAGTTCTGAATTGGATTTTTTTCCACCTAATATTTTTTGCTGCCTCTACACTGTGAGAAAGCAAGCCCTACAGCTAAAACCAGTATGTTTGCAAAAATCAAATATGAATTAAATATAGCATAGTTTCCTTTCTTTAACTGCTTTCAGTTCAGCTATGAGGCTTTAACACACATTGCCACCACGTGTTCCTAAAAAATTGCTTATACTGCTTCCAGGGTATCCAGGATCTCACATTTGCAAGATATGTATTCAAAGAAGAGAAGCGTAATATCCCAGTTAGAAGTGCTGGTGACAACATTTAATTGCTATTTCTACTTTTTTTCTCACTTGTTACTCTCAGCTGGCCATGCATTTTTGATTTTGTGAGAGTATTAGAAATATTTTACATTTCCAAGATTAAAATGGATGGAAAGATTTAAAATTTTCATTTACAAAAGCAGGGATGTAGACTTATAAACACAGAATCACAAAATCAAGGAATAGTTGAGGCTGGAAGGGATCTCTGGAGATCCTCTAATACAACCACCTGCTCAAAGCATGGTCAGCTAGACCAGAGTGCTCAAGACTGTGTCCAGCCAGGTTTTGACTATTTCCAAACATCAAGAATCTACAATTTTTCTATTGGAACAGGTTCTTAAAAGTATTCAAGCACCTTTACAATAAAAAATACCCCTACCTTTTTTCAAAGTCTAAATGGAATTTCTTTATTTCTGTTTGTTCCTGCTGGCTCTTGTCCTTTCACTGCACACCACTCAAGATTCTGGCTATGTCATCTTTATTCCTTCCTACTTATATTGACAAGATCCTTCTGAGCCTTCTCTTCTACAGGCTAAACAGCACAACCTCTCTCAGCCTCTCCTTGTACGACAGATGCTTCAGTCCCTTAGTCATAGGATCATAGAATATCCTGAGCTGGAAGGGACCCAAAAGGATATCAAGTCCAACTCCTGATCTACACAGGACAACTCCCAAAATCAGATATTTATATTCTTATAAATGTCCTTTCACTGGACTCACACCTGTATGTTCCTTTGTTCCACTGCAGGGGAGGCCAGTGATCAGGACGTGCCTCACAAGTGCTGGGTAGAGGCGTGTTATGATCCAATTATTATTATTACCATTATTATTATTATTATTATTATTAAGGTTCTTTAGANGAGAGAGAGATAAAAGAAGAGAAAGAAATAGAAAATAGGTAGGGGGACGAGGAGCGACAAAGACAGAATAAAAAGAATATCACCACTCTGTGGGTCCCACTGGTGCCTAGATGATCCTCTTCAGCAGGTCTTCCCAGTGGTATAGGGTGGTGTCTCAGTGATCCTCTTCAGCAGGTCTTCCCAGTGGTATAGGTCCCCTAAAAAACATGCGATCTCATGGGTATAAATGCTCAGGCTGGGCAGGCATGTTCGGGCATGTGCCCCCTGGGGAGGGGCAGTCTCTTACGCCAGTTGCATCATGTGCAGTCCTGTGGGGGAAAGCCTCTCACATGAATGTCATGTGGTGTGGGAATGCCTTAGCCTGATTATAAGCCACAGCCCACGGGGTGGCACCCTGAATATTGTTCTTCCCCTTAGCCTGGAAAGTTCTGT
>WEIT01033682.1:186-12465 GCA_013389985.1 Dryoscopus gambensis | reverse complement strand
TTAATATAAACTGACTTGGGGGGGTTCGCAGAATAATCCTGATGCTGCTGCTCTGCTTAAGTGCAACTGTTGCTGCCCTGCGTTCTGTACAGAGAGAGATTTGGCTTTAATTATCTCTGCTACCATTATTTTTATATTTATTCAAGCTGAATGACAGCAATAGCCACCTCAATATGTACATATTGAAAAAAAGGAAGATTTGAAAGAGCAGTGGCGACTGTGTTCAAATCTTTTAGTAGATTTTGCAGATGCAAAGTACTTCACCAAAAAGCTGGCTCCTCCAAACATACGAACACTGTGTGCAGAGGGCAAAGGAATGGGCTGTGCCATGAGATTGTTTCTCCTTGCTCAGAATACTGCCTTTTATTACTCCCTTGCTCAAAGGACTTGTTGCAACTGTATCTAATTCATTTTTAATAAGCTCTGTCTACTTCAGGTGTCAATCTGTTGTGACCATTACTTTTCATTTTCATAAATATTTGAGTGCAAAATGATAACTTTTCTTTTTGCATGCACTGGACTAGTGGAAATGGAAGTTCTTTTTAAAAAGGCTTCAGAAACTGACAGAATCTGGATGGAGATGAGTCTTTATGACCTTTAATTTTGGTTGTATACATTTGCACAGATATAGGATATGCTGACTGCAATAAAATGAAAACAAAGCATTATTTTAAATGCTCAGAAAAGAAGTTTTAATAAATGATCCCATTTATTAATCATGTCCTGCAATTATCTGCTGCCCCTCTGAACTAATAAGCTCCAAACTGTCCAAACTTTTCTCCAATAAGTAAACTGTAGCTAGCATGAACAGAAGTGGTACCGAAAGCAAATTCAGAGTTGACAGCAAAAATAGAATATTTTAATTTGGTTGAAAGATGCCTTAAACTCAAGGCAGCAATGCGAGTGTTCTTTCCTCCAATTATATTTTCAGGTTCTTGAAAATGAGTACAAAATAGCTTCATTCAGTATTTTTTTCTCCTGTGTCAAACCAGAATCCCTACTTCTGTTACATTAGGAAAGGCACCCAGTTCAGTGCTGGATTTTTTATAGTCTCCTCAGTTGGAAAATAAATGTCTGTGATTGAGGTGGTGATGTTAATTCATTTAAGGAAGCACTCTCAAGTTATTCCTGTCTTGTTTTTCTTTTTAAAAAAATAGATTAAAAACCTGATCTTTGTTAATTAAACATCTAACATCACTTTATTGAGGTGTAGGTCTTTGCAGGTGGCAACCTTGGTCTTTTAATATTAATTGGAAAATATTGATTGAAAAAAGACTAGTCTGTCATGCTGATAATTGCAACCAGATTTAGATATGATCACTAGATCTTCCCGAGATTACAAAGAAGCAGTTACCATCTAATTGGTAAAAAGATTGAACATTATTTTGGTAATCCCTGAGCTTTGGTACTTATTCCCTGTTGTTCATTTATATGTCTTGTCTGTACGCCACTATAAAGTGGTTGAATATGGTGTAAGCTGATAAGACTATGCTGTAGAGTATTTACATTTCATGAGCATTCCAAGTTTTCTAGTTGTTTTAACAATATACTTTCCTTTAACTGGAGGTGAGACCTACTGACTGAACACTTCAAACCCACGACTGACCTGATATTTACATCCTTATAGCGACACACTAAGGTTGAGATAGTCTGATCTCAATTCCTTGATGGCAAGAACAAGCAACTTGTTTTATTTAACATTCCTCAATACATGAAAAATTAAAATAATCTGTAACTTTCCAAAAAGGTTCTGCATCTTTTGACTTCATATTTGATCTGTTTAAGCACTTTCTTACTATGAAGTTGTGATATTTCACTGTACAAAAATATTGCTGTAGACAAGTCCCTGACATAGCTGGAAAAATAAATCAATTAGTGCAAATAAACTAATTTTGAAGAAGAATTAGTATGCACTGTCAGTTTTATAGCAGGAAGGATTTCCTGAATAAAGCATAACCTCTGATAATGCACGACAAAATGCTAGCAGTTTCAGTTTTAGATACAAATGCTTGAGTTTCTCAGCTGATTTTTATTGCTGTTATTTCCATAAGATGTATGTGTTTACACCACTTAAGAATCTGGCCTAAAAATATAAATTTATTTATTATGTGGCTGTAAATTCAAGGTGCTGCACAGTCTGCAGCCATACCATTAACTCGCATGCTGACAGAAAATAGGCAGGCAGTTTATTAATGGAATTTTGAGATCATCTGATCAAAATTAGTTCCAAAATTTTAGCGTCTTCTGTCCATTTATAAATATAAGCAAAAAAAAAAAAAAAGTCTCTGTTTCAGAGCTATCCCTTTGTGTGCAGAGTGAGACCCGAGTTTCTCAGCCCCTGGAATGCTCTTTTTCTACCGCTGCTAATAGCTGTGGACGTTTTCCGTGTGGATGTTCAGTACACGCTGTTGTGAATCCCAGGATGATATCGCCATTACTTAGAGCTGTATTTTGCATTGCCTATTCTGTTATTGCTCAGCATGCACAAGGGTAGAGTTAAAATCTTTATTCATTTCATTTAAAAATGTTTCTTTTGTTCTCCTTATCGTGTTCTGGCTTTCCCAAGGATATATGCCTTGAACGAAAAGTCACATGTGCATTACTAATTGTGTGCCATTGTATTTACAGTTCCTAGTGGTGGCACTGTGAAGCTACTAATTCTTTTGCTTCACTTGATGTAAAATAATCTGAGTGTCTTTGATAGCAGTGAAACAGTATTAATTGTTTTGTACATTTCTTGGTCACTCTTCTTAGGTGGTCTTCATAATCTATTAGAACTTTCAGCCAGATTTTTGTAATGTCATGCCTCCAGCAGTGATTAAATTGGTAATTAATGAACAGTCCTTGGCAACATAAACCACATCCCGTTAATTTTCCCTTTTGAGTTTTTCGAAGTTGTCGTCTCTGTCAGAAAGCATTGCGCCACCTTGCTACGGCCCCTTGGCATGGAACCACAGCGACGGGATTTTTTGCAGCCATTAGTAGATCAGAGCAGTAATTTCACAGTATTTTGGTCAGGGTAATTATAGTACCAAGTACCGAGTAGAGTTGGGAATTCACACAAGAAGTCCAGAAATACCAGGTGAGCTTCCTTGTGTTCACTGGGACGTTATGATTAGTTTAATTGGGCTTTGTTTGATTTCAGCCGCGGAGACTCTTTGTGCCACGGCACTGCAGCCACTTTCCACTTTAGTGTTTCTGACCTGCATTGACAGGAACTGGTGCAAAAATGAACTCTTTGAAGTGGGACTCTTTGGAGAGGGCAACTAAAAAAGGGGAAGAGTGATGTGTAAGTAGTGTACTGTAGCAAAGCACGACACCAGCCCGAACACCCTGCGTTTTGCAGGTGATGTGATTGAAATTCTTTCATATTTTCAACCGGAACAGATAATATTTCTGCTACATTTGTGCAAATCTCGAGTAAATTACTGCATTTAAAAACACAATCTGTTTTTAATCACTGGCTTTTACATAGCACCTGCTGTTTTACCTTCCTTTTGAAGATACAGTTGTTTCTCTCACCAGAAATTCTGTGAATTATCTATTTAGTCCTGCAAACAAATCTGGGCGAATGCATTAATGAGACTGCAGCTGCACTTAGCAGTTCACATGTCACAAAATAGTAGGTAAAGGCATTCATACTTGAGTGACTGACTATAGGTGTAGCGGCCTTCAGCAGTACATTGTGCACATTAAAGTTTAAATAGTCACTTGCCTGTTGGCTTCTGAATGAAAGGACTGTCACTGGTCACTTCTCCTAAAGCCTTAATGAAACCAAATAGTTTGCTACGAGTTTGGGCCTAACCATTGGGGTGTTTCATGCAGTCTTGTCAGTTGATGTTCATGAATTGACTTGAACGAAGATCAAAGTGTTTCTCAAAATGGAGAAGCGGGGAGAGAGACAGCTCCTTCAATTGCACCACAAGAGCTAATCAAGCCATCAGTTCTTTATGCACTCTGCGTGCCTTTAGAATTTAATACCCAATGGTTTGTCAGGACAAATTGAAATTCGGGGGTTGGCGGGGAGCGGGGGGGAGGTGGAGAGTGTCCCTCCTCAGCCTGCTGAAAATAAAATAAGCGCTTCACTCTTCTGGAGGATCGTTTTGATAAATTTTATCATTTAATGTAAAACCGCAATGCTGATTAAATGTTTGGGGTTGAAAAAAGAAGTTACGGTGAAGGATTCAATGGGCATTATGCACCTTAGCGCTGAGTAAAGATTCACGTTTAAAGTGAAAGAGAAACTAAACTCGGGGTGATTTTTTTGTTTCTTTGATTGCTAATGAACTTTTTTTTTTTTGCTGAAACATTTTAAATTGGATTCAGAAGATAGATTTTTGAGTGTCAGTTAAAACAAAGTCATGTGAAAATGCCTCTCTCTCTCTCTCTCCCTCCCCTTCTCTCTTTTTAATTGATATGATTTAGGCAGAGGAAAATGGTAAGGGGGATTTTTCTATTGCAGAAGCAATTTTTAAGGGATTTAGTCTTATTTAGCCTGAAGGTCTTCACACTAATGAGAGCACTTAAGTTACGTCCAGGCGTTGATTAGACAGCTCATCTATCAACTGGAGCATGAGAATTTGTATTTTAGGTACCTTTTATACATTATAATTTTTTTTTTTTTATTACTTCAGACTTTATTTTCCACAAATTTTTAATTGCCTTCCTTCACATCCAAATTGTCTGTAATGCAGCTGGCAGAGCACAAACATGAACAGGGAAATACTCTATGTTTGATGTTGAGTACATTTAGATACATTTTGATAATACTGAAATTTTGACAATTTTGAAACTGCATCTGTAAAAGTTGGTGTGCTGGATGCAAATTGCTACCAAGATACATTCCTTAAACCACCACAAGCTCCCTCAAAGTCTATATGCATTTATTCAGGGAACACAGAATTTTATATATATTTTTAAATGCCCAGCTACTCCCCCCACCCCCAAACTGTGAATGCTTTCCCTACCTGTAGATTTTTTTGCCACGTTTAAAACACAATAGAATCTTAATTATTTTCTGAACCATTCTGAAAAGTACAGCTTTTGTAACTTTTTGACATTTCAGGTTTAAAAAAAATTAAAACGTTGCCACCAGCTTGCACTATGAGCAGCCTGTAATAACAGTTAAAAAAGCTTTCTGAACTATTTGACAAGATTTCTTAGTGCTGAGGCCATATGCTGTAGCCTTTAAGCTATTTCTTCCTATCAGTTTCATTATCACCTGCCTCTGAGTCTCCAATATCATCAGTAAGCACATGCAGAATCATAATTATGCCATGTACAAGTTCTTTGATAACATGTACAGTTTTCTTCTTAATTCTTTATCAAATGCATTGATCGTGGCATGTGTGCATTGATCCAGGTCCACCATCTGGCTGTGTGTGATAAGCACAGTGGCATCTTTGCATTTCCACTGTCATTCATTGCGCTACAATTTGGCTGCAGGGGAGTAGTGGCTGGGATTAGCCCTGTTCTGCTACTTACTTGCATTTTAAGTTGACACCTCTACAGCGGCTCAGACCACATTACAAACTGAAACACATACGCACGACTTAGTGATGTGACACTCCTCAATAAGCTTACTCCACTAGCTACTCAACAATCTGTAATTGGATTTGTAGGAATAACAGCAAAAGATTTCCTAAGAATTGCTGGGGACAGAAGGTGAAGTTTTCTCATTATTGGCAAAAGGCTAGGTATAGATCTTAGGCGATTGGTATTTTCCATTAAAAAAACCTGCCAGCAGTTTGCAGGACTTTTTCAAAACAGAAAAAAACCCCAGCAAAATAGGGTCCAAGGAGATGTAGGGTTTGCACTTGTTCTTTTCATTCTCATCACATAGAAGTAGACAGGGATCTCGTTACCCTCCCCCAAAAATTGAGAGAAGGGGGGGAGGAAAACCAACTTTCGGAGGCCCCCTGCAGCCCGCTGGCTTTGTTCGGCTGGGAGTGACCCGGGAGCATTCCTCAGGAGGGCACGTCCCCTCCCTTGGCGCGGGGCTGCCCGCCTGAGGAGGAAGCTTCCCAGGATGGCAGTCTGAGAGATGCTGCTCTCCAGCTTACGCATCCCATACACTTGCCAAAAGCCTTTGTTTCATAACACCCCTTTTTTTTTTTTTTTTTTTTTTTTTTTTTTTTAATTATAAAGTCAAGTTTACACAAGAGAAAATCCCTTAAGTGGAGCTCCGCGAATGTTGACTCCTACAATGAGTAAGCAGCTTTCTTAACTTCTGTCTGTAACTCAGCTATGGAAAGGCACAGAAAACACCATCTTGAGCCTGCTCATCTCGGATCGGACATTCTGCCCTGTCTGGATGATGGCACTATTTTAGGCTATTTCTGAGCCTGCATGCTTGAGCCCCTGTTTGTGGGTCATACCAATAGCATTGACAGTCACAGTGACAGGCAGAACAAGCTCATGGATCCCAGCACCTTAGGTGATTGTTGACCTTAATTATACTTCCTGGATGGGGGAGAGCACAAACTTGCCTAAGCAGGGGAAATTCCAGGGAAGAAGTTAGTGGAGGCCTTTGTCTGTGCTTTTGGTTTAGGTCAACTTTCTCGGTGGTGTTTCGTGGGAGCCCTGTGGGTTGGCAGGGCTGCCCTTGTAGGGTTCTCTGGGAGAGCACCTCGCTCTCTGCGTCAGCACAAGTGAGCGAGGACAGAAGGAAAACACAACGTGTTTTTGGAATTGGGTATTTCAGCCTGTCCCTAAAACTTGCCATACAGCCAAGTGCAGTGGGAAACAGATGAGATCACCTCTGTCAAGAGATGTGCAGCTCCCAAATGGTTAAATGGGTTAAATCATATTTATCTGAATAGAACTTGGAGGCTGTTTAGCAGAATGCTCCAGCACAAATACCTGTGGTTCACTTTGACATTACAATTTTTTTGTTGGTTTCTTTACTTATAAATACTTGAACTGTTAGACCTTTTACTTTTTTCTCTGAGAAAGATGTATTTGTACCAGATTAGAAAAGCTAAACTGTTTCTTTACATTGAATAATCAGCCTGTCATGACAAATCTATCTACTTCTGCATGAGTAGGTGCCAGTTTGACTAGCTTCTTTTAGGCTCACCCTGGGTTTTAAGCTGGATCCGTGTGCATGACTGGCAGTGCATTTGTTGGACCAGATCTAAGGAGCCAGAGAGCGTTCAGCTCCTTTTTGCCTACAAAAGAGCAGCCAGACAACCAGCAAGAGGCCTTGGATGTAGCACAAGGTGATACTTACTTAGTCAGCCATTCTCTTTTTCAAATATTTTTTCCCATTCAGTAAACTAAGAGTTTTTCAGTTTCACGATGACACAAGGAATTAAATTATCAGTGGATTGTTATACTACAGCCACCATTCTTCACACAGAAATACTGTACCAAGTGAATTGTACGTTTTCCAGAACAACATAAAATTATTTTAAAAATTTAAAAACAAAAAGAAAAGAAATTACTGGCTACTTCTTTAAAAATACCTCCGTGGTTTAAGGAGATGTTTGCCATTTTACAGCCACTCAACTCCGTTTTATTGTGAATTTTGGGAGCTTTTTTTTTCTGAAGGGGAACAGCTTTGTAAAGATATTGTTTGTGAATCTTCCAATTTTAGACTTTGAGCTACTTCTGTGTTCATTCTGTCTTGTCTCATCAGTGTATCGGTGCCATAGCTTCTAAGCCAATAGCTACTTAAGACAAGCAATTTGATACTTTTTGTGATATGCATTCATGGAAAAATATTTTCAAGCTACATGCAGTATGTGGATAGTGAGGTGGCTGATGTAGACACCAGACAGAGGGCAGAAAATACCCAAGATGTTTATGTCTGTTTTTGCATACTACCTCCTAGGGTCTGAATAGCCACAGAAATGCAAAGCCAGTTTTGTTTATGCTGAGTGTTTCTTGCTTAGCAATCCGTATTTAGCTCAGTACCTGTGTATTTTGAGCTGTTCTGAAACGGTGGTAGAGACCAAACATAAATGTGGTCCCCAGGGTGATCAAAGATTTAATCTGACCAGATGGGACAAACTTGAGAAAGATTTTGACTTTCCACTCTGTTTTGCAACAAGAAAGGCTGATTTTTTTTTTTTTTTTTCTCCCAGTCCTTTCTTTGTTAGCAAAGGCAGAGATCAGGCCATCCCCAGAGGAATGAGCAGGTGTGGCCATTTACAAGCATGTCTGGTTATATTATATACCAACATAGGAAAAGTTTGAAATGGTTTGAAAAGATCTGCTAAACAGTTTTAATGTTTCATCCCAAATCCTATTTACTCAAACAAGAGCTGATCAAGGTCACACTACAACCCAGCCTGCTCAAACCTTTAAAGCTCGTGTAATTTTATTTTTTTTCTTATTTTTTTAAATTCTGTCTTCTCTCCTAACTGAATAGGTACATTTTGGTAATCCTGAATAGGTACATTTTGGTAATCCTTGCCTCTGGACAAACACAGAAGTCTTTTTCTTTCTGAATGGCTAATAACAGAGCCGTTCTTCCTGTCTAATGATGAAAGAGGTGGCAGTCAAGTTCTTTCTCTTAGATGTACTGTGCACTCACGGCTGACCACGAACCATTTTGAAACCTACAGCTTCAGGAATTGCTCCCTCTCATAGGTACAATTCTGGTTTGATTTTGTCACTGTGGATTATAAGTAATTGACCACATTTTTAAAATTTTACTTTTGTCCTCCAGTCTATGAACATGGTAGAGAATTTACTTTTTAAATGTCAAATAAATGCAGTTCACCAGATTTTTTTTTTTTTTTCTGTAGTGAGAGGATGATACATTATCAGAATTCTGGTGTAAACTCAGTTTGGGTCCTCCCAAAATTCTGCCAAAGGAGGACTGAAAATCACTGGCAAAGGTTTTGTGGTTTATTTTCTTTTTCTTTTTAATGTGAGAAGATTGCAAAATTTTTAGTCATTTAAGGAGATGGTTTTTAAGGGGGTGTTTGGGGTTTTTTTTTCCCTGAAAGACTCCACCACTCTCAATATTTTCCTGAGCTGGGCAGCTCTCAGCTGGCTGGGTAATGGTCTCGGAAACTGCCCCGCCAGTGTTTCACATTCGAATTCACCTTCCCAAATCCACAGCATAATTTTTGGCCAAAGTAATGTCAGTCATTGCCGTCTGCGGCGAGTACAAACAGGACCCCCTAATGGCAGCCATTTTTATTTGTTTCTTAAGATCCAAAGGCTGCTGAAAGAACAATTGGATAAAGTTGAGGATTGGAGAAGCTTGATTTTCTTGTTCCAGTGAAATGAAACTCCCGTCCTTTTTTTCTTCCCCTTTTCCTTAAAAGCTGGAGTCAGCTAGGGGGTTGTAGCTGTGTCAAAGCCGTTGGGATGCCACTGCTGATCACTTTAATTACTAGGACTAAGGAGGATAAAATTAAAAGTAGCACCATTGAAGCAGTGGAAGAAAGCTTGCCGAGATGTCAGTGAACTGTGAAATATAAAAATTGCATACCAATACATTTTTATAGGAGGGAAACAAGGAATTACATTACTTATTCTTGAAGAGTTTGTCCTTAAATAGTGAAGTTTTCCTCACCGTGCATCTGCATGGCAGATCTTTAAACCATTACAAAATAGTTGGAGGAAAATAACAAAGAAAACTGTAATGTCTCTTTGGCATGTCAGATTCATGTCAGAGGGTGAAAGATTTTACTGAGTTTTCTTTTCCACTGTACAGGAAAAAAAAAAACACTGTATGTGTGTTTGCTTGATCCTTTCTTGGTGCAGTGCTTCTTTTCGTGTCTCCTGGGGGCTTTTAAAAATATTTTTGTTTATGCCTCTGTACCTCTCCCGCGTGCTTTCCTTTCCAAATTCTAGCTTGATATGATGTTTAACAATTTTTCTGTACTTCAAAACTTAATCTATCTACTTTTTCTGCTCTCAGTTTCATTGCTCCTTCCACCAGTGTTTCTTCTGCCAAGCTCAGCAACTGAGGGTTCAAATACCTGAATTGAATTTAAGCAAGAACTAGGCTGGTTTTTCCCTTATCCGCTGGCGATGATTGGCTTAATCAGCACAAACACAAGCCACCATAATCTGTGTTTGCTTGGAGATCCCCGGGATGTTAATGACTATGCTAATAATTGAGGAGACAAGTTCTCTTTCAGGAGGAGGGGAGGAAAGAAGACGACAGAAATCAGCCAGCTCAGTTTAGGGCATTTTTGTCACAAACGCCTAACTGGCCCTATTTTAAATTACATGTACTGAAGTAGATTAAATTATTTGACGTTAAACCACATGGGAATCTTAATTTTGTACATTCATTCTTAAAAGTCATTTAAATTAAGCCCACAAGTTCCTATATCCAAGGAATTAGGAATATTAGAGATTTGAGCAGTTTTATTTCAAGTAAAATTCAATGTAATTAATGTTACCATATACTGTGGGTCGAAATAAAACCGTTTGCTATGTCAGTTGGCTGGCTAGAAATTAAATTAAATTGATCTATTATAGTGCGTACGAGGAGGGGGGGGAAAGCTTTCCAGTTGTCTTTCTAATGTGTACTTTACCAAATAAATTTTTGATAGAACTGTTGCTCTGTGCCTTCTGGGAACTTAAAGAGTGAGAAAGCAAACAAAGCCCATGTGCTATCCCGCTGCCTCGCAGGGCCCAGGCAGAATTGTCTTTCCAGGGGAGGACATTAGGAGAAAAGTAAATCAAGGCAATCTGATAGGGAATCGGGACTCTGTCACTCAGAGGCGAGATATTGTGCTGTGTCCATATACTTTGTTTACTGTAGGGTTTTATGAGTTGTAACCTGCCCATGCAAGCTGTTAATGAGGCTAAATCTTTCTGCTTGAGGATTGAATTACAGCACACCTCTGGGCTAATGGTTATAAACAGAAAGTCCCATTAGGGCTGCATTCTGATTCAGTCATTTGCATTTTTTCTATTGTGCCGAGAACAATGCTGAGTAAATAGCTACAAACAAACAATTTACATGGAAATGGATAAAATGTACCTAATTAGTATTTTGCGCTTGTTTTATTAATGATTGCTTAAACTAAATAGCACTTAGCAACAGCTCTCACCAGCCTCTGCAGGTGTGGGATGCTCAAGTTTCTGGGTTGGTGGGAAGGCTGCCAGAATGGCTCTCCAAAATTAGGCAGTTTGTTACATTCCACTTAGTTCAGGTCAACAGCCTGTACCTGGGATTTATCCAGGTTATTATGTCAATAATACAAACTTATTGGCAGGTTAGATTTAAGCCAAGCACTGACTTAGTTGCACTTACGAGCATTTCTGATACAGAGGTGAGGGGAAAAGAGTCCTAACTTTGCAAAAATCCCATGTTTGAGGTGAAAACTGAAACGGTTTCCCTTATGGAAACTGTGGAGTCTTATAGATATGCTTAAACACATCTTTTTATGGAGTTTTTTTTATCACGGTGGGTTAGTCTTTTACGAAATTTCATGCTGCAGAACTTTGTTTATGTATGTAACTGAAATATTATCATGCTTCTAAGTTATGAGCTTTAATGGGACAGCATTATCTGGCATGGTTCCAGTATGATTCCTTTAATTATTGACCAAAGCCCCACTAGTAGGATGTTTTAAAGGGATGCAAAGTCTTTTCTGCTCTGAGAGCATCTATTGTTCTTTCAGTAATTTTCATTAGTTTATTTTTTTTTAAAGAAAAATATCCATTGAAGTCAAAGAACATGCCTCAGATTTGATGCCACTTTACACTTTGAAGTCAGCTTGGTGCTTGGAGTAACCAAGAGCAACATCTGGCTTCTCAATTCAGTTCTATGACAGAATACTATTCAAATGAGTAATTCAATCTAGTAAAACCATTTTATAGCCACGGTAAAACTTCGCTCAAATCACTCATTGGGTGTGATTACTTTGAGACTAAAGTGTCTGAAAATTTTCATCAAGGTGTTTTTATAGAACATAATTTATAAAAGCTTTACATTGCAAATCTCAGGTTTCTAATGCAGCAATAATTTGGGGAATGCTTAAAAAAAATAATCTGACGCATGGATGTCTTTAAAAATTGTGGTGTGACACCCAACTGATATCGAGCGTCCTATTTATAATGTGGGCCAAGCACCATGCTGTAAACCAGTTCCTATCATGATGATCAGATTGAGAATGAAATTGCATTTCTGTCAATTACTGAGTTGGCAACTGTTCAATATATCTTAGCAGCAAGATGAAGAGCGGCGTCGGCAGCTGAGAGAGAGAGCTCGTCAGCTAATAGCAGAAGCTCGATCTGGAGTGAAGATGTCAGAACTTCCCAGCTACACTGAAATGGCTGCAGAAAAGTTGAAAGAAAGGT